>CM045913.1:367225-723954 GCA_025169955.1 Salix arbutifolia | reverse complement strand
AGGATGGATACGATTAAACTTTTTCCATGCATATCCATCTTATGGATGCACCATTACTCCATCATTTGACTTATGAAAATGATGCCATGTCATATCTTTAGCATGATGTGGAGACATAAATAGCCTCTGAAGTCTTGGTGTCAATGGAAAGTATCGGAGTTGCTTCTCCGCCTTATAAGAGCCTTTACTCGTAGGGTTTCTAGATTTATATCGTGAACTTCCACAGAAGTCACAATTTATTTTCATTGCATCCACCCCATAATACAATATATAGTAATTAGGACACACATCATATTTCTCATAACCAAGTCCAAGTGGCCGCATAAATTTCTTGGCATCATAAAAATTTGAAACCAAATTAGCATCATCAGGCATACAACTCTTAGTAAATTCAGTAAATTTGTTGAAGGCATTCTGAGTTAAATTTAAATTTAACTTCATATTAAGCAATTATACACAAGCAGATAGTTTTGATTGCTTGGTACACCCTTCCCACAAAGGTTCCTCTGCAGCTTTCAACAACTTAAAAAAATTAGATGCCTCTAGATTCGGAGGTTCCTCTATGACAACAGTACTGCAAATTCTATCATTATAGTATGCATCATCATTCCCCATTGCATCTAGAACCATATTTCTATATGGATTTGCATCTCCCTTATCATTCACAACATGACTAATCCCTCCAGATGAAGGTCCGACCAATATATCTGTGACAAAAGGCTCCCCGTGTACAATCTAATTTTCATAGTAAGGTAAAAACCCTCTTGTCAATAAGTGCTTACAAACATCATCTTCTTTTTGAAACTTTTGATTTTTGCATCTCACACAAGGAATCTAATTTTCCCCTTTGATATATTTTTATCAATTGAATATGCAAAATTGATAAATCTTCTAACATCCGCAATATGTTCAGGATTCAGACGACCACTTCTCATACGACGATACATCCACTCTCGATCGTCCATATTAATCTAGTAAACTTTATGAAATAGAAACATTTTAGAATGTTGATTCATTTTGTATTACGTAAGAGGCAAATAAAAAATAATATGATTTCAATAAGTGAAACATAATTTAAGTTTTTATTTTATTTTGACAACTATAGATTCATGTGTAAGATCCTTTTCATATCATAATTATTTAGACTTGGCATGTTCAATTGGATTTACCCCAAGGCCCCTTTTTTTTTTTTTTTTTTAAATATCACCAGCAATTCGATACTACATTCATTACGGTGCAAAGGGGACAACTATGTCTCCCTTCAGTTCAATCGCTATCTCTAGTTTACAAATTATTAATGGCCAAGACAAAGAAAACAAAAGCCAACAACACAAATACTTAACAAAACATTGAACACATAATAGCAACAAACACAATTTTTTCCATACACAACAATATGCATTTAATCGATACTAATACTAAAAACAAACAATAAACATATTACACTAATCTCTGAAGCGAATTTAATACACTTTGCAATCAATGGATATTGATCAATGCTTGATGCTCCTTTCTAAAACCCCGAGTAGAGAGACATTGTTAGTACATTCAATATAAATTGAATATCAACCAGCAACAATATTAAAATTTATATATATTCGATTGCATCCTTTAGGCCCAGATTCAAAATCAGTCTGACAAGAGTTGTTTAAAGTCTATTTGAAAGTATTTTTTAATCATGGGCTAATATCTTAAGTTTTCCCGAGTATTTATTGCATGGTAATCATTCAAAGAGACTTGGACTTTTCATACACTCATGCATCATCAATCATCTTATAATTTCCGAAATATAACAATAATTTTTTCAAATACGATTTTTTAATAAACAAAAATCCACTTTGCCCACCATGTGCTCTGAAGACAAGCACAACAAAATTTGTGTAAAACAACTAATATCCACCAAAATGTACATTCATTCTCAACATTCACAACCCATATCCACAAGTAATATGCTCCATGTTATTACATATTAAAAGCTCTCAGGGTTCCGTAACTAATATCCACAACCGGAAACCTTGTCATATGATCCAAACATTTAGCTTGATAATTAACTCAACTTCATGGATTTATTTATTCCATTCCATTAACTTACTTAACTCATACATTCATCACATTTCTAGATTTATAAATCTTGTATATTCAATTAGTTAATTCTTTAATCAACTTTTTGGGTTCATTCAATCCATTTATATACTTTAAAATCTTACTTTACATCAATTTACTTTGGTATTCATATAACATATTTTATGCCAATTATACACATGTTGATCTTTTTCAATCCTCATAATTTATGTATACTATGTTCATTACTCATCTCTATAATTGCATCTTGTGTTTTATTTCAAGTAGACATTCATTATTTCATTCCAACAATTTCAAGTTCTCATTTCATCCATCTAATTGATTGAATCTATTTATTCTGAATTAATATTCATAACTCATATTTTATATCAACCATATTTACCCATTTCAATATTTGGGGCCTTTCATTGCATCAACCAATCATTTACTAATTTATATTTATACTTTATACTATTCATCAACCCTATACATATCAATTTATTATGATAATTTATAGTTTGTATTCTACATCATCCATAATCACCAATTCTTTTAAAATAATAGTAACCCAAATTTCAAACATATTAACCCTTGGCATTGGATTGGTTTAAAATTCTTAAAAATAAATCCACCATTTCAACCAAATCAAATGTCAAAATATAAGTTCAACAGTCATGATTGATTTAAATTTCTCAAAATAACTGTCATTATTGTTAATTTAAGTTTCACACAATTATTATTTCATTGTAGAAAATTTAAACTTGAAACAATTAATCCATCATTGTAGTTAATTTAAATTTCATATAATTATTTTGTTGATGTTGTTAACTGAAATTATTTTGAAAATGGAGAGGAAAAATAATTTATCCCAACCCCTCGGTTTCAAAACACAAAGCTTCCATGGCAAACGCAAGCTACTTGAAGACATATAAATGCAAAGAAACGTCTCGAGGCTCCATTCTCTTTTCTAACATCCTTAGCCCAACCCCTCGGTCTCAAAACACAAACTCTCGAATTCACACCCAACAAACTAGAACAAACCCATGCATAGCTGGTGCCAAGCCAAACCCATGAAACAGAAACTCCACCCACCACAGTGGCCACACCCCCAATCACCCTAAACCCTAAACAAAATTAGAAACTAAGGAATTTAAAAATGGAAATGCTTATCGTACCTAAAGCAGATCGACGTTGTGGTGGTGATGGGTCTACTGTATAACTCAAGCTCGATGCCGGCAAGGTGGAACGGGAACAAGAGCTGGAACGAATTTTTTCACTCACTGTTCACTGTTATGTTAATTTTAAATAGAGAGAAGGAGAGCAATTTTTTTTCTTCTGAAAAATACAGATAATGAACGCGTGAGAGAGGAAGAGACGAACAGATAATTAATTACAAACTTAAAGCGATGCGTTGTGAGGAAGTAAAGATTGCAATGGATCTGCCACTGCAATTTGAAATTTGCAACTGAAAATCCGTTGCAAAGTATTTTAATTTGCAACGGATTATCCGTTGCAAATGGTTTTAAATTGCAACAAATATTCCGTTGCAAATGGTTTTAAATTGCAACAGATATTCCGTTGCAAATTTAAATTGCAATGGAAGATCCGTTGCACTTTAATTTTCATTTGTAACGGATAATCTGTTGCAAATGGTTTTAATTGCAACGGATAATGTGTTGCAAATGGTTTTAAATTGCAACGGATTTTCCGTTGCAAATTAGGCTGCAACGGCATATCCGTTGCAACCCATGTGTTTTTTTTTATTCCGGAATTTGTTTAGCAACGGAAAATCCGTTGCTAAACAAAATCCCGTTGCAATTTAACACGCCCCTTTTCTAGTAGTGACAGCAGGTCTCGAGTTTGAGTCAGGACATGTATTTCTTGTAAAAGTCTGGAACAACCACAATTTTACTCACTTACCTAGGCTTACAAAGTGCGTTTTTCCGAGAGTGGAATTTCATGGTCTTGAATGCCCTTTTGCAGAAAGTTCATAGAATGGTTTCTAATGATCTTTTAGTTGCTCTATGGGTATATTCCAGGTACTAGGATTTGGTTGGGCTGGTCTTTTCCGGAGATATTTGGTAGAGCCAGGGGACATGTGGTGGCCATCTAATCTGGTTCAAGTCTCTTTGTTCAGGTAACTATGCGTATTTGCGATCTGTGTTCATCAATCGGCTTCTGTACTGATAGCATGGTTGTATCTTTAATTGTTTGTCTAAATCTGTAAGAATTCGAAATGCGTTTAATTTCAGTATTTCAATTATGTAATTGCTGAAAAATATACAGTATAATTCTAGCTATAATACAATCTATCTTTAGCTATTTACTAGAATAATTCCTATTTCTAGTAAAATATAACGGCTCTATTTAACATGATCTATTATCAATGCAGAGCTCTACATGAGAAAGAGAAAAGACTGAAAGGCTACACAACTCGCACCCAGTTTTTTCTCCTCGTCATAATTTGCAGCTTTGCATACTATATCTTGCCCGGCTATCTTTTCACCATGTTAACATCCTTCTCTTGGGTCTGCTGGCTCGGTTCCAAGTCTGTTCTGGTTCAGCAGCTAGGTTCGGGCTTGCAAGGGCTGGGAATAGGTGCTGTAGGGTTTGATTGGGCTACAGTTTCTGCTTATCTTGGAAGTCCACTGGCTAGTCCATGGTTTGCTACAGCCAATGTAGCCGTTGGATTTTCCCTGATAATGTATGTGGTGACACCCATCTGTTACTGGCTCAATGTCTACAATGCCAAGAACTTTCCATTGTATTCAAATGAGCTTTTTACAGAAAGGGGCGAGGAGTACGACATCCTTCAAATCATCAATTCAAAGTTTCATCTGGATCGGGATGCTTATTCAAAGTTCGGGCCCATACACATGAGCACCTTCTTTTCTATGACTTATGGCCTTGGATTTGCCACACTTTCTGCTACTGTTATGCATGTCCTACTCTTTAATGGAAGGTAATAAACTCCATCACACAGATATCTACCTTCAGATGATGCCATTGTATTATGTGTCCTAAGTTTTCTGTTTGTATCTGCGGTTAAAGAATCATCTCATCTAAAATCTTAAACTGATAGTTGAGGTCCCAGAATATGATTTATATTATTCTCTAACACACCTCTTTAAGTTAAAGCCTTTTGGACTTGAAACTTGTATATACACACACTACTTTGTGCTTTATTTTTATCGAATAAAATGAGACCGGTAAGATAAGAACTCGTGACCACTGGGTCAATAAAACTCTGATATCATGTTAAAGAATCATCTCACCTAAAAACATAAGTTGTTAAATGAAACTCTAAAATATAATTTATATTATTCTTTAACACCTGCCATATACAGTGACCTGTGGAAGCAAAGCAAAATGGCGTTTGGAGGCAAAAGGAAAATTGATATACATACAAGGCTCATGAAGAAATACAAATCAGTTCCCACATGGTGGTTCTACATCATCCTTGTCATAAGCATTGCTGCGATAATCTTTGCTTGCGAGTATTACAATGAATCACTTCAATTGCCTTGGTGGGGTGTTCTGCTAGCTTGTGCCATCGCATTTTTCTTCACTCTGCCAATCGGTATCATCAGCGCCACCACAAATCAGGTCAAAATGTTCAGACTTTTGCTTGCAAGCTAAGTTCAGATATTATTAAAAAATAATATAAATTATTCTGAAAATTCATCTGACAACTTGAGTTTTAAGTGAGTTACTTAATAATTATAGTGCAACCCCATCATAATATCCTGATTTTTTTTCTCTTTGGGGTTTACAGCAACCAGGTCTTAACATCATCACGGAATACATTCTAGGGTACATGTATCCAGAGCGGCCGGTTGCTAATATGTGCTTCAAGGTGTACGGATATATAAGCATGGTTCAAGCTCTAACATTCCTCGCAGATTTCAAGCTAGGCCACTACATGAAAATCCCACCTAGATCTATGTTCATGGCTCAGGCAAGTTTTTTGCGTTTGAAATCGGTGCTTAACATGATTTACAAGGTTCAATCATGAACATGATGACTTTTGCAGGTTGTAGGAACACTTGTGTCTGTACTTGTATACCTAGGAACTGCCTGGTGGATGATGGATGCCATTCCCAATCTCTGTGGTCAAGACAACGGCCCATGGAAATGCCCGATGGACAGGGTGTTTTTTGATGATTCTGTCATATGGGGGCTGGTTGGACCGCGCAGAATCTTTGGGAGCCTCGGTGAATATGGAGGTGTCAACTGGTTCTTTCTTGGCGGGGCTTTAGCCCCTCTCGTCGTCTGGATTTTTCACAAAGCATTCCCGAGAAAGGAATGGATCGGCCTCATTCACATGCCAGTCTTGCTAGGCGCAACCTCAATGATGCCTCCAGCTTCTGCTGTGAACTACACCAGTTGGATTCTTGTTGGATTCCTGTCAGGATATGTTCTTTTCAGACATCGGACAGAATGGTGGAAACGTTATAATTATGTTCTCTCCGGCGGCCTTGACGCCGGGACAGCATTTATGACTCTGCTGATCTTTTTCGCTCTCGGATACTGGGATGTTGGCCTGACATGGTGGGGAAGCAATTCGAGCAACCCAGAAGGTTGCCTCCTGGCTAGCTGTCCTACTGCCAAAGGGATCGTTGTAGATGGCTGCCCAGCTCATTGATCAAAGTGTTTATTTTTACTCTCCTTTTCACCGTTTTCGAAACAATAATATTTACTTTTACTATGATCAAAGTGTAAATACATACAAACAGCTGATTGCTGCAGTTGCAGATAATTTTACATCCACCGCGCTTGATTATGGGTTCCCGGATGAAAACCTTTCGTTGAAGATTTCATTTTACTATGCAATCAAATGGATTGGAATCTTCTGGCAGATCATTATCTTTGGAGCTACTATGGTGAAGGAAAAACCAACAAAGTGGAAGTGGACTTTCATGTTTGAGTTCGAAGTGATTTCAGGAATGGTGTTCACTACTTGCAGAAGAACTCTTTTCTATGGAATCACTCTATCCATATTAATTTGTTTATACACACACACACACACACACAAAACAATCGTAGCTCAATTTTTCACTGTGAACCAAAGAGTGAAATTTTGACAGTGAAGTGATGAAATAATTAAGACTTGTATTGGGGTAGAAAAGAATGATATTTTCCGATCGGTAAGAAAATCATTAAAGACTTGGTCGGTCCTTGGAATTTTATTTGAATAGTGTAATTACTTCAGCAAAATTTCCTAAACATGGGGACGAGGGCTTTATACTGTTTTTTTTCCTTGTTTTTTAAGCTATTATATTATTAATTTAACCTTGCTTATAAACAAAATAAATTAACACAATTAAATTACCTCATTTCCCTTAAAATTTAAAAACCATATCATTGCCTTTCGTTTAGGGATACTTTAATTTTTTACATTTCGTTATTTATAATTATCAGATTTCATTATGAGAAAAATAATCATTCAAAAAATAAAACAGAAAAAATCGAGGTGCATAAGCACTACTAGCAAGATTTGGACGATGTGCATTTGAGTTCGTGGTCTATTGGGGGAAGGGATTTATTCTCTTTCTCTGCACCCGAGTTTGATTTTCTTTATGCATGTTTGTCATCCCGTGGTGTCTTACCTATCCATTGAGTTTGCGGGATGTTCATGTTAACAAGTGGAGTAATTATCTCCAAGTTGGATTTGCAGTATTCAAGTCCTACATTATCTCTGATATTAGCTAGAAAAATATATTCCAGCATCCCTGTAAATACGTGATTGTATCCTAGTAGAAATAGGTTTCCATGTAATTAGCAAATCAGTCCTAAACTATAGGATCTGCAACGTAGGACTTCTTGTGTAGAGTAGCTATATATATCCTGCTTGTAACAGAGAAATATTAAGTGAAATAAGACTGAATATCTTCGAATACTCTGCATCAATATTTTTTACTTGGTATCAGAGCAAGGTTTATTACCTGCTTTATATATCATCACCACACAAAACCGAATCATCCCCCACCCCGTACCATGGCCAGTGACAAAACCGAATCATCCTCTGTACCAGTTATCCAGGTTCAATCAGAAAATTCTAGTTTCTCAACCAATGTCACCCTTACTAAAAGCAACTATGATGTGTGGTCTCAAATCATGGAGATGCAAATTGCAGGGCGAGAGAAACTTGAATATCTTGTAAGTAATACAATTCCAGAGAAAACTGACTCATCCTATGCTAAATGGTATGCTGAGAATCAAAAGATCAAATGATAGTTGTTAACCTCCATGTCACCAGAAATTATGAAGCGCTACCTTAGACTGCCCACTGCACATTTGATCTGGAATGCTCTAGCCAAAGCATTCTATGACGGGGCAGATGAATCACAACTAGTTGCATTGAACCAACGTGCATTTTCCACCAAACAGGTTGGTCGAACTATCTCTACCTATTATGGTGATTTGATAGAAATATTTCAAGAACTAGATCATCATGATAAGATTGTCATGAAAGATCCCGATGATGTCATTGCCTACAAAAAATCATTTGAGAGACTACGGGTGCATATTTTTTTGAATGGACTTGATGAAGAATTTGAACAAATTCGTGGTGAGATCCTTAGGAGAGACTCTGCACTAGATCTTGAAGAGACATATGCTTATGTTCATCGTGACTCTATCCGTCGAAACATACTAAATGGCGAATCTGGACACTTAGAACCATCTGTTATGGTAGCTCGGCGAAGTAAGTATCAACGACCAATGAACTTGAAACCAGAATGAGCATCTAGTTCACTGAATCATAATCATTCAGTGCGATCACAAAATCGTAGCTATGAAATAGGAGCTGCACGACCAGAACACATGTGCACTCACTATGGTGGAACTGGACACACTAAATTGCGATGCTATGAATTGATTGGATATCCAGAATGGTGGGACTTTCCAAAGCACCTCATAAACGAAACTTAAAGACACATTCTCATGCATCTATTGCTGTGGTAGAGCCAACTCATACGCCTGTCAACAATTCTGGGAAAGTCTCCTCTTCTGCTACTGGGAATGCAGATGAAACTGCTGGATCAATCCAAAATTCAGGTTATCCGGACTGATAATAGGGGAGAGTTTATCAATCATAACTTGAAACATTACTTGAACTCACATGGCATTATTCATCAAACAACCTGCCTTTACACCCCTCAATAGAATGGGGTAGCTGAACGAAAAAAATCCTTATTTGAAGCACACATGCCTACTAGTTACTAGGGAGAAGCTGTCACTGCCGGAGCATACATCATCAACAGAGTACCATCTAGTTCTCTGCAATTCCAAACCCCCTTTGAGGTTCTCCATCGTCTTGTAAGTGCTCCTACTATGCCAAATTTATCTCCTAAAGTTTTTGGACGTGTAGCTTATGTACATCTTCATAAAGGCTTGAGAACTAAGTTGGAACCCCGGGCACTTCGATGTGTGTTTGTTGGCTATGCCCTGCACCAAAAAGGCTACCGATGTTATCACCCTCCTTCTCACCAACTTTATGTTACCCTGGATGTGGTCTTCCATGAAACTACTATGTATTATTCTGCAATTTCATCTCAAACGAAGGATAATGATGAAGTACAGATATCAACAAAGCCTGCAGACAATGTGGATATCATTGCACATGGGAACCGATTAATTGATACTTCGGATAGCTTGGAAACTAGTGATGAACTTTCAGCTAATGAGAACATAGATGAACACCAGGATAGGGAAGAGTATACCAGTGATTCAGGATATGGCAGTAATGGTCCAGAAATCGTTGATAGTAACCAGGATACCCTGGAGGTGCCGACATCTCACAATGTACCAGTTAACCAATTGTCTTCCCCGGTTGATTCCAGACTTGAGTCTCATGATGTTCATCCACCTAAACCTCTAAAAGAACTACCTAATCGAATCACAAGAGGTAAACCCAAGGTGAACTATGAACCAATCCTTCACTCAAAACTTAAATACCCTATGAATAATTATGTTTCCTATCATAGATTGTCAAAAGATAAAATGACATTTGTACATCAGTTATCCGTTGTATCTATTCCTAACAATGTGCAGGAAGCCTTGGCCGGTTCTAGATGGAGGGAGGCAATGAATGAAGAAATGAAAGCCCTTCAAAAGAACTCAACATGGGACGTTGTTGACTTGCCGAAAGGGAAGAAACCTGTTGGGTGTAGGTGGGTCTTCACCATTAAATACAAAGCTAATGGAACTATTGAACGGTACAAAGCAAGGCTTGTAGCCAAGGGATATACTCAAACATATGGAATTGATTATATGGAGACGTTTTCACCAGTAACCAAACTTAATACTGTTCGTATTCTATTATCTTTAGCAGTCAATCTTGACTGGCCTCTACATCAGTTTGATGTAAAGAATGCATTCCTGCATGGAACTCTCCAAAAAGAGGTGTATATGGAATTACCTCTTGGCTGTAAACAACAAACTGAAGATAATAAACAGGTCTACAGGTTGAGAAAATCCCTATATGGTTTAAAGCAGTCTCCCAGAGCGTGGTTCGGAAGGTTCACAAGTTTTATGAAAACAATTGGTTACACACAAAGTAACTTGGATCACACTTTATTCTTGAAGCATAATGAAAAACAAATTACAATTCTCATTGTGTACATTGATGATATAATAGTAACTGGAAATGATCCAGCAGAGAGGAAGAGATTACAAGAGCACCTTGCCCGTGAGTTTGAGATGAAAGACCTTGGAGAATTGAAGTATTTCTTGGGAATTGAAGTGTCAAGGTTAGATAAAGGTATTTTTCTATCACAAAGAAAATATGTCTTAGACTTACTAAGTGAAACAGGTATGACAACATGCAGTCCAACTAGCACTCCTATGGAAGAAACCTGAAACTACATGGTGATTCAAATCAAGTTCCGACTAACAAAGAACGCTATAAGAGGTTGGTTGGAAGGTTAATGTATCTTGCACATACTCGACCTGATTTAGCTTATTCATTGAGTGTGGTCAATCAATTTATGCACTCCCCAAGCGAAGAACATATGAATGCTGTCACCCGTATCTTACGCTACTTGAAGTCATCTCCAGGAAAAGGAATTTTGTTCATAAAAGGACACAATTTGGATGTTAATGGCTATACAGATGCTGATTGGGCTGGTTCTATTCAAGATCAACGTTCTACATTTGGTTATTTCATGTTTGTAGGAGGAAACTTGGTTACATGGCGAAGTAAAAAACAGGAGTTAGTTGCTAGATCAAGTGCTGAGGCTGAATATAGAGGGATGGCTAAAACTATATGCGAGTTGTTGTGGATTAGAAATTTGATGATAGATTTACATATCAAGCTAGTCAATCCTATGAAGTTGTATTGTGACAACAAGGCAGCATGTGATATTACTCATAATCCTGTTCAACATGATCGCACTAAACATGTTGAAGTTGATAGGCATTTTATCAAGGAGAAGCTAGAAGAAAAATTAATTGAAGTTCCTCATATTCAATCTCAAGACCAGCTCGCTGATATACTAACCAAGACACTGCCAAACCAAGCGTTTAGTGCAATTCTTATCAAAATAGGAATGAGTGACATCTACGTACTAACTTGAGGGGGAGTGTTAACAAGTGTAGTAATTATCTCCAAGTTGGATTTGCAGTATTCAAGTCCTACATTATCTCTGATATTAGCTGGAAAGATATATTCCAGCATCCCTGTAAATACGTGATTGTATCCTAGTAGAAATAGGTTTCCATGTAATTAGCAAATCAGTCCTAAACTATAGGATCTGCAACATATGACTTCTTGTGTAGAGTAACTATATATATCCTGCTTGTAACAGAGAAATATTAAGTGAAATAAGACTGAATATCTTCGAATACTCTGCAGCAGTATCTTTTACTGTTCAGTGGATCTAGGAATTAGTTGTGATGCGCGTATATTGGCTCGGACACCCCAATTATATAAAAAAAAGATTTGGATGATTTATGCGATGCTATTTGGTGGCCGGAACCCTGCTTCACGACATTTCCTTCACGTGATTGAGGGATATTGATTTGACCTGCTTTATAAATTTGCTAATGGTATTTGACAGCATTATATATAATCAGGATAAATTTCTAGAAAAAGAAGAAGATAAATCCGTAAACTTATGTATCCTGTAAGTTTAGCTCTCAATAATGTATTCTCTAAATTGAGGTGCTTTTAAGAAATTATAATATTTTTTTCTCTAATTCGCTATGAATATTTAGTTTATAATGGAATAGATAAGGATAAAAACATGGTGTCAAATGAATATTTCATTTTACTCCTTCAAAGTATATTGTTTTTATCATTTTTTATTCAAAAGTTTGTTCTATATAATGACACCTCACATTACATCCGTTTATTAATAAAGTCTTTTCTTTCACAGAGGGTAAAATGAAAATAATCAAGTAATGCAATTTAGCATTTCTTTAACAAATTGAGGATAAATAAACAACAAATTAAATATGCATAGAAAATATAAATATTTTTTTTAATTTCAATATTATTATATTAAAATCATTTAAAAAAAATATTATCTTGCATTTCTCATCCTGTTCTAATGTAAAAGTGATTTAAAAGGAAGAGATTTCATCAATAACCCAGTACTCATCACATACAAAGAATATGAAATAGCTTTGATGATATTGTATAGCTCTTAAAGGAGGTGCAATGGCCATTTATCGTGTTCCATTCATTGCTATACATTTACTATTTAGAAAATCGGCTATTTTTATATGGAATTATCGACGAAAATTTTCGATTGATATTAATTGATAATGTTATTATTTTAATAGTAATTTTTGTCAGTATTTATTGACAGAAATTACATTAATGCCGACAAAAAATATATACTATTTATTGAGTTTATATATATATATATAATATTTGTTATCTAACTGTTATTTATAATTCAATAAAAAATAAAATCATTTGTATATATACTATTTATTGAGTTTTGGGTATTTATATAAATATTTATAATCTAAATATTATTTATGATTCAATAAAAAATATAAATATAAATATAAATATTGAGGTGATATCTATTAGATTTAAACTAAATTTCTATCTCTATAAATATTAATTCGATTCAAGATCATCTGGAGATCCCAACCAATCCTTTTAGCTAATAAAACTCATGAATTATTTGAAAATGATTATTGACCATTCTCGTTGCTCATAAAAAATTGTAGAAAATTTCTTTTGGGGTGAATTGCAATTAATGTACAATTATAGTCATCATAAAGTTTTGAAAATTTGACCAAAACCTATTTTTATACTCAAAATTAATGCCCATAATTATTATTTAAAAAATAAGGATATTATTTTTATTAATATGCTAAGGGGTTTCTAACAAATATTCGAACTTTTGGATGCGACCTATAATTTCATTATATATTCAAGAGATTAATGTAATTTATCTCTGCTTTTATTTGCCAAGATAAGATCCCGAGTCTGTTACGATAAAGATTCCTAACTCAATTTCAAATCAAATTAAACTATGAGGTGTTTTTGTTTATATAAAGTTGTAGGTGAATGGAAACCGAAGATAAAGAACCCTTTTCTTTTCCTCTCAAAACAAAAGCTCACGTAAAAATACCTACGATAAATCCTAGTATACAATGGGAGTTTCGAGGTTCATAAATCCTTCCAAATAAGTTCTTGACCTGGCTCTTGTATAGCATATAAAAGCTTTTATAGTTTCTCAACTTTTCATAGCGTCTGACTTTCATGGCTGAGATATCTGAGATTAGGGGCGCCATGGAAATTGAGGCTGATCATGAGGAATGTCCGATAAAGCAAGTAGAACTTACAGTTCCAAAAACCGATGATCCCACCACACCTGTTTTGACTTTCAGAATGTGGGTTCTTGGTCTTGGTTCTTGCATCATTCTATCCTTTGTAAACCAGTTCTTCTGGTACAGGTCGCAGCCATTGACTGTTACCTCTATTTCTGCGCAGATTGCTGTGGTGCCATTAGGGCATCTAATGGCTAAAAAACTGTCTACTCGTAAGTTCTTTGAGGGTAAAAGATGGGAGTTCACATTGAATCCCGGACCCTTTAACATAAAGGAGCATGTGTTGATCACAATTTTTGCGAATTCGGGTGCCGGAACTGTCTATGCTGCTCATATTCTTACCTCTGTTAAGATATATTATCAGAGGAAACTTACTTTCATTCCAGCCTTATTTATCATGATCACCACTCAGGTTTGTTCATATCATCACTATTGTTTTTGCTAGATTCGGAATGGGTAAATATCATACTTAATATTAAATGATTACTGCCATTGGTTTGTCTGTTTAATGTTTAGCATAATTTTGTGCATGTTTCTAAATTTGAGAAGCCCCCTTAGTGGTTAGTGAAATCTAAGATTGAGTCTGAGAGTCGCAGAAGTTGTTAATATATGAATGATTACTGCCATTGCCATGTGTTTCGTACGATCAGTAATCCAAATGCTGGCGATTACACGAGGATCGTGTCAAATTCTGCATATGTATGAAGCTTGGCAGAAAACTCTGAGAGTGGTTTCTGATCTTTCTGTTGCCCTTTCTGAATTTGCAGGTGCTAGGATTTGGCTGGGCAGGAATTTTCAGGAAATATCTGGTCGAGCCAGGGGAGATGTGGTGGCCATCTAATCTGGTTCAAGTCTCATTGTTCAGGTACAACTGTGTACTAATTTCTATCTATATTTTGAACAAACCAGCTCTGCTATTTTTTAGAAAATCTTTATCCTCTAATTGGTATGAATCTACGATTAACGCAGGGCTCTACACGAGAGAGAGAAAAGGCCAAAAGGCTGTACAACCCGTACCCAGTACTTCCTACTAGTCATGATCTCCAGTTTTGCGTATTATATCTTGCCTGGCTATCTCTTCACTATGCTGTCATCTTTTTCCTGGATCTGCTGGCTTGGTTCCAAGTCTGTTCTGGTTCAGCAGCTAGGTTCGGGCTTGTCAGGATTTGGAATAGGTGCTGTAGGATTTGACTGGGCTACAATTTCATCTTATCTTGGAAGCCCTCTTGCCAGTCCATGGTTTGCTACTGCCAATGTTGCTGTCGGATTTTTCCTCATCATGTATGTGATGACACCCCTCTGTTACTGGCTCAACGTCTACAATGCCAAGAACTTCCCTTTATATTCCAATGGCCTATACACAGCTACGGGCCAGGAATACAAGATCCTTGAGATTATCAACTCGAAATTCCATCTCGATCGGGATGCTTATGCAAACCATGGAGCTGTGCACATGAGCACTTTCTTTGCTATGACTTATGGCTTGGGTTTTGCCACACTTTCTGCTACTGTTATGCATGTCTTACTCTTTAGTGGAAGGTAAGCTCCATCGAATTAGTTTCTGTTGTAAACTATAATGAAATTGGCTTTTCCGATCTAATTTTTCTGCTCGAAACTTCCACTTGCAGCGACCTATGGAAGCAGAGCAAGATGGCTTTTGGGGCCAGAAAGAAAATGGATATACATACAAGGCTAATGAAGACATATAAATCAGTTCCCATGTGGTGGTTTTTTGTCATTCTTGTTGCAAATATAGCTGCTATAATCTTTGCTTGTGAGTATTACAATGCTGCACTTCAGTTGCGTTGGTGGGGTGTTTTGCTAGCTTGTGCCATCGCCTTCTTCTTCACCCTCCCGATCGGAATAATCAGTGCCACTACAAACCAGGTAAAATCTGTCGAAACCTTTGATTCTTATCGAGTCGATTGTCCATCATAATTAAGATGCTGAATTTCTTACTCTTTCCGGTGAGCAGCAACCAGGGTTGAATGTTATCACAGAATATATTATAGGGTACCTGTATCCAGAGCGGCCGGTTGCTAATATGTGCTTCAAGGTTTACGGGTATATAAGCATGGCTCAAGCTCTAACATTCCTAGCAGATTTCAAGCTAGGCCACTACATGAAAATCCCACCTAGATCTATGTTCATGGCACAGGCAAGTTTTTTGTGTGTTTCAAATCGGTGCTTAACATGATTTACAAGGTTGAATCGTGAACATAATTATGACTTTGCAGGTTGTAGGAACAGTTGTGGCTGTATTTGTATACCTAGGAACTGCCTGGTGGATGATGGATGCTGTTCCCAATCTTTGCGCTGCAGACAACGGCCCATGGAGATGTCCGCAGGACAGTGTGTTCTTTAATGCCTCTGTCATATGGGGGCTGGTTGGGCCACGCAGAATCTTTGGAAACCTCGGTGAATATGGAAATGTCAACTGGTTCTTTCTGGGAGGAGCTGTAGCTCCTCTCGTAGTCTGGATTTTTCACAGGGCATTCCCGAGCAAGACATGGATCGGCCTCATTCACATGCCAATCATGTTAGGTTCCACAGCAATGATGCCTCCAGCTTCTGCTGTGAACTACACCAGCTGGATCATCGTAGGATTCCTCTCAGGATATGTTCTTTTCAGACATCGGACAGAATGGTGGAAACGTTATAATTATGTTCTCTCCGGCGGTCTTGATGCCGGGACAGCCTTTATGACTCTGTTGATCTTTTTTGGTCTTGGATTCTGGAATGTTGGTCTGCTATGGTGGGGAAGCAACCCGGACAACCAAGAAGGATGCCCCCTGGCTAGCTGTCCAACTGCCAAAGGGATCGTTGTCGATGGCTGCCCAGTTTTCTGATGAAACTCTCTATCTTTCTCTTACTCTCATTTCACTTTTCTACAGTTGATTTTAGTTCTGTAAATATATATATATATCCATAGCTAATTGCTGATGCTGCTGACAATTACAGTTTATTTTCTTGATAATATTCATTTTGGCTATGTTAACATGCAATCACGCATTTGTTAGTTAATGTTTGGATTGGTTTCACCCGGATTAATATAAAAATAAAAATAATTATTATCATAATTTTAAATTTGATTTGAGAACTAACTAGGGACAAGACCGGGGTCACGAGTTGAGTTAATCAACTCAAGTTTACTCAAGTCAAAAATAAATAAAAAATATTATTATTATATTTTTAAAACTTAACTTAGAGGTCGATTAGAGCAAGGTCCTGATCATGAGTGAGGAATGTCAATTTAGATGATCTATTTTTTTTTAAATAATAATAAACAAATCAACCTTATTTTTTTATATTTTATCATAGCTTGTTCATCATTTCCAAATAAAAAACAAAAATAACCATTTTATCTTGTATATTTTTATTATCATATATGATTATATTTCCATCTTATTTTCTGTTTTACCTCTTTTACCTCCATTTTTGATTTGTAATGCTAACCAAATGTTATCAAGTTAATCCAGTGTTCATCCACTCTCTAATTAAATTTATTAGAATTCGAAAAGGCCGAATACCATTAATTAATTAACGAGTAATTTAGGCATTTTGAGAAACTATAGTGTTTTTTGTTAATAAATACACTTAAATCAGCTTATACATCAACCACATTATATATATATATATATACATATATATATATATATATATTGCCCGCGCGTTGCCGCGGGTATTCTTGTGTATATAATTTAATATAATTAAATCCACAACGATAAATTTATATGATATAACTAAATAAAAGTTATAGATTAGGAGATAAAATGTAAAATTTTTTAAGTAGAGTTTATTGCGCAAGCATAGATTACATCTTTTAGAATGTAGATATTACGTCATGAAAGATCACAAAAGAGCGCGAACTAACATTTTAAAAAAGAGCAAAATATTTTAATAAGAAAAAAATAAAAAATTAATAACAAAAATCATCGTTATTATTGTTCAGATAGTAAAATTATAAAAATCATTTAATACAAAGAGCAAATAAAAAAAATAAAGGGAAAAAAAGCAATATTAATTTAAAATACTATAACAATAGCAACATCGGAGTCTTAAAATCTAAACTGATTATTGTTGTTACTATTAAAACAATAAAAATTATCAAATTATACTGAGGAAAAAAAATAAAAAGCATGAACAAAATAGGAAGCAAGAAAAAAAATTAAAATATTATTATTATTATTATTATTATGAAAGAATAAATAAATGAATGAATTATGATTAAAGAAAAAATATAAATTGTGAAAAGACCTGTAATAATCAAATAACAAAAATAAATAGTTAATTTTTTGTCGACAAAAAGACAGAAACATCAATTGAAAATCAATCCTGATGTTATTTTTATTATCATCGCTATAACATCTAAAATTCTTATCAACATTACTATTAAAATAATTAAATTGCCAAGGAAAATAAAAAAAAAGGAAAAGAGTTTTCATAAAAAAAAATAAAAAACCAATAACCAAAATTATCATTATTATTGCGTAAATACTGAGATCATAAAAATAATCTAATCTAAAGAACGAATAAAAACAACAGGAAAAAAAAAGAACAAAGGGAAAAAGAGAGCAATATTAATTCTAAAATGATAACCAATATAAAATAAAATTTCAGGATTGAACCGATTAGGAAAAACATCCCAAGGAAAAAAATAAAAAATAAAAATAAAAGCATAGATGCATAAATATGAATTAAAAATAAGCATTGTCTAAGAATTAAAAGAAGACACTAAATGAATTATTAAAAAAACAAAACCCTCCAATAATTCAATAACAAAAATAAGTAATCAAATCTCTATCAACAAAAAGACGAAAACATAAATTGAAAATCTATCTTTATGTTATTGTCATTATTGTTACTATAACAGTTAAAATTATTATTAACATTACTGTCAAAAAAATCAAAACAATTAAATTGCACTAAAAAATCATTAAAAAAAAGCAAAAGATTTTTAAAAGAAAACAAATAAAAAATAATCGCTTAAATTATCAATATCATTGTGTAAATACCAAAATCATAAAAATCATCTAATCCAAAGAACAAATAAAAAAAAAGAATAAAGGGAAAAATATGCAATATTTATTTTCAAATGAATACCAACATAAATTGAAATTTAAGGATTGAACCGATTCAAAATAAAATAAAATAAACTAAGAGCATAGATGCATAAATATGAATTAAAAATAAACATTATCAAAGAATTAAAAAAAAACAAATGAATTAATATAAAATAAAATATCCAAAGAATAAGGACCGAAATGAAAAATAACATATATAATTAATTCCAATTGAAGGATAAAACTGAAAATAAAATAAAATCTTGGGACCAAAATAAATAATGAAATAATAATAATGATAATTGCTGTTATTATATCAAAAAATTAGAAGAAGTGGGACTGAAATGAAAAGTTGTATATATTAAGAATTTCAATTGGAGGACCAAATTAAAAAAATCAAAACATCCGGACCGAATAAATTAGAGGAACAAAAAAGAAATCGAAAATCAAAAGTATAGGGACCGAAATTAAAAATGCTTTATATAATTAGTTTTAATTGAGGGGGACAATTGAAAACAATCAAACTTTCAATTAAAGAAATCAGCAATAAAATCGAAATCCAAACTTCAGGTACTGAAATGAACTTCCTATATACATGAGGGACCGGACCTGAAACTGGGCCCGCAGGAGAGAGAAAATGTACAACCGCCACAAAACTGTTCCCCGCCGTTTACCCTGACATATAGGACGAACACGCGTTGCGACGGAAGACAGAGGACCTGGAGGCGCATCGTATTCAACGGCGGAAGGGAATTTTTGACCGTCACATGGAACCGCACGCGCCGCTTCCATGACGCGTTGGCGCTGAGCGCCGCTGTCGCGCCCTGACAACGCGCCAGCCGTGCAGACGAAAAAATAATAAAATATAGGTTAATTACGGAGACGCCCCTGACCCAACCGAGAACCACGAAAAAACCGGTGGGGAAAATACGCCCGTGTCCCCGTTCACTGTGCATTATTTTGTCGTTATCGAGGGTTTTTTTCATCGGTGCACTGTGCACTTAATCTGTGAAAAGCCGACGGAGCCCCTCGTCCCTGTACACTATTTTGTCTTTTTCGAGGGGTAGATTCGTTAATACACTGTGCAAAAGCGAAAAAGGTGAAAAAAAAAGCCAAAAACCGAAAACACCCCCAGAAAAAAAACAAAGGACGTCGGATCATGAAGGCCAAAATCGCCCCGACACTGCCACAATCCACAGTGAGTATACACAGAAGCTACAGTGAAAATCCCACGCGTTTTGTATATTAGGTAATAATATATATATATATATAAGAGAGAATATATAAAGTGGCAAGAAATTTGAAATTTTTGTTGAACTTTAATACCTTATCTCAACTCCAACTCTTCAGCTCGGTTTTTTAAGTTAATTCATATTGAGGGAATCAGAAATTCCTGTTTTATTATTTTATTTTAAATCTTACGAGTTTTTCCTAGACGGATTTCTATAAATTCAATTTCTTTTTGCAAAACAAACAGAATAAATTCAACAGGTAAGGTAGAATGTTTTCTAGCCATAATTGTTTTGATTTAGAGTGTTTTATTTGTTCAATATCTACTTTATTTAGGATTATAGGAACCTTTTTATTGATTTAATTCTTGGAAAATTATTATGTTTTTCAAGTGTTTGACTGCTTATATTGAATATATGGAGCGAGTATTTTGCTATTGTTCATACTAAGATTCCTACCGAGGCTCTCATGGCTCTTCAAGCGGTTCATGCTGAGAGCCAACGCGTTCAATTTTTGATGAAGCTTCTGTTAAGGAACCATCTCACCTAAGAGCTCAAGCTTATAGGTGAGGCTCCAGAATATGATTTATGTTATTCTCTACAAGCTTAATGGTGGAGAATACATTGGTCTAAAACCCTACCTCTCTGTTCATGGAATCAACCACTATACCACAGCCCCCCATACCCCACAACAAAACGGTATGTCTGAAAGACGTCATAGGCATCTTGTTGAAACCGGTCTCACACTACTCACTGATGCCCATATGCCATTATCATTTTGGCCATATGCGTTTCAAACCGCAGCTTATCTAATTAATAGGATGCCCACTGCAACTTTACAAAACCAATCTCCATTTCAAAAATTATTTCATCGTCAGCCCAATTACCTTAAACTCAAGCTTATAGCTGAGGCTCCAGAATATGATTTATGTTATTCTCTAACACACCCCCTCAAGTGAAAGCCTTTTGGGCTTGAAACTTGCACACAGGCCCATACTACCTTGTGTTTGATTTTTATCAAATAGAATGGGGGTGGTGAGATTCGAACTCATGACCGCTGGGTCAATAAGGCTCTGATACCATGTTAAGGAACCATCTCACCTAAGAGCTCAAGCTTATAGGTGAGGCTCCAGAATATGATTTATGTTATTCTTTAACAGCTTCGTCCTGAATTTGAATATGTTCGAGCCAGTTTATTGAACCATGATTCGGTTCTTTCCTTGGATATCTGTTTAGAGGATTTATTGCGTGAGGAGCAACGATTATCTACTCAGATGAGCCAGTAAAAGCTGAGTATTGATTTATTTTCAAAAACCATAACTGAGCTACAGAACTCGGTATTTTAGCAAGGCGAGACATAAACCTAAAATTCATGCAAGAGTAAAGAACCGAGTCGAAATATAAATTCCAAAAGTTCTTGCAGCTTACAGTCTCCTTTTTCGGACCTAAAATGAAGCTATACAAGTCAAGAAATTACAGGACCAGATATTCCTTGGAAAGATAATTTGAAGGGCTACAGTTTTTCCAGAAATAGAGGGTTCTTAATTTTCACGTTTTCTTAGCCAAAATCGGCCCGCAACCTGATGAAAAAACCCTGGAAGATTGCGAAAACGTTTTCTCATCTTTTTTATGTGAAGCCCAAGGCGTATGAACTCAATTATAATGAAGCTGTTTGTGACAGCTTTTGAAACGCTGTTTCTAAAACATTTAATTTTTTTTTATTTTAAATAAATATGTTTTGGTGTTTTTAGATCATTTTGATATGCTGATGTCAAAAATAATTTTAAAAAAATAAAAAAATATCATTTTGATATATTTCGGTACAAAAAATACTTTGAAAAATTACAGCAACAGCTGTACTAAACAGACTATATAACAGCCGCTAGTGGCGGCAGAGCATTTACAGGGAGGCTGCTGCATCTTGGAGCACGAAAATTGAGCAAGAGATTGCGCAACAACTTAAGAATATAAGACTTTGAATTTTCAATGTATCAAGCTTGTTTTTCTCTCCGGTTTGAAAACCTTTTGTTCTTCGATTTTTTTATACAGCCTGTGAATAATTTGTTTATTGAATTAATTTAATTGTTTTTTCTTATTAAGTGTTTCATTCTGTATTTAATGCTCGAGTAGTCATATACCGTGAGGAATCTATCTATATACATATGTAATTTTCAAAGGTTTCATCATACTTAATGAATTTTGATAGTTGATGTGCCTATCTAAATTGGAAAATAAAAAAATAAAACTTATTACAAAAACTCCAAAAAAATATAATATGTTTGAACTAATTGTGACAAATTAACAATGAATCACTTAAAACATCATCAAATATTATTTAAAAAATATGTAAAATTAAGTTCCCATCTTAAAGTGAGTTCATAATAGCTGACAAATCCATATAATCTACGAAGAACGATGTAAGTTGCTGAGATCTGTGAACTTGAACCAACACGTCATGGCTGTAGAAGAAAACCCTGGTCCTGTAGTAAGTCACTACCTCGACAAAAACAAGGAGAATAAATGAATACTGGATAGGAGATAGAAAGGTAATTAGTTGAATAAATACAGTTCTTAGCAGTCAAAAAGAGAATCGAGTGTCGATGTCACATGAAAACACACACACATTCATGAAAAATCAAAGTGTTTCGCTTTCCATTGGCAATGATTTTCGAAATGGGAAACAACTGGATGCTTTTATTTATCACATTTGCTTAAGATAAGATTAAGGGATGGTTTAGGATAAGGTTACTGTTGAATTCTCAGGAAAAAATATCTTTATGCATTATCAAAATCAACTTAGAAGAACTAAAGGGGTTTGTTTTTGTGATCAGGAAAATTTGTTATTTTTTTCAAAATATAAAGATAATATCAACTTAATGCTATGTTATATATCTATCTTTTTATTTATCTATCTATCTATCTATCTATCTATCTATCTATATATATATAATTGAACATCAACTAATCAATACTAATATGCTTTTCTGATACCTCAATAATTATATAGAAAAAAACTAAAATAAATAGCAAAATCAACTTAGAAAAACTAAAGGGGTTTGTTTTTGTGATCAGGAAAATTTGTTATTTTTTTCAAAATATAAAGATAATATCAACTTAATGCTATGTTATATATCTATCTATCTATCTATCTATCTATATATATATATATATATATATATAATTGAACATCAACTAATCAATACTAATATGCTTTTCTGATACCTCAATAATTATATAGAAAAAAACTAAAATAAATAGCAAAATCTAATTCTCAATAAACCTACTTTTTTTTTTTCTGCAGCCATTTTATTTTACTGTCATTTTTTATTAGAGAATAATATAAATCATATTTTGAGGTCTTATATAATAGTTTAAACTTTTAGATAAGATGATTTTTTAATATAATATCAGAACCTTATTGACCCAGCGGTCATGAGTTTGAATCTCACCACTCTCATTCTATTTGATAAAAATCAAGCACAAAGTTGTGTGAGTCTGTGCAAGTTTCAAGTGCAAAGAGTTTTCACTTGAGAGGGTGTGTTAGAGAATAATATAAATTGTATTTTAAAGTCTCACCTAACAGGTTAAGTTTTTAGATGAGATGGTTTCTTAATCGGAAATTATTCTTCGTCGTAGTTGGTTTTGGAAACCAGGCCTTCATATGAACATCACATCACTGATATTGCTCAAGTTGAAGTCTCCGGAGCTAAAATCAAACTCATTTCCTTGACTCAGGCTCTCAAACTTCAGTTCTGAACTTTAATGTGGCCATCGCTGATACTCACCGCCATGAATGAAGCTTTCTTGGAAGCTTGCATTATGAATGATTCAAATGTTCTCTTTGAATCCACGGGCTCAACGACTAAACCTGCAAAGCTTTCAAGGTCTGATCATTTCAGATTTGATTTATAGGTATGAATGATTAAAATTTTCATTAATGAGGTCTTGTGGTGCCGCTGATTTCTCTTTTGATCTATGGATCATAGCAAGAGACTCGTTTGTCTGTGTGGACTTGAAGAAAACTCAGGTGATCGGAAACCTTGGGCAGAAGGTTGAGAAGACTATAGGAAGCTGTTTGGGACAGCTTTTGAAACGTCGTTTAAAAAAAATCAATTTTTTTATATTTTAAATGAATATGTTTTGGTGTTTTTAGATCATTTTGATGTGCTGATGTTAAAAATAATTTTTAAAAAATAAAAAAATATCATTTTGATATATTTCAGCATGAAAAACACTTTGAAAAGCTACAGCAACAGCTGTCTCAAACAGGCCGTAGGAAGCTGTTTGGGAGCGTGGTACAAACGCCGTTTCCTCTTCTTCTTTTTTTCTTCTTCATTTTAAATGAATTTTTTTTTGTGTTTTTAAATCATTTTGATGTGCTGATGTTTAAAAAATAAAAAAATATTATTTTAATGTATTTTTAAATGAAAAACACTTTCAAAAGTATCCGCAACCGTCCTTCTAAACAAGCCCTAGATGTTGTCATCCATTAAAAACATGATGCTGTCTATAGCATAGTTATTAAAAACCACTTCGAGGTTGACGTGGCAAGGGTTGCTTACTGTATTTATGAGTTTTTTCGGATTATTATGTAAAAATTAAGAAAAATATATATTTGAGAGTTTAATATTTCATATAAAAAAATTAAAATATATATTTTATGTTGATATAAACTATATATAACTATCATATATGAAAAAATAAGCGTCTATATATATATATATAGTTATCCTACATGAAAAATCTAAGAAATATTACATTTGAATAGAAGCTATATATATAACTATTTTACATGGAAAAATTAAAAAAACAGTATATATATGTAGATATAGGCTATAAATATGACTATCCTACATGAAAAAATTAAGAAAAAACATTTCATGGGCATGTAAACTATATAAAAAACATATATGAGATCAAGTATTTATAAATTAAATTTATATTTTTTAGGTTTATTAAAAAAAAAAGATGTCTCACCTGGGTTACGCTAAATCATCTAGATTTTAGGTTAACTTGGTAGGTTACTTGAATTTGACCGAGCCAATCAAGGTTACTAATGTTTTGTCATATCTATTTTTTTTATATAAATTTTTTTAATTTTCATGTTTTTAGTTTATCGATGTAAAAATAATTATTTATTTTATATCAATAAATATTGTATTTTACCAAAAACAAAAACCAAGAACACCTCCAAAACATCAAATAAAAATGTCAGCATCTAGCTTTGTTGAGAAATAAGCGGTGTAAAGGATAGTGTACAAGAACATACGTGGAAAAAATGTTCTTGGTAGGTATATGTTTTCCAAAGTGATATGGTAAAACACCAATCACAACATAGAATTAAAACTTGTTGGTCAAAATGTTTGATTTCAAGGCGGACGTGCGGTTGAAATTTAATTAAGCACTGTCCATTTATCATACTTTTCATTCACCGTTGTATTTACTTGATAGGGAAGTAAATTAAAAAAAAAATAGTGTCGACATAAATTAAGATTCGTGCCTGTTTGGGAGTGCGATTGCGGTAGCTTTTCAAAGTGCTTTTCGTGCTGAAATACATCAAAATGATATTTTTTTTATTTTTTAAAAATCATTTTTGACATCAGCACATCAAAATGATCTAAAAACACCAAAACATATTCATTTAAAATGAAAAATTTTTAAATTTTCAGCAAACGCCGGTTGCAACGCACTCCCAAACAGGATCTTAATGTTCTTTAATAAGATATATAGTTCACCTCCTGCCTCTTTGTAGATGAAAGAGGTCCGTCTTTCTTAAGTTAACTATAGCTTAGTCCTTACAATTTGACTTAACTAATTAATTAATTAGGGTTTCAGAATATATATATAAAAAAATTCCTATATTTAATTAGTTTCGCTAACTAGAGGTGCTAGATTATAATTAACTCACCTTTGCTTAGCCCTAAAATCATGCATAAGACTAAAGTATAAATTTAATTAATATGGTGAGAGGAGAAATTATTGGAGTCCAATATTAATTATTAAAGCTAATTATATATATTTGGTTGCTTTAAGAAGTCTTTTGTAAGCAATATTGCATGTTCGGGCCTACCAAGCCCCCCACATCAAGAAGACAATCATTCACTATGTTAGAAACTCTTGCAAAAAATCTTCAATATAATAATAATAATAATAATAATAATAATAATAATAATAATAATAATAATAATTTCCTCTTGCTTTGGTCATTAATTTTCATCTATACCAAGTTGACGGTCACAAATTAAGATGAAGTTAGTCGTCTTTAATAAGTTATTTCACCTTCACCATAAGTGTAGATGAAAGAGATCCATCTATACTTTAGTGAGTTGATTATAGCTTAATTACTTTTCAGAAACTATATGTATAATTCATATATTCTTAAAAAAAATTCATCACTAGCTAGGTTTTTTTTGTTCATTTCCTGTTTTTTTTTCCAATTTATTTCATTGTTTTTTTTGGAATAGAAAGAGAAAATAGAGGTAGATGAAATAAACCATTTTTTTAATAAAAAAGTAATACCAAAAATATGTTTGAGTTTGCGGTTAAAATTCATTTACACAATAAAAAATAATTTTAATATTAAATTTCTCTCTCTTTTATTTTAATTTTACGTGTTTCAATTACTTTTATAATATTTTCAAATATTAAATTCTATTTGGAATTCGATTCTTGACATTTCAGAGGATTCTAAACATAATTCTTTATTAAAATTTCTGATTTAAATTAAAAAAAAAACTCAAACATGCTTATAATAATTGTATTTTATTTATTTATTTATTAAAACATTTGTTGGTCAACGAGGGATAAGGAAACATCAAACCAGGGAAACTAATGTCCAAAGAGAAATTTGTTTTGAGAAACCTAATTGGTGTAACTAGGAACCAAAATAGTCTTAAAGATAAGGTTGTACTTGGACTTAATAGGAAATATATGGAAATTTAAACCATTGACTTTATAGCTATATGTCTTGAACTTTTCTAACATTTCTTTTCTTGACCATACATGTATGTCGAGAGAAAACATTCCTTCTAATTACACATAATTTTTATCCCATAAAAAAAAAAGGGTTTGGATGCTTGCCTTTTTATCCGTTAATCGTGGTTAAAAATATTTTTCTCTCATCATAATTTTAAAAGTTATTTTGATATGAAGAATATTCATGGAATTCATTTAAAATTATAATAATAACTTGAGCTTTTTAGAAAAATTTAAATTATTATTTTTTTCTTATAATGTGGACATACTCTTGAATGTTATCTAATGAATGAGTAGTCATTCTCAAGAATAAAAATACAAGAGATAAGATTTTGAACCGACAATATTATAGAGACACACTCATTACAAGTCCATAAATTCAAGATGATTTTATAATGAGAATTATTTATTTATTCCCAATTGGCTGCGACTCAATTCAAATTCAGATCCAACCACCAACTGCTATTATTATTATTATTATTATTAAATATCATTTAATAAATAAGGCAAGCAAGTAGTGCACTGGCTAGTTGCATCTAGAAAATGATAGTGGAACAAGCTGTAAGTGAATAGGTACCCCATTGCAAGGCATGGGATACCGAGCCTTTATTTTCAATGCTCCACATAACTAGGTTTTCAAAATATCTTAAACCAATAAAATTCATAGAATCCAAGTGCTGACCATTTCACACTTTGCTGCCCTTTAATCAGAATCTTTCCTTGTATTCTGCTGAGAATCTCCTTAAAATCCTACCGCTCTTCTAGCAGACAATACTTAAACTACACACAGTTCTTGGACCATTCTCTCTCTGCGAGTCTTGAGATCATGGCTGGGGCAAATGAGGTCCAGGCCATGGAAATAGAGGATGAAGAGAAGTGCCCAGTAAGGCAAGTAGATCTTACTGTTCTGAAAACGGATGATCCCACCTTGCCTGTTTTGACATTCAGAATGTGGGTTCTTGGCCTCGGCTCTTGTATCCTCCTCTCCTTTGTAAACCAGTTTTTCTGGTACAGAACACAGCCCATGTTCATTTCATCGATTTCTGCACAGATTGCTGTGGTGCCGTTGGGGCATCTAATGGCTAAAAAGCTGACCACCCGCAAGTTCTTTGAGGGTACAAGCTGGGAGTTCACCATGAATCCTGGACCTTTTAATATCAAGGAACACGTTCTGATCACAATATTTGCCAATTCGGGTGCCGGAACTGTTTATGCTACTCATATTCTCACAGCTGTTAAGCTATATTACAAGAGGAAACTGACTTTTGTTCCTGCCTTGTTTGTTATGATCACTACTCAGGTTCGTTTCCTTTTCCCTGTCAGATCTTTGCTCTGTTGAATTAACATGCTAGTATTTCTGTATGGTCTTGAATGCCCTTTTGCAGAAAGTTCATAGAATGGTTTCTGATGATCTTTTAGTTGCTCTGTGGGTATATTCCAGGTACTAGGATTTGGTTGGGCTGGTCTTTTCCGGAGATATTTGGTAGAGCCAGGGGAAATGTGGTGGCCATCTAATCTGGTTCAAGTCTCTTTGTTCAGGTAACTATGCGTATTTGCAATCTGTATTCATCAATCGGCTTCTGTATTTATAGCATGGCTGTATCTTTAATTACTTGTCTGAATCTGTAAGAATTCAAAATATGATTAATTTCAGTATTTCAATTATGTAATTGCTGTTATAATAGGATTTAAATAGGAAAAATGTACAATATAATTCTACCTATAATACAATCCATCTTTGGCTATTTACTAGAATAATTCCTATTTCTAGTAAAATACAAACATAACGGCTCTATTTAACATAGTCTATTATCAATGCAGAGCTCTACATGAGAAAGAGAAAAGACTGAAAGGCTACACAACTCGTACCCAGTTCTTTCTCCTGGTCATAATTTGCAGCTTTGCATACTATGTCTTGCCCGGCTATCTTTTCACCATGTTAACATCCTTCTCTTGGGTCTGTTGGCTTGGTTCCAAGTCTGTTCTGGTTCAGCAGCTAGGTTCGGGCTTGCAAGGGCTTGGAATAGGTGCTGTAGGGTTTGATTGGGCTACAGTTTCTGCTTATCTTGGAAGTCCACTAGCTAGTCCATGGTTTGCTACTGCCAATGTAGCCGTTGGATTTTCCCTGATAATGTATGTGATGACACCCATCTGTTACTGGCTCAATGTCTACAATGCCAAGAACTTTCCATTGTATTCAAATGAGCTTTTTACAGAAAGGGGCGAGGAGTACGACATCCTTGAAATCATCAACTCAAAGTTTCATCTGGATCGGGATGCTTATTCAAAGTTCGGGCCCATACACATGAGCACCTTCTTTTCTATGACTTATGGCCTTGGATTTGCCACACTTTCTGCTACTGTTATGCATGTCCTACTCTTTAATGGAAGGTAATAAACTCCATCACACAGATATCTACCTTCAGATGATGCCATTGTATTATGTGTCCTAAGTTTTCTGTTTGTATCTGCGGTTAAAGAATCATCTCATCTAAAATCTTAAACTGATAGTTGAGGTCCCAGAATATGATTTATATTATTCTCTAACACACCTCTTTAAGTTAAAGCCTTTTGGACTTGAAACTTGTATATACACACACTACTTTGTGCTTTATTTTTATCGAATAAAATGAGACCGGTAAGATAAGAACTCGTGACCACTGGGTCAATAAAACTCTGATATCATGTTAAAGAATCATCTCACCTAAAAACATAAGTTGTTAAATGAAACTCTAAAATATAATTTATATTATTCTTTAACACCTGCCATATACAGTGACCTGTGGAAGCAAAGCAAAATGGCGTTTGGAGGCAAAAGGAAAATTGATATACATACAAGGCTCATGAAGAAATACAAATCAGTTCCCACATGGTGGTTCTACATCATCCTTGTCATAAGCATTGCTGCGATAATCTTTGCTTGCGAGTATTACAATGAATCACTTCAATTGCCTTGGTGGGGTGTTCTGCTAGCTTGTGCCATCGCATTTTTCTTCACTCTGCCAATCGGTATCATCAGCGCCACCACAAATCAGGTCAAAATGTTCAGACTTTTGCTTGCAAGCTAAGTTCAGATATTATTAAAAAATAATATAAATTATTCTGAAAATTCATCTGACAACTTGAGTTTTAAGTGAGTTACTTAATAATTATAGTGCAACCCCATCATAATATCCTGATTTTTTTTCTCTTTGGGGTTTACAGCAACCAGGTCTTAACATCATCACGGAATACATTCTAGGGTACATGTATCCAGAGCGGCCGGTTGCTAATATGTGCTTCAAGGTGTACGGATATATAAGCATGGTTCAAGCTCTAACATTCCTCGCAGATTTCAAGCTAGGCCACTACATGAAAATCCCACCTAGATCTATGTTCATGGCTCAGGCAAGTTTTTTGCGTTTGAAATCGGTGCTTAACATGATTTACAAGGTTCAATCATGAACATGATGACTTTTGCAGGTTGTAGGAACACTTGTGTCTGTACTTGTATACCTAGGAACTGCCTGGTGGATGATGGATGCCATTCCCAATCTCTGTGGTCAAGACAACGGCCCATGGAAATGCCCGATGGACAGGGTGTTTTTTGATGATTCTGTCATATGGGGGCTGGTTGGACCGCGCAGAATCTTTGGGAGCCTCGGTGAATATGGAGGTGTCAACTGGTTCTTTCTTGGCGGGGCTTTAGCCCCTCTCGTCGTCTGGATTTTTCACAAAGCATTCCCGAGAAAGGAATGGATCGGCCTCATTCACATGCCAGTCTTGCTAGGTGCAACATCAATGATGCCTCCAGCTTCTGCTGTGAACTACACCAGTTGGATCATTGTTGGATTCCTGTCTGGATATGTTCTGTTCAGATACCGAACAGAATGGTGGAAACGTTATAATTATGTTCTCTCCGGCGGCCTCGATGCCGGGACAGCCTTTATGACTCTGCTGATCTTTTTCGCTCTCGGATACTGGGATGTTGGCCTGACATGGTGGGGAAGCAATTCGAGCAACCCAGAAGGTTGCCTCCTGGCTAGCTGTCCTACTGCCAAAGGGATCGTTGTAGATGGCTGCCCAGTTCATTGATCAAAGTGTTTATTTTTACTCTCCTTTTTCACCGTTTTCGAAACAATAATATTTACTTTTACTATGATCAAAGTGTAAATACATACAGACAGCTGATTGCTGCAGTTGCAGATAATTTTACATCCACCGCGCTTGATTATGGGTTCCCAGATGAAAACCTTTTGTTGAAGATTTCATTTTACTATGCAATCAAATGGATTGGAATCTTCCGGCATATCATTATCTTTGGAACTACTGTGGTGAAGGAAAAACCAGAGTGGAAGTGGACTTTCATGTTTGAGTTCGAAGTGATTTCAGGAATGGTGTTCACTACTTGCACAAGAACTCTTTTCTATGGAAACTCTCTATCCATATTAATTTTTTTATATATATATATAAAAAAAAAAAACTATCGTAGCTCAATTTTTCACTGTGAACCAAAGAGTGAGATTTTAATAGTGAAGTGATGAAATAATTAAGACTTGTATTGGGGTAGAATGATATTTTCCGATCGGTAAGAAAATCATTAAAGACTTGGACGGTCCTTGCAATTTTATTTGAATAGTGTAATTACTTCAGCAAAATTTCCTAAACATGGGAAGGACGGTTTTATCGTGTTTTTTTTTCTTGTTTTATAAGCTATTATATTATTAATTTAACCTTGCTTATAAACAAAATAAATTAACACAATTAAATTACCTCATTTCCTTAAAATTTAAAAGTCATATCATTGCCTTTCGTTTAGGGATACTTTAATTTTTTACATTTTGTTATTTATAATTATTAGATTTCATTACGAGAAAAATAATCATTCAATAAATAAAATAGAAAAAATAGAGTTGCATAAACAATGCTAGCAAGATTTGGACCATGTGCACTTGAGTTCATAGCCTAGTGGGGGAAGGGACTTGCTCCCTTTCTCTACACTTGAGTTTGATTTTTTCTGTATATATTTGTTATTTTTGCTGTGTCTTATCTATTTATTAGGTTTATAGGATGTTTAATGGATCTGAGAATTAGTTGTGGTGCGCATATGCTGGCTCAGACACCCTGATTATATATATAAAAAAAGATTTGGATAATGTATGCGGTGTTGTTTGGTGGCCGAAACCCTTCTTCAAGGCAATGATTGAAGTGTCTCAGCATCCTCTTCACACATAGATGACGGGTGTTGCATAATAGTTTTCGATTTGTATATGTGACTCTTTTTTTTTTATCCTGCTCTTCTCCTTGAGTTTTGTGCTTGCCTTTTAAAAATCTAAATCAAACCATGAATCTTAAGTCATTTCATTATCCAATATTTAATTCTTCGGGAGTTAAGCCTGGGTTTGAAATTTAACGAGTTCAAGTTTGAGATATTAACCGAGGTTTACAAGTTCATCCGAGCTTGTTGTCACCCTTCATAGTCCCCTCCATTTTTTTAGCTCATTTTTTTTATTTCATCTTTCAATATTATTTTTTATATCATTTTCTATAACATTTCTCTATTGTTTTGAAAATAATATGGGTTGTCTTGGATTTTTTTAGATCTTTATTGAAAAACAATTTATATATAAAAAAGGATTTTTTTAATTAAACTAAATTTATTGATTTCATATTTCAACATTTAATTGGTTAAGTGTTGAGTTTCTTGCTTGAGCCTAAATCTAGAATTCATTGAATTGCAGGCTTAAGTGATTAACCGGGTTCATGAGGTTCACTTGTGTTTCTTTGTTTCTTTTTTAAAAAAAATCAATTTTTTTATTCATTTTTTGTGGAGTTTTTAAGTCATTTTGAAAATAACACGAGTTACTTCTTCTTCGTTTTTTCAAACTTGTTGAATCTAGCTTTTAAAATAAATTAAATTAATTAAGTATAAACATAATACACTCGTATGTTTTGTTTGCTTTCATGTCACTTCTTTGATAAGATATGCGACCTCTTTCATTTATAAATTCTTAGAATGTTCTTCTTCCTTTTTAAATTTAAGTATCACATGAACATTTTTCTTTTTAAAAAATAAATTAACCTGGCACACAGCAAAGCACTAACATCTAACTAGTTTCTTGCAGAACCTTCATTGTACTTCTCCGAGGTCGACGAATCTGGTCTTGTCGATCACAGCAAAAGGTTTTGAATAACAGTTTGAAAACATGAAAGAAAATGTGTGAGAGAATTAAATTATAATTTCATTAACTTAGTGTAAAGGCAAATTATCATAAGAAAATGTTACATGTGTAAGAACAAAAAATCTTTCAGATGAACAGTCAGAAATAAGTGGATTGTTCATTAAGGACATTCAATTGAGCAAGTATTTTAGCAGCTTGGGATTTCATGCTACTGCTTCCCCTTTGTGTTATATCAACCAATGACATCTTGGCTGAATTTCCATATTCTTGCTTGAATTCAACTATTCGAAAGATTCTCTCTAAAGCCCCCAGTGTTTTCTCCTGCAGCCTGGCGGAAGATGAGCTCAATAGCTTCATAATTTGAACAATGGCATTTGCTTCAGCAAGAACCTTACTACCACTCTGCAGTTTTTCTCCATCAATCAATGTCAAGAGTGCATCTAATGAAGCCTCGCAGACTCCAGGATCATCTTCTCCAAGCATCCTCACCAGGGGTTCCAGTGCATTAGCCTCCAAAATGCAGAAGGAAGATTTCACTGTACAGATTCCCAGATGTACAGGGCAGAATCTGACTGGTGCGGCGAAGCAGGAGAAAAGACCACGTTTTTTCACCGGGCTGCTTAAAGAACTTGAGCTTTCAGAAAGCTGTTTGAGTGAAATGGCAGCACTTTGTTTCATCAAAGCAGTTCCAGAAACCAGTAAGTGTACAAGCTCCGGAATAATTCCAGCCATGGCTACTCTCTTCTGCCATTCTTGATTCTCAGTGAAACGACAAACAGATTTGATGGCATTCTCTGTTATCTTCTTTCTGTGCGAGGCATTTCTGCTCCCATCAGTGAGACAGGTAGAAATAACCTGAACTGCTTCAGCATCTACAAGCCACAAAGTTATATTTGGATCATCAGGAAGATTAGAAATGATACCCATGGCTGCAGCAATCTCTTCCACGTCAGTCGATGCCTTAATGACCTCGAGCAAGGTCTCAATGCATCTTTGACCCACATGCTCCAAAATGATCGTGTTATCACCATCTTCAGTCAAGCAACAGAAAAGCTTCATGGCATTTGCCCGTACTATACTATGATCATGCTCACATAATTGAACCAAAACTTGGACAGCAGAGAGCTACAAATAGCAAAAACATTAAAAAAAATGAGGGAATAGGCAATTTGAATCAGTTGCTACATAATTCATCCAAAATATTCCAGGCCTAATCCCGTACAAAAATGGCTTTTGATCATCTGTTCGAAGATCAAAAAAGAAAATCTGTTCATGCAAAAGGACATATCATTATCTAAAAGTTCCATGGATATAAGGATTGCATACCTGTCTCAGTTCTGCTCTGATTTCTACACCAGAAGGAGACTGGCACATTGCAAGAAAAGTGAGAAGAATGCTCTTCTGAATCTCCGGACCCGTCAAGGAAATTAGACAGAAGAACTTATAAATATCTTCCTCGGATTCCAGTAATGAGATCTGCTCATGATTAGCTTCTTGACAGGTGGTTGCTATGGCAAGGTTCATGATTATGGCTGCAACCTGCTCGCGCAAACATGGTGATGATAAGCTGTGTCGATAAAGAATTTCAAACAGAGGTCCAACTGCTCCTTCTCTGATCATCTGAAGACCATTTTCCGGTACATTTGAAAGGTTCTGAAGAGATTTAACAGCCACTTTTTTCACTTCTAAATCATCATTCGCGAGTAATCGAAGAAGTGGTTCTAGTGCCCCATATTTAAACAAGGATAATTTACTGTGATCAGTCAAATCAATTTCTGCTAATGTCGCAGCCATGGTCATTCTAACATTTTCTGGCCCTGCATCATGTGACAAGAAACTAATCGGTAAGAACATATAGACAAACAACCTTAAACACACATCTTAATAAGCAGTCATGTAGAAAACTATCCTCGGCTGATCACAAATTTTTCAAGGAAATATAAACATTGGTCAGGCATTTGAGCTCGGAAATATCTATCAGAGTAAAGCTTGCATTTGAATGACTAAAATTTCTTGATGATAAGAATTTTTAATCATTGCGAAATTCTAAACCAGCATGCCTGTTATTAGATTCACCATTGAAGAAATAAATATACCATTATAAAAACATGCCTGAAGAAAGAAGCCGCAGTAATGGCTTGAAATAGTTAGCCTTTGCCATCTGTATAACATTTTGATCAAGGGAAGACAGATTCTCCAAAAGCTCTTCTGCATCTCTGGCAGCTTCAGTTTCCTCACTATTTAATGTGGTCACTAGGAGAAATATGCAGGCCTGAATATTTCCGATTAAATCTCGCACTGCATTGTTTTTTGATAGTTCAAGTAACAACTGCAAGGCTAACTTACTTTCCCCAATCTGGCGTGCAAGCGACCGAACAATAGATTCAAGTGCATGATCTGCTTCAGCAATTTTTTCCTGCCAAAACAATTTGTTCAACTCGACAAAACATCTGAAAACTACATATATATATATATATATATATATATATATATATATATAGATTATGTGGAAGCTAAAGACATCCATCTTCTTCAGAATTGACATAGTATCATCCTGCCTTGTGGTGCTAAAGAGAAAAAACATATAACATCTGAAAATTACATTTATATATATATATATATATAAATAAAGATAGATTATGTGGAAGTTAAAGGCATCCATCTTCTTCAGAATTGACATTGTATCATCCTGCCTTGTGGTGCTAAAGAGAAAAAACATAAGAAAGTGAGATTATTTGCATGATGACCCCATCAAAGTGTTTAAGAACCATCTCACCGAAAAGCTTAAGTTGTTAGGTGAGGCCATAAAATATAATTTATATTATTTTCTAATACACTCCCTCAAGTAAAAATTCTTTGGGCTTGAAACTTGCACATGTCCATATTACTTTATACTTGATTTTTATCAAATAAAATGAGAGTAGTGAGATTTGAACTTGTGATCACTGGGTTAACAAGACTTTAATATCATGTTAAGAAACTATCTCACCTAAAAACTTAAACTGTTAGGTGAGATCCCAAGATATAATTTATATTATTTTCTATCAAATAACATTACATAGCTAGTTCAGCTTCAGATGTACCTTATTGTGGTCACTGCCCTTTGCAAGGATGCAAAGGATGGACAGAGTATGGGTTCTTATTTCACTATTTTTCGTGCCAAGAAGTCTAGAAAGAACTGGCACGTAGCCCTCCAACATCACCCATTCCTGGTGCATCTCTCGTTCTGCCATCAGATCTTGCAGCTGGCCCAATGATTGAAGAACTTCTCGGTCTTCATTTGATTGAAGTTTTCGTTTAATGGAAACAATGGTAACCAAGTTGTTTCTTTCCTTCCATTCCTCAATCGATCTACGAAGAGTTATGTTCGGTCTCAAAACCGAAGTATCTAAGGTGGTCAAGGTCAATGGATAAACTTTATGCCCCTCTGTAAACCATTTTTCTATTGCACTTCTCTCGTATGTTTTACCAGATGAAGTTTCCACGGGATCAGCCATTACATCCTGAGTAATTGGACAAAAGAAAGAATGGAGAGGCTCCAAAGTTTGTTTGCCCAGAAAATTTCTCTTGTCAAGGTACTCTTTTTCTCGATCCTCATAAGATGTGGTGGCATCAGCCTTTCCGAGCAATGAACTGATCTGATCCATCTGTATAGTTTCTGCCATGTCCTTTCTTAGCTTGACATTTTCAATTTCATTCTTGAATTCTTCAAACTCCCTCTTCAAAGCTGTTCGCTCACCAGAGATCCCAACAACTTCAGCAATACTAGCCAATAAATTGTTTGCGTAAGATTGATTGACATTTCCATCCTTTATTGCCGACTCAATCTTTCCCAGAATTTCCTCCTCCAATACTGCTGCTCGATATTCTGCATCCAGCATTTTCCTGCATAGCTTGCTGATTCCATTACTTACACTGAATGAAACATCGACAGAGGCAAGAGACAGGAGACTCAACGCACGACCAATCTCTTTCGTGCTCGCCTCTAAGTGGTTAACAATTTTTCGACAATTCAGTAAGAGATAGATCTTGTTCCTGTTGCTGCACTCAAAAGCTAGCCTCTTAGCAACTTTAGTCTCATAATTTAGGATCTCTACTGCATTGTTCAAGTTGTCAGAATGGTCTGGGTTGAACCCTGATAAATCTTTCAAGAAATATGCTGTCTTCTCCAAGTAAGTCAAAAATTTCTTGAAATTATCCTTTTGAACGAGTACTTCTTTTGCTGCATGTACTGTGTCAAATATGGCAACTACTGTATGCGAAAGCAACTCCGATACTGAAACGATCGATTCATTGACAATAACTTCCCTTGCCATCTCATTACATGGGAAAACCTACAGATATAGATCATCAACTCATATCAAGTTACCTAAAACTCGCAAAATGAACGAATCAAGAGTCCGATGCTTTCTTGAAATCTTCCGACAGCAAGAAAGTACCTGTGTCTGCAATCAGTTTCAGAAAATTTTCTTAGCGAATAGACATATTTCTCTGCAACCAAACAGCACAGCCTTGAGAGCAATGTAAGCAGATATGATGAAAATATGCACCAGTTGGATTTTTCTTGTTTCAATTGCCATAAAAGAGGAAAATAAAATCAGTTTTTTTCTCAGAATCCAAACAGCTGAACTAATAGCAAGGTTCGAAAACAATTAATCTCATGAACCATCATATTCTAGTCAAAACTGAAAGATTTTGACAATGTCATTAATTGATAATTTTCACAAGTAATTTAAAACTCGTGATTTCATACATAAAGAAATCCTTATTCTGAAGTCATACTAATTTCTCTCGTCGCGCTCGCGCTCGCACACATACAAGCATATGCATACAAGTTTGTCAAGACTCAAGGATCTAAATCAAGAAGGCATAGCTGAGACAAAATAGATTAATTTAAAAATCTCGTTCATTTTTTTCTTGAATTTGTAGTCTCTAAGTGGCAGTACCCATGTCCAAATATCCAACATAACATCCATGACTTTGTTTTTAGGTATAAAACATTGAAAAGTGAAAAATATACATATGTTTTTATTTCTTTGACACTATGATTTTTAATGTATTTGTAGTTTATTGGAAGTTACTTTTATGAGTTTGGTATGCCTAATAAACTCTGTGAATTAATAGATAAAAGACAAGATTTTCTGCATTTTATGTTTCGGACCTTGCTTCTTATGACATGTTTTTCACCAAGTTATAGTTTTATAATGTGAATGTGGGTTGAATCAAAGTTAACTTACACATGTTTAGCTTTCTAGAAAGGTATTATGGGAAGAAATTGAAGTTCATTTGAACTTCTAATCAGACCTGCAAAAGCAAGCCAAAAATCTACTTGTAACAGGATCTTCACACTACATATTCGAATGAGCATTTCTTGTGCCTATGATATCGGAATCAAGTGATTCAAAATTCCAAACTCATCTACACATCAAGGACTATGACTCTTACAAAGTACTCTTGGCCAGATAGAATCTTTTTTAAGGAAAAAATCAAGATGCAATATAAAGGAAGAGATTGATCCTCTAATCCGATGAGAAAACTAACAATTTTGAGTACCACTAGAGATGAGTGTCTAACATATAAAAGATGGACTTTAGAATCAGGAAAAATATGCAAATCAATCCTATATGATTCATGAATGAAAGGATATAGATGGAGTGGTCGAATATTACAAGAAATCAAGTCAGAAACGAAGTCCAAGTTGCAACAAAACCTAAATTACATCATATTAGTGACAACAATTAGTTTTCAACACAATTTTTGAGAGATTTTATCAACCTTAATGACCAGATAAAAAATGAATTTATTTAACATTAGGTAATCCTAATAGAAATTAGAATCCTAATGAAATATGATGTAGAACAGGTTGCGGAATCCTACATGCTCAAGAGGGATCACCCGAAATTCAAAGGCAACTGAATTTCAGCAACCGGGTCGTCGAAGTCGGAATGACGCGAAACTCACCCAGTCGATGCGTTTCGTCGTTTACGGAAGAAGTCAGCGGCTATGCCCCTGTTCTCGACCGGGTTTTGGCCAAATTCCATCGTTTCGGCCCCGAAATCGTCATTTTTGCTATTTTAGGAAAGTTTCGTTTTTGCAATAACTTTTGATTTAAGAGTCCGAATTGACTTTAGTCAATTGGTACTCTCTCAGAATTCATAGGCCTTTCACATTCTGCATTTATCTCAAATTTTCCATAAATGGCAAATTTAATGTTTTATGTCCTTTCCTTTTCTGTATTGAATTAGGCTAGGGTTTTTACTTTAAGTATCAATGTAAAACCTGCAGCCGAGGCAACTATCATTTTATTGAATAAACACTGAGTTTTATTAAGATTTATTCTCGTTATTGTTGATTTACGGAATATTGACGTTGGTCATATTCCCTTGTGATTTTTCTGCTGCGTCAAAATACAACAACTAGGAGAGCAAATAAAGGAAGCAAATCACATTATAAATAGTTAATCTCTCTTTCCACCACAGGAATTTCTTCTCTCTTTTTTCCGTGTTGATTTTCAACAACTACGAACTAAACTTTGGCCTTCAGTTCAAGGAGAATAGACATCATCTTCATTACTAAGATGTGAGAAGTAACTCTATTATTGTAATTCTTTCATGGTCAAGTATTTATTTATCCCTATTTCAGAATTATGTCCTGATTTCTATTCATTGTTATTGAATTGTTTTGAGATTGTAGTTTTTTTTCAATCCGGAATTGTTGTTAGAGACTAGAATAAGAAGCAAAAACAAGGTTAATTTGATTGCTGCAACTATCACTTTAATTTATTAGAGAATAATAAACTAAGTTAAATTACTCGAGCTTTTGAATGGTTACTTAGAATAAATATAGACTTTGCTCTTAAGGATATTGTCAAGTGCATTAAAATTGTTTTTCAATATTTATTTTTTTATGGTAAAGAATTTATTAAGAAGCTTTATCTAATTAATTTACTCTATTCTAATTGATTTATCTTAGCTTTAAGGGACATCAAATTTATTTGCTTCAATTGAAAGGATATTTATTTTATTTTATTTTGATGAGCGAATAAAAATGAAAATTTAGACCTTTGAATTGAGTTAACGACATGTTGATTTATCATTTTTAATTTTTAGAATTTTGCTTCTTTAATTTTGATTAAAAAAAACTTAATCGTTTTGAGTTAGTATCTTGTATGAAAATTAAGTAAAAAATTTCTCTTGGGTTCAACTTGGTCTTCACCATCATATACTATGAAATATTGTTTTTGTGATAGTAAAACTAGAATTAATATTTGGAGGTTCCAAATCAGATTTGGTACACAATGTATGCAGCAAATTTCCTCAATCTTTCACTAATAAATCATTAAGCAAGCGCAGAAAAAATGAAAAATAAAAAGAAAGGTACACTCATATACATATTATTACCTTCTGTTATGCATGCCAACTTTCTCAGAAACCAAACAAATCCCTTAAAACACACACAAAAAGAAACAAGAAAGAAACTGACCTGATGAACAGAAAGAAAAACCAGCAGAGTCTCCAGGGCAGAGCTAAAACTTAAGGGTTTGATGAAGACAGGGAGAGCGTAGCAGGCGGTGAAAGAAAGCGTAAAGAAATTCTTCTTCAGCATTGTTTTTATTTTTAGCAATTTATGGTCCAGCACAAAACCGAAGACTTGGAGTCAACGAACACTGTGTGTCACTACACCATGGTTATTGTGCATATGATCTATAAGGTCCTGCCACGTAAGAGAATGAAGATGTTTTCGTATTTGACGGGACACGTGGAGGAGCAAGAGGTGATAGTCTATGAAGTGAAGTTAATCGGTTCGAGTATGGGAATTATGCTCGGACCCTGAAGGACGTTGTCGTGGAATTGGCGCCAAGGTAACTGTAATACATTCTGTAATACTATAAAATGATGCAAAAATAATTAAAAATTTATTAAAAAAATACTTTTTTTTGTATCCATGAGGGATTTGTAAGGTTGAACTGCAATGGACAAATTATAACACCTGAAATGTTTTATGTACATTGTGAGGGAGTGTTTAATATTGTGTATTAATTTATATTTTATTTTTTATATTAACTTATAAAAAATATTAAAAATATAATAAAAATTAAACTGATATTTTTTTAAGTGTTTTTTAAAAGTACGTTCCACGGCAGTACCGAAACACACTCACTAGATTTGACCGAGTATTAAATAATTAATATTAAAAAAAAGATTATATGCAGGTATGGTTGCAAAAGCAGCCACAGCTAAGCTGTTCTTTATTGGCTACAATAAAACCCATTAATTTATCAATTAATAATCATATCTTCTCACACTATACCACAGTGCTTGCCATAAATTCAAAGTCATCTTTAGATTCTCAGGAAATTTTGCAGAAAGCAAAGCAATTTTCTTAATGTGCGATAGGGTACGGGTTTTTACTTTTTAAATCCTCAATAAGACAATAATCCAACGAGGTTGTCCGTAATTAATGGAGATTAGGGCTAAATGTCTGATAGTCTATGGCTTGGACGGTGAAGTATGTACGGAGCTTAGGTTTTCTAATTAATATTATTTTTTATATGTGAGTGAGAGTTCATCTTCAAATAAATATATTTAATGAATTTAAATAAATGATTAAAATCTCGGTTATTCTAGATTTTAATTAAAAAAAATATATTTTTATTAGAATTTGAGACTTGCTGTGCAGATTGTAGCTCGACTAAATAAACTAATTGTAACTCAACTGATATTGGCGTCATTGCCTATTTCTAATTAGATAATTAAACACGTAATATTAATTTGATTTTAAGAACAAATTTCGCACAGGAGATTTCCCGGATGCACGTCGACGTAGTAATAATTCGCAATCATGCATGATGCATCCATCAGAATGGGAAGAAGAAAAGACCCGGGACACCATCAGAAATTAAGCTTAATACTTTAACAAATGTTTTTTATTTTTTTTGTCTGGAGATAGCATATTTTCCCTGTGTATTGCCTATTTAATGGGATCAAGATATCTAAAAAAAATAAAAAAAAATCGATAGGTATTTTTCAGAATCAGCTAGTTAAATCAAGTGCAAGACTGATTATACAGAAGATGAGAGAAAGAAGCATGCAAGAGTGATATTGACTCGGCTCGTCTTCTTCGAAGAACTTCTGATCGATGCTAATACAGAAGATGAGCCGGATCAAGCCGTGCCGGATCAAGCCGTGCCGGCTTCTCCATGAACATTCAAGCCGGTTAATTTCTTGATCTCTCTCTTCCATGCACACTACTTCACCTCAATGCTTAGATAGTGGAGCTGGAACCTCCATATATATTTTAGAAGATGACGAGCTAGGAGGAAACAAATTGTAGAGAAACTTTTATTATTTTTTATAGAGGATAAATTAAATGTTCATCTTCTAGAAAAAATAAAAATAAAAAAGACCTAGACACCATAAAAAATTTAGCTCAACTCATTGACAAATGTTTTGAACAATGATTAGGAAGGAGAAGTAGTAGATCCACGAAAACACTTCTCATGAGCTTTAATACAGAGTTTGATCAGTGTTTTAATAAAACAAATAAATGCATAGATGATATAGAAAGTCCTAAAGAAATAAAAATAATTAAATATATTTCTAAAATAACTTTGAATTATTTCCTGCATATTGCCTATTTAATAAAATTAAAAAAAGCTGAAAACATATTCCAAATGAAGAGAAGAAATCTTAATAAAAACCATCAGATGTAGAGCCCTGTTTGGGAGGGCGGTTGTGGTAGCTTTTCAAAGTGTTTTTCGTGCCGAAATACATCTAAATAATGTTTTTTTATTTTTTAAAAATTATTTTTGACATCAGCACATCAAAATGATCTAAAAACACCAAAATATATTCATTTAAAATGAAAAAAAAATTGAAAAGTTGCGGTGCGGCAGGTGAAACGCCGCGCCAAACAGCTTCATAGTAGGAAAAACATTCAACTCCATCGATCAACACCATCAGGTATCAGATACAGTACGTAGGTAAAATTTTGTTTCTTCTTCTCTTGAAAGAAATAAAAGATGAGAGAAAGAAGTATACAGGAGTGATATTGATTCGGCTCGTCTTCATCGGAGAACTTCTGATCATACAGAAGATGAGCCGGACCAATACCACGCCGTGTCTGCTTCTCCAAAAACTTTCCCATTTCTTGATCTCTCTTCCTGCTTCGCTTAGATAGTGAAGCTGGAACCTCCATTTATATAGAGGAGGAGGAGAGACGAGTGAAGGGTTTTTCGGTCTCGATACTGTGGGTGGCGGCGCCGCCCTAAAAGCAAAGTGGGCAGGGGATAAGTTGAAGAACAGATATATTAATTAGCGCAAGTATATTGGAACAGTGTTATCAGGATCAAGATTTGGGAATCCAACTTTCAATCTCTCTCGTGTTGCTTGCTCAGGAAAAGGACTTCCATGATGGATGATTTCTTTTAAGCCTGGCATGTGAACGAGAAGGGAGAGTGATTCATGTCGTAAATATGCACATGTCATGTTTGATTTATTGCTGAACCAAACCTATAATAATTCCAAGCCAACTAGCTCGCTAGCTCCACATTCACCCACGAACACAGTATAAATTATCACGTGCCTCTCGGAAGAATGATTGTTTTGTGTTTTAACCCCTCCATATTGAGTTAATTGGAAACTAGACTTTATAATTTATGTATTTTAACTCTCAAATAATAAACAAACTTTCTTTTTTCAATTTGATCCCTAATTTAATCAATTTTAGTCTTTGAATTCACGTGTATTTTTTAATTTGGTCCTTGCTTTTGAGTTTCTTCAACAAAACCCTAATTAATTACTCATCAAACTTAATTTTTAGTAGTGATTAGAAAACTATAATTTAGTAACATTAATTCTATCAATTCTCTTACATAGTTTTTTATTTATTTCAAAGTTATTGATTAGAATACATATGCAGTAGACTAGTATATTAATAATATATATCAATAATTTAATTCCCCCCCTTCAGTCTATTTAATATTGTGGTAGCGAATTATTTTTTAAAGAGTTTTTTTATTTGAAAAATACATTGAAATAATATATTTTAAAAAAATAATTTTGATATCATCAAATCAAAATTATATAAAAATACTATAAAAATAAATAGCTTTCTTGCATGTATCTTCAATTATATATCATATAATCTTCAAAGAAAATTCAGGTTCTTCTTCTTCTTCTTTTTACATATATTTAGTTCTTAATTGGTCAATTGACCAAATTATTAATATAGAATATATGCTGGATTTAATACACCCATACAAATCAGAATCTAATTCAATTGGTACAGCCTATTTAATGCATGCCAGATGGCTTATATCTATAAAATATCCAGTGTGTGTTTAATAATATATCCTAAAGTGCTTTTTTATTAAAAATATATTTTGTTACAATTTATTTATTTATTTATTTAATGAATGTAAAAAGTCATTAGATGCTAGACCAAGAGAAACGATTGGCGTGTTTTAGTTGTGCGTGTAGAAATTATGTAACTTGTCAGAAGTCAAATTGGCTGTGCATGCACGAGGGGAATATCATTGAAAAATCATCCCACGTCCAATTAGTGGTCAGCTACGAATATATCCCTGTGTTTGCTGATTTTGTTTTTAGTATTTGAAATTGGATTAATTAAATACGTGGCACTTATGGTAGATTTGATTTTTATTTTATTAGAGTTAAATAAATTGTGAAAAAGGAGAAAATAACTAAAACAAATTCAAAGTTTAAGCTTACACATTCAAACTCAATTAATAAAAATGATCTACAATATTATAATTGATTTAATATCTAAAATATTCTTATAAATGCTACTAAAATAATCATCAATCTATATTTCTCTCTAAAACGATTACGTTTCTTCATAATTGATCACTAGTTCCTCTATTCTCTCTCTGACTAGCCGGATAATTCATTACAATCGCTAACTTGGCTTTTTATTTAGAATTTGTTCGAGATTGAAGTTGTTTTTTTTTAAAAAAAAAATTGTTTATAAATACATTAATATTTTTTATTTTTAAAAATTATTTTTGACATTACTATATTAAAATAATTTGAAAACATAAAAAACAAAATATAAAATATTTTAAAATGCAGAATTAAACATACTCTCTTTCACTACTCTAGCGAACCTAACACCTCCACCCCACAAACCAGCACCACCACACCAGTCGAGTCCCTTTCCCATAACCCAACAACATCCACCAGCTCTAATTGAACCATTAGCCACCGGACCTGACCTATGCACCACACCACCCAAACCAGCAGCATCCTTTATCCCAATTTCTAGAAAAATAACCCTACTTGAAACCAGCCACCTCACTTCCTGACAACCTGTGTTTGCGTGGAAGTGTAATTGAGGTTGATTTAAAAATATATTTCATTCAAAAATATATTAAAATAATATTTTTTAATTTTTTAAAATTATTTTTGATATCACTACATAAAAATAATCTAAAAATACTAAATTTTTTTAATTTAAAATAAAAAAATATTTTTTAAAAAATATTTTTTTAACACAATACCAAACACTACTATCAAATACCGACAATAAACACACAACCTCTCATCCAAGTCTTCCCAAAACCACAGCCTTGTGCTGGCAAATTTATATCATTGGGTATAGGCTCCAATAAGCTCTCGCACGTGCTGGCAAAATTCTCAGCCATCGGGCAACTTGGCCTAGGAGAAGGGATTCCTGTGTTACTACAGAAATTGATGCTGATAATTGAGATTAAAGATTCAAAGGAGCAGTTGACCTTATGGAAAAATAAGGTTGTCTACGTAGTGCACTTGCAAAAAATATCTTCAAGTTGCTAGCACGAATTGGCATCAGTTTCAAGCATTCCATCCCGTCTAAATTCTTTTTATATTGTATTTTAAAAATATTTTTAAAAAAAATTAAAAAAAATTATTTATATTTTATATTTATTTTTTTAATTATTTTTAGATGCTAATATCAAAAATATATTTTTAAATAAAAACATTTTAAAAAATAACTTTAACTACAATTCCAAATATACACTAACACTAATGGGAGAGCTAGCTCAGGTGCAATCATTTTGCAATTAGCCGCACTTGCCCCAAATCCATCATAATTTTTTTTTAAATTAATTAAAAATAAAAAGGACTTCTATTGCAAATAGATTGCACATTAATTTGAGATTTTAAGAAAAGTTTGAGAGGTTTAGAGACTTATAGTTTTGTGACCGGTCGACTAGAGGCAAACTAAAAAATAAAAGATGAAAAAATTGCAAAATTAAATTTGCATCTAGATAAAAAAAAAAAAAACTTAATAAATAGAATTAATTGAATTGTTAATTTGGCTGCAAGAAATTAAAAAAGCCTAAAAGTGGCCCGACTACAAAAGCCCAATCCTCTAATTAAAATGGGCCTATCTCTTCTACACATGAAAAACAAAAGCAAACCAGTCACTCTGCCTCTTAAGTGTACCGAGAGAAACGTCTCCTGAAGAATCAATCATCTGCGGTTTGTTTCTACGTCCGGTCAGACAGAAACGGTGTCGTGTATCATCATCAATGGCGGAAGACGAAGTGCTTTACGAGACACGTCTTCACATCTCCAGACCTTACACTTCCAATTACCCTCCTCTCCCGCACTCCAACAAGGTCCCTCTCTCTCGATCTCTCTAAATTCTTCATCTTAATCACAATTAACAGATTAATCACTGTTTTATGTAAATGATTCAGGTCAATCAAGGAGGTTTTTTTTCCATGATCAAAGACAAATGGAGTGATTATAGGAGTTATAGTTCAAAATCATCAACAAAACTTAGGAAAAATTTATCGCTGTTCATATCTCTACGAGGTGATTACGTTGCAGTTGCTAGTGATAATCAAATTACGATTTTGTCCAAAGAGAATGATTATCAGCAACCCCACGGCACCTTCACTTGTAAGACATATAATTTTAATTTTACAAGCTTAGATATTAAAATTATGCAGTTAATCAGTACAGAAATTTATTTATTTATTATTTTTGGATTTTTGATAGCTGCTGCTGGTGGTGTGTTCACGAGCGGGGTGTGGTCGGAATTTCATGGTGTTTTAGGGGTAGTGGATGCTAGTGATACGGTTTATTTGATCAAAGTGAATGGGGAAGAGATTATGAGAATTAATAAGCGGCAGTTGAGAGCGAGTTCGTCCATAGTAGGGTTGATTCCGCAGGATGGTGATGATAATGATGCACAGCGGTCTTGTTTGTAAGTGTTGTTTGATTTGCATCGTATGTTAATAACGTGTAAAGTTATGTGATTTTGATGGATGATTAATTGGTTGAAAAAGTTTTCCAGGTGTAGATTTGTTGTCATTACAGCAGATGGATGTCTTCATTTGATTGAGACTAGTAAGGAGCCAAGTGCTTCTGTTTTAAATAGTGGGTTGAAGTCGCTGGGGAAGTTTCCAAAGGATGTTTTCTGCTTTGACTATAGTTCCGAATGTTCCTTGCTTGTTGTTGTTGGTAGTGCAGTTGGTATCTCACAATCGTCTGTTGGAAATTCTGCCGGTATGTTTTAGTGCTTTGGTGTTTTTGTTTTGGTAGTCAAGTGAAAGTTTGAATTTGTAGAGGGGTTTATGTAATTGATGTCGTATGATTATATATATGTACATTTGACACGTAATTTGGAGGTGGATGTGAAAATGCCATGATTTTCTTTCTCTTTTTTGAGTTATATGGGAGTAATTTTGAATATCAAGTTGTCTTGTTTTTCTAACCTTCAAATGATGGGATACTTATCAACAATGTTAATCTGTTATAATTTTTCATCAAATCATACTGAGTTTGGGTTTCCAGCTACTTTCTATACATGCAAGTACTAAAACTTGCTCTTGTTTGTAGCCTGACTTGCATTTCTCAATGAAAGATCGAATGTTTGTGTCCTACTAAGCATATTTGGACTTCAACTCTCAGATTTGAATCCTTGTGTCTAGCGCACACAGGAAAACTCACACGGGATTTATGGAGTTTCTATATTTTTTCGTTAACTCTTTAGAGCATGCTAAAATTGAAAGAAAAAAAATTACAAGAAGAATAGTACTCTAATTGACATTTTGGCCCATGAAACTGCAATGCAACTCACTTAGGCAAGAGTATAGATGGTGAAATTATAGATGTTAAATACCCGCCCCTGAAAGCTTGGAAAAACATTTTTGTGTACCTTTTTTTCTTGTTTTGTTTTTTAAAAAGAATTACAATAGACAGTTTTGGAATTATATATTCTATCTTTTTTTTCCCCAGGATCTTGTCTTCTTTCTCTTTGGTGTAGAAGTCAAAACTTAGATTTGGAACCATTGATTTCTATTCAGTTTGAAGGCTTATATTCCAAATCAAAAGATGCCGCTCTATCTTGTCCAAAGGTGCTAATTTCACCACAAGGTAAGTATGTTGCCACTTTAGATATAAGAGGATGCTTGCACATTTTCAAGATGGATAAAGAAAGTCGGTCACTTTTGAGTTTTGCTTGTGAAGAGCAATTATGTTCACAAGGAAGCAATAACATAACAAATGAACAGAATGAACTTTTAAAAGATATCGTGGATTTTACTTGGTGGTCTGACCGCATCATGACTCTTGCAAAACATGGAGGCATTTTGGCCATGCTTGATATTGGTACTGGCTTAAAGTTTCAAGAGCATGACCATCTATACTCAATGCTTGTTCTGGATAGGATACAGCAGTTTCAAGGCCGCATATTTGTTTTAGATAGCAAGGTTCCAAGTAAACCTCATAGAGAGTCAGGTAATGTGTACAATGTAGAGCAGATCACAGGTAGCAGAAACGATCAACTTGATGTTTCCCAGTTGCACTGGAGCTTGATCTCAGTGTCAAAGAGATCTGTTCCTGAAATGTATAATATCTTAATTAGTAACCGTAAATATCAAGCTGCCTTGGACTTTGCCAATCATCATGGCTTGGACGGAGAAGAAGTTTTAAAATCTCAGTGGTTGCATTCTGGCCATGGAAAAGATGGTATAAACATGTTTTTGTCCAATATTAAGGATCGCAATTTCGTGCTTTCTGAATGTGTTGATAAGGTTGGACCAACAGAAGATGCAGTAAAAGCTTTACTGTCATATGGGCTGCAAGTGACTGATCAGTTCCGTTTTTCGGAATCAGAAGCTGATGAAGGGAGCCAGATCTGGCATTTCCGTATGGCTAGACTTCAGCTGTTACAATTCAGGGACAGGCTAGAGACATATATGGGGATAAACATGGGCAGGTATTGTGTTATTTGGAAACTCAATCCCCTCTCTCTCATGGCTTACGGATATTTATCAGAAATACTATGCTTCATCAGGATCTGGACAACCATTTTGATGTGTTTTATGAACTTTTACTCTAGAAATAGGCTGAATTCCTTGATGCATTTGCATACTATACAAGTTCATATAGATTTTTGTAGGGGAAAAAAACAGACATCTCACTATTCTATCTATGGGTATTGAAGCTGTTTCTATTAACTACCTGCAGAAAAATCCCACTATTCTATCTGGTATTGAAGCTGTTTCTATTAACTACAAGTAGAAAAAATCTCATGCAAATTTCTCCATTAAGTCCCAATTTTATATTGTAATTTAATTCGGAAATTGAAGATGCTGCACCCATATAAATAATTTGATTATTGATACATCTTTTCAGGTTGCTTGATTCATTTTCCTTCACATGTGAAAAACGTTTAGCATAATGACTTTATGATGCTATGCTTATAATTATTTTGCTCTTGTTATTGATATCATTGCTGGAAATTCTTATGCTACTAAAGAAACATGGCATAAAATATACCTGGATTGTGTAATGATTTTATAATGCTGTCGTTATTATTATTCTGCTGCTGTTGCTGCTATCATTGCAGGAAAATTCTTATGATATTAAAGAAACATGGCATAAATATACCTGAATTTACTATCAGATTATTAGTTGTATTGACTGATAATGTATTGACGTAGTCTTTGTGCAGGTTTTCTGTACAGGAATATTGCAAATTTCGTATTATACCTGTCGGTGAAGCTGCCATAACACTTGCTGAAAGTGGGAAAATTGGGGCCCTAAACCTCCTCTTCAAGCGTCATCCTTATTCACTATCTCCTTCATTGTTGAAAATATTAGCTGCTATTCCTGAAACTGTTCCTCTTCAAACCTATGGGCAGCTTCTTCCTGGGAGATCTCCTCCCCCAAGAATTGCTCTTAGGGAAGAAGATTGGGTAGAATGTGAGGAAATGGTTAACTTTATCAATAGGTTACCTGAGAATCATGAGATTGGTACCCAGATCCAAACTGAACCCATTGTCAAGCGGTGCCTTGGTTATCTCTGGCCGTCATCTAGTGAACTTTCTGAGTGGTACAAGAACAGAGCTAGAGATATTGATAGCTTTAGTGGCCAGCTTGACAACTGCATCAACTTGATTGATTTGGCTTGCCACAAAGGCATCTATGAGTTACAGAAGTTTCATGAGGATATTTTATACTTGCACCAGCTAATTTATTCTGATGAAAATGATGTTGATGTATGTTCTAGTATGAGTCTTATCTCCTGGGAACAGTTATCTGATTATGAAAAATTCAGAATGATGCTTAAGGGAGCGAAAGAGGAAAATGTGGTAAAGAGGTTGCATGATAAGGCTATTCCATTTATGCGAAAAAGGTTTCACAACATGACCTATTTTACTCAAGATCAGGATACAGATTCATTTCTGGTTAAATGGCTGAAGGAAATTGCATTGGAGAATAAACTAGACACATGCTTGATGGTTTTTGAGGAAGGATGCAGGGAATTGCATATGAATGATTTCTTCAAGGATGAGATTGAGGCTGTAGATTGTGCTTTGCAGTGCATTTATTTGTGCACCGTTACAGATAGATGGAGTATAATGGCTGCCTTATTGTCAAAACTCCCACAGAAGCAAGGTACATTCTGTGTAGTAAAGATTTGATTGAAAGAATATTAATGTGGTTTTATTTGTTGCTATTTTGTTTATAAATTTCTAAATAAGATTGGTCTCAACACACGCATGCACACATTTTGTGCACTTAGAGAGGGATTTGGTGGGGGTGGGGATGTTTCATTTATAAAGAAGAATGACGCTGGAGTCAACATGTATTGGTTCATTGTAGCTAGTGAGAGATCTCATGGTACAGAAAATAGTTTCTGCATTTAAATAAGCTCATGCCAGCTATGAGACTTCAAACTTGAAATAGGAATTGACATAGAAGATACAGATCTTTCCAATTAAGTTCTGCTCTCAAACTTGAGTTGCTTTAAAATCTGAAGTTTTGGTAACATGAGTTTTCGTTATTGCTTTTTCCTGAAACTTTACCTTTCTCTTTAAGTTGTTCTTGTATAATCAAGAGTCTTGGCTTTGATGACTATCTATATTCTACTGAAGACTGAAATGTATAGAAATATTAGGATACACGAACAAAAAAACATATGTACTTTGTGAGGATTTTTGCTATCGAGATTCTTTGGTTATCGTTGGTATTGGAATTATCAATGAAAAAAATAATTAACAGCATTTCACCTTAACAGATGTCGGTATTTCTATTGAATGCTTCGAGAAACGACTGAAGCTTGCTGATGGTCATATTGAAGCAGGGAGGCTTCTGGCACTGTACCAGGTTTGTCTTTTGTTTTCTATGGACCATGCTTCTTTTGATCAGGAAATTCATTACAACTGTCAAATAAATGAATCATTAGATATATGCTTCTATTAAGGCATCTTCACTTTCTAGCATGCTATTTACAGTGATTTTGTGGAACAATAATGATAAATGGAATTGTTTGAGGCTTTCAGCATTCCAAATGTGTGACTGTAATGCAGATTGTGTGCTCTAGATCCGTTGACTGTTGTTATAATTTTTTTGCATAATGTGATAGAAATGAATTCTTTGTTTCAGGTTCCAAAGCCAATGAATTTCTTCCTTGAGGCTCATTCAGATGAAAAAGGTGTTAAACAGATTCTTCGTCTTATACTGTCTAAATTTGTTCGCAGACAGCCAAGTCGATCAGATAATGATTGGGCAAACATGTGGCGTGATGTGCAATGCTTGCGAGAGAAGGCTTTTCCTTTCCTTGACCTAGAGTATATGCTAGTGGAATTCTGCAGAGGACTGCTGAAAGCTGGGAAATTTTCTCTTGCTAGAAATTATCTGAAAGGTACAAGTTCAGTATCTTTGGCATCAGAGAAAGCAGAAAATCTTGTAATTCAAGCTGCACGGGAGTACTTTTTCTCAGCTTCAAGTTTGTCTTGCTCTGAAGTAAGCACTCATGCATGTAAAGCTCTGATATGGCTTTGGATACCTGGAAATGATTTTATATGTTCATCTCTTTAAATATCCATTAAATATCTGCATGTTCTGAATTTGAAAATGGCTTTTTTTGTTTCCCAAGGAATTGTTCCAAAGGCACTCTTTTGGTTTAATATTTCATTATATGTCAACAAATGCATTTTCTAGCTATTAACATGTTATGGTTATCTTTTTGGAGTGCCTATGATGCCATGATGCTAAAATCTAAATCCATCAAAGAGAAGGAATTGTGGGTCAAAGCCAGATTTGTTTCTTGTGCCATTCATCTTCCTCCAAATCTCTTTTGAAAAAATACAAAAAATACCAGCAGTTCTAGCCACAAAGCCCAATCATGACCATAACCTCCACCAGCATACCTGCACTGCTACAATCCAATTACCACAACCAGTAATCCTAACTGTCACAAATTCACAAGAACCAATGCTACAGAATCCACCATACCATCAACCATGACAACCTTCTCCATTGCTGTATCACAACCTAAATGACTGTCCACAGACCTGTCATCTCCACCACAAATCCAACTCAAATTGCAGTTACATCCCCCAGACCAACAATCAAAAACCATTTCAGTGTCACACAATACACCCCACCATAATTACAACAAACCCATTTCAAACCCGTCCTTACGTGACCAAATATTTATATCAAATCCTTTACACATCATTAATAAAAGATTCACGAAAACTTTAATACCTCTCAAGTTTTGTGCATATGAAAAAATCTTCTTTCCCGGCAGATGACTCTAACCTCATTTGGCCAGCATCTAAGTTTTGAAAAAGAGAGTGTGAGACCCTGCAAATGAATGACTCAAAACAGGGTCTATCTTTTAATGGGTGATTTTATTTTCTGGTACTTGAGCTCCATTTGCCTTTTGAGGCATATGGGATCACATGTCTCTAGTCATGAGAGGAATCAAAGAGGAATTGTTGGCAGTCTAGAGAGAAGTTGCTGGAGACAGAGAGCTAGAGCACTTATGTTTTCATATCTTTAGACAGTGTTATTGAACATTAGAAGTTTTTTACATTTTTTTCTACTTTAAAAGAAACCTATAATAGTTGAAAGATTGTGTTAAACATGTGTTTGGTCTGTCGTGGGAAGAAAAAAAAGTTTTGCTGGAGTTGCTACAAATTCCTCAAAAATCACAATTGTAATTGTGTTTTTGGAATTTTTAATTAGATATTGGTGGAATCCTCCATGAATTCTTGAAAAACACTCTATGGTGCATTTTGATTGTTTAACTAGATGTTCTCAAACTGAACATGGACTTTTTGTTGTATGTCAGAGCCAAGTTTGAAATATCTCACCTATAATGTCTTGTGATGGTGTTTTCTTGATGTATTGTATTATTATGTTTGTTGGATTATCAAATAATGCTTCAGTTTTTTTTTTTATGACATGGAGTGTGTTGGGAGGTGGCTGGGGTTCTTTTAACACACTTATGGAATAAGTAATTGTAACCTGTTGTGTTTTAGGTTTTCTAATTTCTTTATACTAGCAACATTATAATATGCAGTAATGTTTCCAATGTTTATTCAGAGTTAAATATTGAATTCCAGATGGTGTTGATTTGTTTTTTCAAATGGCTGTCTTCCTTTCTAAATTGATTGGTGTTGATTTTTTAACTTGTTTCAGATCTGGAAGGCCAAGGAATGCCTCAATTTATTTCCAAGTAGCAGAAATGTTCAGACAGAGATCGATATAATTGATGCTCTCACCATTAAACTTCCCTACCTTGGAGTGACTCTACTTCCTATGCAGTTCAGGCAAATAAAGGAGCCTATAGAGATCATCAAAATGGCAATCACTAGTCAAGCTGGAGCTTATCTACATGTTGATGAACTCATTGAGGTTGCCAAACTTCTTGGACTGAACTCCTCAGAAGATATATCTACTGTTCAGGAAGCCATTGCTAGAGAAGCTGCAGTAGCAGGTGATCTACAATTGGCATTTGATCTCTGTCTTGTTCTGGCCAAAAAAGGGCACGGTCATGTCTGGGATCTATGTGCTGCGATAGCTAGGGGTCCTGCCCTTGAAAATATTGATATAGGCTCTCGGAAGCATTTACTAGGTTTTGCTTTGAGTCATTGTGATGAGGAATCTATTGGTGAGTTGCTTCATGCGTGGAAAGATCTTGACATGCAAGGCCAGTGTGAGACTTTGTCGATCTTGACTGGGACAAGTCCTTCAAGCTTCTCAGATCAAGGTTCCTCTATAACTTCACCCCCAGCCCATGGAATTGAAGAAACAATTAATCTTAAAGATTACTCTGAACTGGTTGGAGGAGCAAGCTGTGGAGATCGAGAAGTTTGTTTCAGTAACATTAAAAACACCCTATCTATGGTTACTAAAAACTGTCACGTGGATGGTGGAACTGATCTGGAATCATTTTTGTGGGAAAACGGAAAACTTTTATCTTTTGCCACTTTTCAACTTCCATGGTTGCTTGAATTGAGTAAGAAAGCAGATAATGGAAAGAAATTTTCTTCCTTAATTCCTGGTAAGCATTATGTTAGCATACGAACACAAGCTGTGGTAACTATCCTGTCCTGGCTGGCAAAAAATGATTTTGCTCCCAGAGATGATGTTATTGCCTCACTGGCAAAATCAATCATAGAACCACCTGCTACAGAAGAGGAGGATATCATTGGGTGCTCTTTCTTATTGAATCTCGTGGGAGCCTTTAATGGAGTAGAAATAATAGAAGAGCAGCTAAGGATACGGGGGAATTACCAAGAAATTTGTAGCATCATGAATGTGGGAATGACATACAGTTTATTACATAACTCTGGAGTTGAGTGCAAGGGTCCGGCTCAGAGGAGAGAGCTGCTGAGGAGGAAGTTTAAAGAGAAGCACAAACCACCTAGTTCAGGTGATCATCCGTAGCTCTTTATTTAACTTCAAAAATCTGCCCGGCATTCCCTTTCGATGTGATTCTATTTATAATATCATGCTTAATAAAATACCACTTAATGTTATTTCCAGAGCAATGAAGGTAATTCTCCTGTCTGTTGTTTTACCTGTTGAATGCAGATGAAATGACCAAAATTGATGAAGTACAGTCCACGTTTTGGAGGGAATGGAAGTTTAAACTGGAAGAAAAAAAGCGTGTAGCTGAACAATCTAGAGAGTTGGAGAAAATCATCCCAGGAGTTGAAACTGGGCGTTTTCTGTCTGGTGACCTTGACTACATTAAGAGTGCTATTTTCTCCTTGATTGAATCGGTCAAGTTTGAAAAGAAGCACATTATAAGGGATGTGTTAAAACTGGTCAATGCCTATGGCTTAAATCACGCTGAGGTATGTTGGTGTGTCTGTATTTATCTTTGAATGCTTGGAGGACAACCAACTGTCCTTTTGACTTGTTATCTAATATATTCTCCCTGTTCTTCAGGTACTACTGCGGTATCTTAGTTCTATCCTTGTTTCTGAGGTTTGGACTGATGATGATGTTAAGGCTGAAATTTCAGAGGTCAAGGAAGAAATAATTAGGTTTGGTTCTGAAACCATCAAAACTATTTCCTTGGTTGTATACCCTACAATTGATGGGTGCAACAAGCAACGCCTTGCTTACATATACGGCCTCCTCTCTGACTGCTACTTGCGGCTGGGAAAATCCAAAAAATCATTGTCAACAGCGCATCGAAATTCACCAAATTTGTCTGCTCTTGATGCAGCTCGTTTGTACAAGGTCTTTGAGCAAGAATGTCAAAGAGTTTCTTTTATTAAGAACTTAGACTTCAAGAATGTTGCTGGATTAGATGGTTTGAATTTGCAGTCTTTCCAAAATGAAGTCTTTTCACATGTTAATGAATTTAGCTTGGAAGCCTTGGCAAAAATGGTACAAGCATTGGCCAGTATCTATGCTGATTCACCGCCTGAAGGTCTCATAGTGTGGCAAGATGTCTACAAACATTACACACTGAGTTTATTGACTACTTTGGAAAGTAGAGTTAGAACAGAGTGTGATGTTCAAAATGCTGAAAGGTTTCAGGAATTTATGAGTCAACTGGAGAAAACCTATGATTTTTGCAGAACACATATCAGGCTTTTGTCACCTTCAGATTCTTTAGATATTATGAAGCGATACTTCACAGTGATTATACCCCTGCACAGTTTTCGTGAGATTATACCTGATAACTCAACATGGCAGGATTGCATCATCGTTCTTTTGAACTTCTGGCTTAAACTGACAGAAGAAATGCAGGAAATAGCATTAAATGAGAGTTCAGTAGGAACATTGAGGTTTGATCCAGAGTCCTTATCAAGTTGCCTGAAGGCTTTTATGAGGATGGTGATGGAGGACAGTGTTTCACCAAGTCATGCCTGGGGCACCGTAATTGGTTATGCAAGTTCTGGTTTAACTGGAGATTTTTCTGTTGAGATACCAATTTTCTGCAGAGCTATGTTATATTCTGGTTGTGGGTTTGGAGCCATTTCAGAAGTGTTCTTGGAAGCAATGTCAATCTGTGTCACCAGTCCAGCTTCAACTGCTAAGAATGAATCCCTGGATCTTCCTCAACTCTATGTAAATATGTTGGAGCTGATTCTAAGAAACTTGGTTGTTGGATCCCATGAACACCAGAATCTGTATCATTTGTTATCATCTCTGAGTAAGTTGGAAGGTCAAATAGAGGATTTGCAAAGAGTCAGACATGTAGTTTGGGAAAGAATGGTCCAGTTCTCTGATAATTTGGAGCTCCCGAGCCATGTTCGAGTATATGTTCTAGAGATTATGCAGTTCATCACAGGTAGAAGCATTAAGGGTTTCTCCACAGAGCTAGAATCTAATCTTTTACCATGGGAAGGATGGGATGGGTTGCTCTCTACTGGTAAAAAGAGCGACCCTTCTGCAAATCAGGGGTCATCTGATCATACAGATAATTCTAGCCGGTTTACAAGTACACTGGTTGCCCTCAAATCATCTCAGCTCGCATCAGCCATATCCCCAAGTATAGAAATTACCCCAGATGATCTCTTTAATGTTGAGACTGCAGCCTCTTGCTTCTCGAAATTGTGTGAATTTTCCAGTACAGAGCCTCATATTGGTGCTTTGATAGGCATTATAGAAGAGTGGGAAGGGTTTTTTGCAACTGCAAAAGATGAGGTAGATACCACAGAAGCAACAGAAACAGGAAATGACTGGAATAATGATGACTGGGATGAAGGATGGGAGAGCTTTCAGGAAGTGGAAGCTCTGGAGAAAGAGAAGCCAGAGAATTCCAATCAGGTTCATCCTTTACATGTTTGTTGGATGGAAATTTTCAAAAAGCTTGTCTCGTTGTCCAGGTTTAAGGATGTGCTAAGACTGATTGACCGTTCCCTATCAAAATCTTACGGAATATTGCTCGATGAAGATGATGCGAGGAGCTTGAGTCACACTGTGCTTGAGAAAGATTCTTTTATTGCTCTAAAAATGGTGCTTCTTCTGCCCTATGAAGCAATACAGTTGCAGTGTTTGGATGTAGTTGAAGTCAAGCTGAAACAAGGAGGGATTTCAGACATGCTTGGCAGGGACCATGAGATCTTAATGCTCGTGTTATCTTCCGGGGTTATATCAAACATAATCACCAAACCCTCATACGGCGCCACTTTCTCATATCTCTGCTATGTGGTTGGGAATTTCTCGCGCCAGAGTCAGGAAGCCGAGTTACCAGGAATCACAAACAAGGGAACAAATGAACGTGTAAACATAGAGAAAGATGTGTTATTGCTTTTCAGAAGAATCCTGTTCCCCTGCTTCATATCAGAGCTTGTGAGGGCAGACCAGCAGATCCTAGCAGGATTTCTCATTACAAAATTTATGCACACAAATCCTTCTCTCAGTCTCATTAACACCACAGAGTCTAGTCTTCGCAGGTACTTGGAGAGGCAGCTCCATGCGCTCGAGCAAGGCGACGACTACTTTTCCCTCGAGGAGATAAGTTCCTGTGAAATGTTCAGGAATGCAGTCTCCAGACTGGCAATCAAGCTGGGAGATGAGATGAGATCGGCATTGCCATTGCTTTCTAGTAATATTGCTGCATGAATTATCCTGTAAAACTTGCTTTTTTTAGCCCCTGATTTTAAGAAACCCATCTAGACCACTACACAGATGTATGTATTCTTGGTTTGTAAGTAGGTACAGATGTGTTCGTGAGAATTTTGGTTCGACTGCTTTTGGCATGCACAGAAAGCGCCTAAACCATCGAAGGAGTCGCTGTATTATCCCTGCATCTGTCTTTTGGTTTTGAAATGCTAACTTGGACACATTTTCATATAAAACAAGAGCCATTTCTTGACAAGTCTCTTGCTGGGCTCGGACATCCCAGCTGGGGATAAAAATCCGAGCCATTTTCTTGGAAGTGATTTTTCAAAATATTTTTTGATGGGAGATTTTTGATAGTTTTAACATCCTAGAAAAATCATCAAAAACATTAGAAAAGAATTAGGAGGTTTATTCAAGGATTCCATTTATGATCGAACTGAATTGTGGGTGAAAAGGGAAGCAGATGCTGGTGGGAGCAAATGATTTGCCTGATGGAGGGGCAGAGAGCATTTATCTCTTCTTCTTCTTCTCTTTTTCTGCATCAAATGACGAATAAGAAAGCAGTGATTGACAGCAGAAGGTTACGTATACGTACATACACACATACATACATACATATATATGTCTCTGCGTGTGTGTGTAATAATAATAGGATAGAAAAAAAATAAAAAAATAAAAAAAACAGATTTTAACTATGAATTAAATTGTATTTTTATCTAATATTAAAATAAAAAAATATTTGATTTACCGAGGTTGACATGCAAAATTAATGGGGATAATTTAAAAAAAAAACAAATTGAAAAGCTCAATCTTGAAAGATAAAATCAGTAGAACTTTAAAAAAAGAGTAAACTTGAGTCAAATAAACAATCTCACAACGCATGCCATCGCATTCAATAAACTTTTTATCATATATATTTAATTATATGATAATAAAACATATAATAAACTTTTTGTTGAAGTAAGAAATTGACACTGAGATAGTAAAAGCATATTATTGATAACAAAAGATAAAATTGTGTTTTTTTTTAAATAAAAAAAAAAAAAAACAATAGTTTGGATGCTGCAAATTAACCTGCCTAGTTCATGAACTCAATTAGATTCAATGATGTTCTTATCAATTCAAGAAAACAATATACCTAAGTAAAACTACTACAATAAAATGGAATACATTGACACTTATTTGAACTTTTTTGTTCTACATCGAAATCTGGCATCTTCTCTCTCTACTCTCATAAAAAACAAAAGAAAAATAAATTTTAGTATTAAAATTGATTTTTTAACAGTTAAAAAAGACAAATCATTAATTAGCCAAAAAAACGGGGTCAAAATGATTTATTTTTTTTGTATAAAATTTGTAGTCTCCATCTATTTTACCTACTCTTTTTTATTTTAGTTCTTTGACTTTTAATCCAACTCTGCCTTAAAAAAATATATATTGGTGTTAATTTGTACAAAAAAGTTTAATTCTGAGAAAAGAAAAACAAAGTTCAAGAATCAATCCACTATACAGTTCAATTAATATACGAAAAGGTAGACAGATGCCACGATAAACTTTTGGCAGCTGGTTCCACTTTGATAGCTGACACAGATTGCTCACTCGTTCCACTTTTAGTTTGCGTGTTCAAGTTATGACTATAACTAGTTAGGGTGGTGCACGCATGGCAGTGTAAAGCATCCATATATATATATATATATATATATATATATATATATATATATATATATATATATATATATATAAAACAAAACCCAGTAAAATTAATTTTATGGTATGGTTGAGATCTTGATCGAATTATACTCCATTAATTTGTTTGAGAAAGGAAGAGGGCATGGATTATCAAATATAGATATTGATCAGAAGGCTAGCCGCATCATATGGATCTACAAATAACTAATAATAAAAAAGGGGAAATCAGTAGTTGTCCTTGACAAAATTAATAAAAAACCTCGTACAGGGCACGAGACTGATCCCTAGCTAGCAGCTGGAGGGTTTTCATGGCGGCATGCATGGTGTTGGGGGAGGCAAGAAGAAGGTCTGTTTTGGGAACTTCGATGATTTTGTTGTTGAGGAGACAAAGGGCAAATATTAGGGCACTTAATTAATGGTGCGTATCTGAAAGACAGCAATACGAATATAAGGGTGCTTAGCGCGGAAAACCAGAAGGAAAAACCTTAGCTCATGCATCCCATCCTTCTTGAAAGCTTAAACAGCACCTAGCTAGCTAGCTATATATATATATAGGTTTTCCACCAGGATAAAGAGGGAAGAATTTTGTGGATCAACTGATGAGGGCTCTCCCCTCGTATAATTCAGAAGCTGTTTGGCACGGCTTTTTCGAGCCGTGCCGCAGCTTTTGATTTTTTTATTTTTATTTTATTTTATTTTAAATGAGTATGTTTTGGTGTTTTTAGATTATTTTGATGTACTTTGATGTACTGATGTGAAAAATGATTTTTAAAAAATAAAAAAACATCATTTGAATGTATTTTGGCACAAAAAACTTTTTGAAAAACTATGAAAAACTACAACAACAACTCTCCCAAACACCTTCTTACCTGTCAAATAAACATCTGATTCCTGTCATAAAAATTCCCATCTCTTCTTTGGGTGCTTCAATCTAAACATAAAAGTTTTTGTTTTTTCCTTACAAATAAACTGATATTCAAAACCATTTCATTCTTAATTCATTTCTATATATAGCAAAACTTCAATCAACTTAAAAGTCGGATTTCAAAACTAATTCACTCCATCTCATCATGCACGTCGCGTATATGGCTGCTACTTATCCTAGATCTCCTTCAGATTAGATCAGTATTCAGGCAGCATCGCAAGTTAAAAACAAAACAAAAAACTAGTGATCTTATACATAAACACACACAGAGAGCTTATGTACATTTAAAATTATATATCAATCAAGTGAAGCTAACATAATTATCATTGAGGACAAATATTGCACCAGCACCCAGATATGGCACTTGTATTTTTTTCTGATAAAGCAATGTTAATTAATTAAAAGACAAACAAGAACACTGTTAATTAGCTATCTAATGGAAAGAGAAGATCCTGAAATATTCTTTAGGTCGAATAAATTTGTCAGTGGAACTAACTGTCACCATCCTCCTTTTAATATTTATGCTAAGATGCCCAATACAAAACATTAATTGGTCTAGCGTGATTAAAAAAAGGAAAAGTTATTCCTATTCTGAATATAAGACAAATAATTAGTGCTATATGAACGTAGGAGAGCATTTGATGATGTATATGAGGAGACTTTAATGATTAAATAGAGGGGGGATCGAAAAGGCAAGTAATTGGGGGGGCTAGCTATTGCCAGGAAGAGACAGAGAAGAGGGATTGATTCTGCCAGCCTAGGAAGAAAGAATTGTTGAGAATCTGAAGCTGGTAGCCATCAGATGGATAATGGAGCCTTAGCAGGATCTTGGCCTGTGAAAGTGCGAAGGGACTCAAGGGAACTTTGATAAACCCTACACTCTTCAGAATCATTTCCCAAGTCTCGAATTTCTGGTGCCTTTCTCTTCTTCCTTCTCCCTCTGCTGCTACTATGTCCATTATCTCTCTCCCAAACCATACCTGCTCCACCGCCAGCCTCTCCCTGCTGGTTGGCGGCAGGGTTGCCTCCAGGGAGTCAAAGAGAGCTGTGTAGTGATCTACGGCCTCCATGAACCTCTGCAGGAAGAGAGGGTTGTTGTGGTTGGCTTCCCTCTCAGCAACCGTCACCACCCTAGGGTTCATGGCCTTGATTTTATGGAGAAAATGGAGAAGTTCACGAGAATCATCCTTGAGGAACCTGTGAAGATACATCACGCAGTTCACGGCGAGAACTTCATCTGGGAGGAGAGTAATTGCCGAGGGGAGATAGAGGGCGAGGGAGGTAGGGTCATTGTTGAGTAGAAGAAGAGGATGGAAGTGGAACCTGAGGCCCAGAGACTGAGCAAATTTCGAAAGGCGGTCGCCGGTCCTGTGGAGGACGTTCAAATCTTGGCCAGTTCCGGTGATTCGAAGCATGGGAGGAGACTGAAGAGTGTCGTTAGATCGCTCGGCCAAAGCTTGCATCAATGGAGGCCATTGCACCCCATGCATGATATCAAAGTCTATGATGTGAATGGCTTCCTGCCCTACTTGAATTGACTCCAAAATCGCCTGATTGGCTGTTAGATGGCAGAATCTTATGAACGGGGTGATCTTATTCAATGACAAATAGCAGGACCGAAGAGCCTCCTGATCCGACTCATAGCCGATCAAAATCTTATCATTAGAAGTACTCCCACAAGGACGAGAAGTAGCCATGTTGTCATCGAAAACAAGAGCAGCAGGAGCAGTACTTGTAGAGATTCCAGGGCGATTGAGGCGGAGGGAAAGGGCTCGAATAAATTGATGAACCAACCTCTCGGTGGAGTCACCATAAGGAGAAGAGTTGGATGACAAAATGGAGAAGAGCCGTTTAGCGGCGGAGTAGTCAGACTGAGAGATGAGGTCTGCACAACTGACTAGCAATTGACGCATGTGAAATGCTGTTGGTGGCCGTGGATTATCAGTCTCTTCTTCTTCCTCACGTCGATCATGGGAATTTGATGAACTCATCAGCTGTGACTGTGACCAGGAGCCAAGCATAGTGATCTATCAATGCTAGAATCCAGACCTGCCTTAGCTGAAGCTTAAAAAGCATCAGGACAAGGGCTCAAATCTGGTGAAAAAGATACATGACAAAACAAAAAAGGGAATGGAAAAAAACATTAATAAATGGGAAAGTATTCTTGTAGTAATTAATTAGTTACGCTGTGTGACGTAATGATAAAAAATTTAAAATCTATATAATAGATTTTAAATTCGAGTCAAAACATATATATCTTGTAAAAATTTATGACAGCAAAGATTATACTTGCTCATCTAAATTTATAAAATACATTTTAAAAAAAATAGATTTCTCAAATAAAAAAAATTAATTAGGGACGAGAGAGAGAGAGATTGGTGGAACTTGGGAAAGATGCTAAAAACCAAATAAATACGCTCGTTCGTCTGCCTCTACCTGCTTCAGCTGCTGCTGCTGCACGTCCCTATTACTTGTCGTGCAAGTCCTCAGCTCACTCCCAGCTCTACAGCCTCAGCATCCACGGACCATGTCCCCCTATAAACTCCCTAGCTAGCTAGCTAGTTTGACAATTATTAATATAGGAGCGACATTATAATACCATTTTCCTGCGTGGATGCGAAAAAACTTTCGGAGGGAAATGAAAATCTTCCAAGTGTGCTGGGATTTTGACCAATAAATATTTATATTGGCAATAGGTATATATTTGGACTTCAAGGCTGAGAAGTTACATCGGAAATTCCTCGTCCACAACTTTCATTATTATTATTTTTTTGAACAATGACACAGCTAGCTAGGATACTATTTCAGGGAATGAGTACGCAATCTCCACGGTTATCACTCATTCAAAGAAAATTCCTGAAAACCAAAAAACACAGCTCAAAAACAGTCTATAATAGCCCAAAATAGCCTTCAATACTTAGTTTTGTCAAAACACCATAAAAATGTTTTCATTGATATTGCTATGATCAACGTAATAGCAACTAGGGTTTGCATTGAATCATGAGATGAGTTGTTTTTGATGAAATTAATATTCTTAGCCTTCAACCTCTTTATGTTGTGTTACTATGATGATATTTACTTTTCATTATAGAAATAACTTTATCATTTATATTAATTGACGATTGTTTAATAAAAAAAAGTTAATTAATGACAGTAGCAGTTGTTTAAGACAACTATTATTTCTATGATCAGTAGTTTATTTATCAACTAGGGTAAAAAAAGTGATGTTCTTACAATATTTTTTATTTATCATGTACTATATCCTAAAATCTTTTATCAAACCATCCTATTTTCATAATAATTCTACGTATATGATGCATTGATTAAACTAGATGTTGAATAATTTCTTAAATAATTAACTAAATGAATAAGGTATTAATAGATGATTAAGAAAATCTACTCTCCCTGTTAACTATCTCAATTGAATTAGGGTTAATAACTTTGCATGTTTAATATTATTTCTAGCATTTACTTATTCCATTACAAAACACTAAAAAAGTTTAAATAATGTAATAGCCACACGCAGTTACATTAACGACAACTCACCTATAGTTGCTGGATTCATAGCTATTTTCTTCTCTTTTTCCAAATACATGCATGGGAAAGCATTCCAGTTGCAATTTTAGTACAAATAAAATAATATTTCAGCATAGGTCCATAGCATGGAGCAGGAGCGACTAGCCACTACTAGTGTTCCCCGGATTGTCGCTTGAGGCCCACTACTAGATCCTTTCAATCCCATCGTCAGCGACTTTACTTCCTTCACACAGTTAGTCTGATAATTTTATACGAGAATGTATTCTTTCTCATGAATCTTTTTATTTTAATATAATTATATATATTATCTCTAAATTCATGAGACGGGTTTAATTTGTGTAATTTTGAATGTCTTAAATTTTTATAAAAGATGTATATATTGACTCGAATTCGAAATCTACTGAGTAGATTTTAAATTTTTTATCATTACGTAACACCAATTGGGATCATATGTATATAGTTCGCTAAAGGAATATCACATTTTTGGGTCTTTGCCCATTCCAGTGCTTTTATTCATATTTGGCTACCGTTGCATAAAACTATATTATAAATACTAATCAACTACTTCTTTCAAATTTATATTTATAAGAAAACACAGACTTAACACACCAACGCATCGCATCCAGTAAAGGAATTAATTTTGGTGTCCGCAAATGATAGAAGCTTTAACACATCTATGATTGTAATAACTGCAGGTGGACTGGGAGTTGAGAGCATTTATTTCATCAACACTGTTCTTGTAAGAATGAAATGACGGATAATAAATAAGAGGATGCAGTGACAGAAATAGTAAAAGCAGAGATCAGCACCAGCAGGTTACGTCTGATACAGTGGAAATCTGGATAGATACATAGAAATTTTGGCATGCGATTCCACCGGCCCTAGCTAGTTCTAGTCTCAAATCTCAACTTCAACACGCGTTCTAAGATCTTTTAGCTTTGCTTCCGCCGTGCTAGCTATGACCATATCACCGGCGTCAGCTACCTGCTGATCAGATTCTGGTCGTGGCATCTTTCCACCTTCCTCTAGATCTCCAATAAATAAATCAAACCCTTCTCTTTCTTTCACTTTTTTCCCAGAACGCATAGATCAAGAGGGAATTGATGGGAAATTAGTGGAGGTGGTCCTTGACAAAAACAAGTAGCCATGCACGTACAGGACACGAGAGCGATCCATCCCTGGTAGGAGAACAGGAGGGTTTTTGATCATATGATGCGGTCTGCATGGTGTGAGAGGAGGCAAGTTATGTTGGGAAATTCGATGATATTGTTGCTGAGGGGACAAAAAACAAACATTAGGGTAATTAATGGTTCAAATCTGGAAGACAGCAATACGAATATACGGGTGCTTGGTAAGGAAAACAAGAAGATGCTTTGAGACTACTTGATTTGTATTGGAGATTACTTAAAATAATACCATTTTAATAATTAAGGAGGTCTTAGAGATAGTTTTTGATATACCGACGTATTTTGTTTTGACCTTAATATTCTTTTTGAAAGAATGACTATTATTTAATGTTTCAAGAATCAATCCATTACTGAATTTAGACATATAATAATCTTGCGAGATATTTATCTTATTATTTCGTGGTCCGATCAATTATTGAGCCTAAATACATATAGGTTTAATGAATTATTTGATCCACTATTTATAGGTTCAGCTAAACACTTAATCCATGTATATACAGGTCCGGCGAGCTGCCTAACTTGTCATCCTTGAGCTCAGTTAAACGTTGAGTCTAAATACATATGAGTCTAGTAAGATATCTAACTCATCATCTTCAAGTTTTACTCCGAGAATCTTGAGCTCCATAATTAGACTATAATTTTATTCCCTAATGAGTTAAAGATATTTTACTCTAACAAGTCAATGATTTTTTTTAACTTTGACAAATCAAAGATATATTACTTATACTTTGATCCCTTCCCTAAAAAAAAAAGTAAAGTGTATTGTATAAATGACTAAAAATCCTTATAAAATAAATTTTGGAGATTTTAAAATTATTGTAATAAAAGAAATAAAATTGTCTTAGTTTTGCAAAAAAAGAATTCTTGAAAAAACAAATAAACCCATTTCAAGTATATAAATTCTAACAATTGCGTGATATATATAATATTAAGAAATGAAGAACGAAAGTCTACATCTACGTACCTCTCATGTCACTATGCGTTAGAGGGTGAAATAGCGAGAATCTATTCATGCTCATAGACCATAAAAAGAGGTTTGAAGGTAAAAGTATCGGTTTAATTTATGGACGAATAACAGAATAAATAAATGTCTGGCATATATATATTGGTTTAAATTCCGGTTCATTCTGGATTTTTTGGGCAAATACTGGTTGAAACGTTCTGGTTTCATTCCGCCCGTTCTGTTTCGGTCAAATAGTGTTTTTTTAAATAATGAATAATTTTAAAATATCAATCATATCTTTTAATCCGACTGTTAGATTGAGATGAAATTTTACGAGAAGTCTTTTGATATATCTATATATATTATGTTAAATTTTTCAAAGCAATAAGATAATGTAATAACCTTTTCGAGATTGATAATGATATTCTCGTAATATTATACATGTTTATAATTTTGTTCAGAAAAATCATTTTATTGTGTCTTTTTTTAGATTAAATTGCACAATTATAAATAATTTTATTTTTTGATTTGAACTAAATTTTTTATTTGAATTAATATATTTAATTATATATATACATAAACAGTACAATCTCGAAACAGCGTGCCGAAACACTCCGAAACTGAAATATTCTATTCTAATTGAAAAACAAAGAATCAACCGAAATGAAATTTACACAATCTTGGTATATACAGAATAATATATAATTGGAGGGGGGGAAATAGTAATGAAAGAGCTGAGGAGGAAGAGAGGGGGAGAGAGAGATTGATGGGTTGGTGTGGAACAAGTTTGATAACCTCGGCAGAAACACGCAACGCCATAAATTTTCACAGGAGATCAGCTGCTTCTCTTCTCCAAGCTAGCTAGCTGACACTCGATCCCTGTTGTGGCTTTGCTTGTCCCGTTTATGGCTGGATTGATTGATTGATTCCTTTTTCTTTTTTATTTCAACATTGATTGAAAGACAGCACTCTCCAATCCATAGGACATGTTTGGTTGACTCTACAGATTCTTTTACAAAAGCTAGGGCAAGCAGTGAAACCACTGCTGCCTCCTTGCCCTAAATGTGTATATATTTACAGAGACATGGGACCATTTCTTTCCATCCTTTGCTTGATGATATATCAATGGTGATGTGATCGATCTCTCTCTCTCTCTCTCTCGATCTCTCTCTCTCGATCTCTCTCTCATGATCAGTGCGTGCTGCTCTGTCCATGAATCCATCTTTTTTTTCTCTTTTTAATTGCTTGCGGGATCAGTCTGGACTCTGGACAGGAGACCATCTCCCTTGCCGTGACGAGTTATGATTAGCAGCACTACTGCACAAGCAAACTTCATAGTATCTTCGTCTACCTTCTGCTCCTTTTGTCCACACCCCAAGCACGTGCTGTGCTACCTTATAACCTGCAAACTTGTCACCATGACTTTGCTTCTTTTTCTTTCTAAATGGAGTGGTGATGAGTTTATTTTTACAGCTAAAAGTAGAATGGAGAGCATCTCTAGCTAGGCCTCCCCCTCCTAGTAAATCACTAGATGGGTTAATTCAAAAACTTCTGGAAATGATTGAAATAACTTTTTTTATTATTTTTTAAATCTTCTCATGTCAGAATTATACTAAAATAGGTTAAATTCTAAAACTATGGTTTCACCCAAAGTTTTACCATTTATATAATCTAACCAGACAACTTAAATTTTGGTAGTTTTTTTTAATTAAAGGAGACATCTTTTACAATAGTTTGAATTTCATCATCCTCATTCTATTTGATAAAAAAATTAAGCACAAGATTGTGTGAATCTGTACAAGTTTTAAGTCTAAAAGATTTTCACTTGAATTGGTGTGTTAAAGAATAATATAAATAATATTTTGGGACCTCAACTAACAGTTTAAGTTTTTAGACGAAATGGTTCATTAACACCTGTCAAGAGAATTAAAGGAAGAGATTCAGATACAATGGGGCGATGGTAAAGAAAATCTACCATCAATTATACATAGAAGCAAGCAGAATAACAAAAGATAAATATATTTAGTAGTCTGAGGCACATGAATGAACAATATTGCTCTCAGAGCATCAACATCGCTGCAAGGCTTGTAATATATTTCCAGACAATGGAGTCATCGAGCAAAGCAACAGATTAAAGATGGCTCAGATTGCCTTGATATGTGCTTCCAGGGTTGCACCAATACAGAGATGGTTGGTAAGCATGTTGAGATATGTGCTCAATACAATTCTTCTACATGCAAAGGTATGGAACTTTGTACTCTAATCATTATTATGCCAACACCCTCACATGATAAATTACTAAGAGGTATATTATTTTAATGAAACTATATACAGTGAGCTTTGTTTTTTTTTTTAAAAATATTAAGTTTATTTTGTGCTTGAAAATAATTAAGACTCGTTATATAGATAATGTGAGATTGCTTGTGGTTTTGGCTTGGCTCATATGTCTTAATTGACTTCTTTTTCTTTTCTTTTCTTTTCTTTTTTCTCCATCCTTGAGCCCCAGCTGCAGGAAAGCAATCAATTTTCTCAATTCTTATTACGAAAGAAAGAAACTAGATAGAGTTATGTCTGAAATTCATCCCATATCCATCCTTTGTGTTTCGTACTTCCAAACACTACCTTATTGTTCATATCCCCAGTGCCCATCACAGTTCACACACCATCCACTAATTTCTCTCCTCCATGTAAAGATAGGGTGGTGTTAATCACATTTTTAGGATAGGGTGGTGTTCATCACATTTTTAGGGTTAGTTATATATCTCATGCAATTTTCACTTCTCAACTAATTTTTTATGCTTTTTGATATAGAATTGTTGACATTATTTAATTAAAAAGGCTATAGTACATTAGTCAAATTAATAAAAAAATATGCAAATTAAGTCAAAGTTGTCACGGAAATAATTGGTGGTGATATATATCATGTTAACATTTTCAAACTAAGCAATATTGAGGAGAGCTCAGATTGACTTGATATACGTTTGTAGTGTTGTGGAAATATCAATGAGATGGGAGCGAAATAAAATATAAAATAAAAGAAATATATCTCATAAGCATCCAAATACTGTTGGATTTCTCCTTGATGAACAAGAAAGCAGTCAACAATTTCTCTAATGTTTCTAGCTATTCAAATATGCTACTTCATGGCATTCCTATGACAGGTAATCTTGCTGGATGCTCAAAAACCATTTATAAATAGTTGCATACCCAATTAGCGCCTGCTTGTTGTTGTGATATTTGCTTTCCGCTGATTAATGGCCGAGTCAGTCTCAAAGATCATTGTCCCATATTCTCGATAGCCTCTCTCGGAGCCAAATGAAGCTTCACCATGGAAAGCACCTCATCACCTTCTACTAAGTGAAAGGCCATCCATAACTAGATCCATGTGGTTTCTGCATGGTACCCTAATGACTGCATGGGTGCATCAATTACACTTCATTTGAAGGCTGCATGAACTTTGACTTTCCGGAAGTTGGGGTTTGGCCCTAGGATCTGTTAAGAGAATTCTACTGCTAAATGTCTTTTTTTTTTTGGATATCGAGGAAACCCCACCTCCCGGAAAACGCACTTTGTGGGCCTAGGTGAGTGAGTAAAACCCCGGCTGTCCCAGGCTCTTACAACAGAGACTGGCCGAGACAGAGTCTCGAACCTGGGGCGCTGCGCTGGCAGCCCCCAGGCGCAAACCACTGCGCCAGCCCCTCGGGGACTCTACTGCTAAATGTCGAAGTGACAGAAACAGAGAACAGAAAAAGGTGTCAACTGACCTTGTTCAGCAGTTGCACGGTTCTGTTGTTCTAACCAACTAGCCAGCAGAAAATTCTAGGAGAGATATGCTGCCTGTGCTGGTAATCTTTCCATCTTAATTTTGTGGTTGTACCTTCTCTGATCAATCAAATTCTTTCTTCAATTATGTTCTACAATGTTGGAAAGTAGGATAAATTATACATAAAAAAATGTTAGAATTAAGAAAATGAAAGGAGAAAATCTCATATAGCATAAACCAAGGGAATTACATGCATTGAGTCACTGAATAGAGGAAACATTTAGCCAATGTGTTCCCATTTTTCCATCAACTCTTGAAATATATCAGCTGTTTCCTTTCTTCTTTGTTACATTTTTTTAACTACAGACCTAATCACGAAGTTTGGTGTAGAAGGGCTAACTCTTATAGCTTCATTGCTATAATCGTAGCTCTCACTTGCTTTGAGCTTGTTTAGCAGTTAAGGCAGTGGGAAAAAGCTTCCAATTGTTTGGAAAATACTTCAGATGTTGAAAGAAACTAAGCTGAGCTTTTGACAACTAAATAGAGAAAGGTGTGTTTAGCTGTAATGCTTTAACAGGGTTGGATTGACAAGGATTCCCTTGATGTTCTTGTAGATTAACTTTCAAAAATTATAACCAAATGAGCATACAGTGAGCACATGAATGCATAACTAATAATTACTTGAACATGCAAGTGTATCCAACTCTCGTGATTTTTCTGTCCTGCATGTCTTTTAACTCAGCTTCCAGGAACAAATACTTACAACCAATATCTCAACTAGGGATGTTTGGGATCATCCAAACTAATTCATTTTATTCCTAATGGTTGGTTGCTGTGATCTTTTTTTTTTTTGAATTAGCACCGGGTGTCCAGGCCGCTAGGCCTGACTAATCCCGGGGGTGCACAGGCCCTCGGCAAGGAGTTTCCTGCAAGTGCACCACGGATGAGTTAAGGGCTTCACCCAAGTCCGATGGTTCCAAGGAATTGTTTGCACCAGGCGGGACTCGAACCTGGGAACGAGAAAGGAGCAAACTCCCCCGTCCCAGGCCTCCTACCACTAGGCCAACCCCTTGAGGTTGTTGTGATCTTTCAACCAAAATGTGGAAGTTTGCTAAGGACGCCAACAAGGGTCAGGGAGCAAGAAGAACACTTAGTCTACACAGTTTGGTACAAAATGTAGCCAAAATCAACATCAAGAGAAAGAATTGCATAAGCCAGTCAAAAGTGCAGGACTTCATAAAATCCCTATAACAAAGTTAAAGCCAGAATCAAGTTCTGCAAACTAAATCAGCCAAGGAAGAAACAGCTGTAGTGATGCAGAAACAGTAGTTAAACCCAGAGAAACAATTGTAGTAATTGCTGCCGCATAATTTGCATCAACAGACTAGAATCAGCAGAATTAATGCAGCAGCAACATTACCACTGAGAGCATAGTGATATAAAATTTCTCACAAAACAAGCATCATCAACAAAACAGTCGAATACAAGGGCACAAAATCAGGGAGCAAAATGTCAGTCCTTGTATGAAGAACAAACTTATCAGTTTTTTTATTCTATTGGTGCTAATTAAACATAGCATCCCAGAGACAATATACTTTCAAGACTGAATTCAAATATAGCCCCTTATTTTGAAATAAACAACATTTTGTGAAACAGTCAACAAGCAAGTAACAAATACGTAATAAAACTCTATCGATTTAAGGTAATTATCCACTTTCATAATTTTCAAAATGACACTGAGTAAAGGACATGTCCGGCCCATAAATTAACAGCCACATAGAGCAGATATAAAATCTTGAAGAGATCTTTGCTGCATTATTCTATAAAATTGCTTCTTTTTCGTTCCTTCTATTACCATAGAAATGTGGTTAAATATCAATGATATTTCTATTGAAGCATGCTCAAATGATATAAGTAAAAGGGCAACCAGCATGACCAAAGAAAGAGAGCATGTTAGAGATGTAATTACAGATATAAAAAAAAAAAAGCACAAAGATTGAATTTAAGAATGTAATATGAAAGATCAAAATTACAAAGGATTCCGTTCATAAAGGAAAACACAAACTGTTTTAACTCTTTAAAACCTCAGAAGTTGAGAACGTATCAGAAAGTTATAGGTAAATCTACAAAATTTCGTGTCACCCTTGACAGATCCCCAACAATTCTTTAGAGCACCTTAGCAGCTGTTCCATCGCTGAGACGCAAGTACTGAGTGAAAGCCTTCATAGAGGAACTTGGGTCTGACATCTGGAATTAACCTCTCATCTAACTTTCTCCTACTATACTTGAACAAAAACTTTCTCCTACTAACTTTCTCCTACTATACTTGAACAAAACCTTTCTCCTACTATACTTCAGCAGATAGCGATCTTTCTTTCTCTTGCAACTTTTATCATCAGGTGTCATAGACTCATTTCGTTCCCTAAGAGATTGAGAATCAGAGTCCACACTATGGTCATTCCCCCTTGAGTCTATCAACTTGCTGAAAAAGCTCTGTTCTCCCATCTTCAACCACATGCCCACATTTCCATCTTTCTTAGCATTAGGTCTGATTTTACCATCACCAGTTCCATTTGATTTCCGACACTCCATGTCCACGCTTTCACTCAGAAAATCATCAAGCTTTCCACAAACACTGGGATTCCTCAAATCAGAATTTCTAATCAGCGTTTTACCATTACCCTCCCCTCTCCTAGCAACAGCCAAACAACTCGAATTAACCAAGCACAAATCACTCGAATTCCGGGGCGAGCAATTTATTGCCCGATGCAACCGAAACGCCAATTCATAATCATCAACAACATTATTCTCCTTAACAACCCCATTATTAGCCACCATATCCAATGCTTTCCTAGCCACACCCGCCGCCTTCCTCTCCGTCAACGCCTTCCTCACAGCCAATTCCCTAGCCCTAACCGCAGCCTCAACCTTCTCCTGTACCATACAATTAGCGTCCTCCAAACTTCTACCCAAAACCCTACCACTATTCCTCTTGCTATCCCTACAAACTTCCCCCCTCTTACTAGCAACGGAATTGGGCACCCAACAATCTATACAAACAGAAAAATCACCACCACCACAACTAGAATACGACCAAGGGGAAACAGCCTTACGTTTTGCAAAACAAGATTTATGAACAACCCTCTTACATTGGCAACAACGAAAACACTTAGTCTTATCAGATGATTGTCTGAAACAATAAGAGCAAATCCTGGAAGACTCAACATGATTAAGACATTTTGAACAAAGAAGGATGATTCGCCACTCACTGTATAAAATTTCGATTTTTTTATGGGAGGAGATGCGGAGACCACAAGACTGACATTCTGTCAGATTAGGCTGATCCCTTGTCTTCTTGGATTCGTTGCTGATCATGGGTTGTTCTTGTTTTGCTCTCATTCTCTCTTGATACATGGAGAATTTCTGATCAAGATCAGCTTTTCATCGCCTTCATCCTCTTCCTTGCCTATAAACCTGGCAGGGGGAGGGGACAGAAGAAAATGAGGGGTTACTGACCTTCGGAGGTCTTTATAGTTTTTATATTTTATAAAAGTAGTCCCTCAAAACCAATAGTTTCTTAATTTGACTCCTACACTTCAAGTTTCTTTGTATGGTTAGTCCATCTTTTTGCACTGTATTTTTTGTATATTTCTTGGAATATGCTACGAATATTTGATAAAATCGTGGAGAAAATATAAGAAAAGGATATAAAAAATGAAAATAAAGGCATAAAATCTTAGATTTTAATGAAATGGATGAAAATACTTGAAACTAAAAGATAAGTATAAGAAAATTTAAAATAAAGATCATCTTGAAAGAGGGTGATCTTGTATATTATATATTTTAATTTGATTTAATATTTATCTATTATCTATTATATTTATATTTACTTTTTTAAGTTTCAATTCTAATATATTTCTTCATTTTACATGATGTTTTCAAGATTCCCCAATAATGAGAAAGAAGAATTAATAGCAAGTGTAGACTTATAAATTTTTCCGAGGATCATTTGTAGAAGGATCTCATGTCCTAATAATAAAAATGGACATCAATGCGCAAGAGGGGTCTGGGCCTGGTGGAGAAAGGAACTCTGCACCAAGGTTCAAGCCCTCGTGATGTCTTACTTACTCATTAGGTTTGCAGGATATTCAGTGGATTAGGTTTGCAACTTACTCATTAGGTTTGCAGGATATTCAGTGGATTAGGTTTGCAGGATATTTAATGGATCCAAAAATTAGTTGTAGTACGTGTAAACTAACACAAACACTCTGATTATGAAAAAAAAAATAGACATCAATGCAAATTGCATGTTTAGCATGCCCAATATATTTTTCAAAAGTATTTTGAAAATTGAAGTTGAAATACTCAACTCCACAATTACACTAAATTAAATTAAAATGATAAAAGAATAAATTAGCTCATGATTTTACTGTACCCTCTAGTGTTTCACAATGATTTTTTTTCTATTTTTTATATGTTGATCACCTTTTTTTTCTTTCAATTTAATTGTTCATGATGCATTGGTTTGTGATTAATTTTGATTTTACATGGCCATCTCATAAAAACACTCAAAAAATCCAAAGCAATGAAAAAGCACCACCAGGTCTATTAAGAAGCCAGATATACTTTCAATAGATAGATACAAAATTATAGACCCAAGCTTTGAAAAGAATAACATGAATTACTTTGTAGACATGTCAAATTCCTTAACAAGCAAAGGAGCGGGGTGAAAGAAAAGACTACTAATACACTACTCTATCAAACAGGTGACAGCAAAAATGAATGATAATTATAGAAGCTCAAGAGACATATTTGTATCTCCTTCCTTTTTTCTTCGAAGGACAGACCATTATAGACTCCCTGTGAAATTTCAAGATTAAATCACATGAAGCCTTCGCATCTAGTTGGAAGCACAACAGATGTATAGAATGACTTGGATGTTGTTTCCAAAAATCTTCGGTCTGCTGTATAGAGATTAATCAAATGTTTAGTGGCTCTGCCTCAGTATCCCTTTCCTTCATCGATCGCTCTTCTGTCTCTGTAATAATTTTCGACAGACAATTAATGGAAACCATTAGCACCATATTTTCTACCACTAAGCAGCTTGCACAATATGATGTAAAAATGAACTGAGCACTGCATTTATATCGAAGTTCAAAAGAAATAGCCAGATTAAGGCAAAGATTTACTTGGCTTGTCGGCAATCATCATGAGCCTCCTCTGCAAGATAGATGCCACGAAGAGGAAAATCGAGCACATGCCGAACATAACGGAGATGGGGAAAGCATTGACCTTCAAATCATATACCATGGAACTAGTAAGTAACAGAAAACAAGAGTCGCTCGGTGTTTATAATAATGGGTGGAGGGGAGGGTGGTAGATTGGAGCACAAAACTACTTTTAGGTTACAGATTGGTCATGCTGAAGATGGCTGCCAAAGGAGTTAGTATTAAGCAACCCAATGTTAAACCAGTGAACTGTCCACTGAGGCTTATCAAATCTTATATACACTGGCATAAATGCATAAATTCCTGGTAATCAATATGGGTTTTTTCAGCTCTATAAGCAATTCTATAATTGCTACTCCTAATGAGTCATGATAATATACAGTAAAGCCAGTAACTTACATTGTACAGAACAATGCACACAAAGATATTGAGTGGAATGCGGAAGAAGTTCATAATGGTGCTCCTGGCCTCCTCAGGAATGTATTGGGACCTCATCTTCATAATGGAAGGCCAGAATATCCCTACACAAGCTTCAAAGGTACAGAAACCAAGTATATGGAGACAGCTTGAGAATGAGATGCCTCCACCTTTCACTTTAGAAGGTGGCAGTAAGAACTGTTCCATGTCAGAGAAAATGAAGATTAATAAGAGAGATTGAAAGGGGCAAGAAAGGTGTAAAAGGATGGATTAGAAATTACACATACACTGGTTACAATAGGAAGCAAAAGTGAGGCTGATGAAACAACAAAAACAATCTGCATGTAGCTCTCTACTCTGGGTGATGAGCGGGCCATCAACCGTGATGCAAGAGAGCTTCCCAGCATCGAGGCCAACATGAATGTAGCAAAAATAAATCCGTGAGGAATCTCCTCATCATTTGGGCTCAAAGCTGGTGTCCAAAGGAACACAAAGGTATACATAGAACCTTCAAACAGAGACTGGATGGCACCCAATAAGGCAATTTTTTCATCTGAACATCATTTAACATAACTCAGAGGAAAGAAGAAAAAAGGAAAAAAATGGGGGAAGGAATGTCAAAACGGTAGCAAGGAAGAGACAAACTGAAAATAAAATTAGCTTGCCAGACACCACAAGGAACAATGAATGCATCATGCAAAGCAACTAGAGGACTCTACCAGAAGCAATGGCCACAGCAGCACCCCTAAATTGGGAAAGCAAGTCCTTGTTTTCTGAAGGATCTCCATAGTTTTCTGACCATGATGACATAATAACGGCCATTCCAATTGCAAGAAAGCATGCAGCGGCATCAAAAGGAGCCACAGGACCAAGTTGTAATGTATCTACAAGAAGGTTTCCAAACAATCCAGCCAAAATTGCCACAAGACCATTTCCCAGAAAAATTGCCTTCGAAAATGTCAGTGACAGCCATTGTTGTTCAAAGCCCCTCTGCACCAAGCGAAACAAAGAATAATTAAGGTAGGTTGCATTAAAAGGTAATTACACATCAGTTACTGATAGAATAAATTGATTTTAGCTAATACTAGCACGTAGAAATTGCTATAGCAGAAACTTGGATTGGAAATCTTGAACCACTTAATTTTAGGAGGTTCTCTGATCTACCAAGTGATCACTTAATTATTTGTTTTTTCTAGACCTAAATGCAGCCAGTAAAAACAAATAACACTACAGCAGAAACACGATCCTTTACCTTATTATGTTCCGCAACCAGCCATGACTCAAATGATGAAAATAAGAGAGAAGTGGCGATACCTCCCAAGATACGACCTATCATTAAAATTCTGTACTGAGGAGAATGCTTGGTAATGCAGCTCAGTATATACGTAATGCAATAAGTCACACATGCCCTCCTTCGACCCCTGAAATAAAACCAAGCCGAGCACACTCAGTAAATGAAAGAGAACTTTCAGAAAACAATAACGAAACTCAGAGGGAACTCTCACTGTTTATCAGCCAAAGATCCAACAATTGTCCCAAACAGCATGGATGACCCGAAACCAGCAATAAACAGCTGGCCAATATCTCCTTTCCCAAAGCCGTATGTAGTGTAAAGGAAGTAAACATATGGACCTTGCAACCAATCACCAGCTGTCACCACAAAAAACAGTAATTTATCATGAACATAATTGTTGAAACAACTGGATTAACAAGCTCTACTCTGATACTAAATGCAGGAATTTATCAGTTTCAAATCTAGCTATAGCCTTAAAAAATCAGCTTAACTAAAATTCGACAAAATAAACAAGATCACTCATGTATCTAATCAAAATGATATATAAATGCCAAATGAAGTCGTTATTTAGACATATCGAAGAAACCAGATCCAATTTCCATTATCAGATTACAAGTCAGAAACTTGCCTTTCTGTACAAAACGCAAAGGAAGCTCAAACCTTTACATCACCAAATACAGACCCTCCACTAGGTAGTAGACAAAACAAACAAAATAAAAACAAAGAACCCATTTCAGACCCATATGTTATGACAAATCTAAATCCAGATCCAACGCCCCCACCATACAAAAAAAAACACAACCTAATTCCCACATTTCTCACACGTCTCATTGATTTCCTGAAGTTTTGTTCTTTCAGCAGCAACAAAACCAATCCCACAAAGTGCTAACAAACCTCCCACCAAAAACAAATCAAAAACACATAATCACACCAGATCCATAAAAGACATGATAGATCTAAAAAGTTTGAATTTTAATGAAAAAGAAAGGGAACACTCACCCATCATAAGAGAGTAAACAACAAGGTAATTGTTCTTGAAAGAATTGAAAGCAGGAGATGTATTGATTCGATCTTTTGTTGTCTTGCTTAGCTCAATTCCTAGAACAACAGCACTTAATGCCCCAAAAACCAAATAGTAAAAAGCTTCCATTTTATCTGTTAGCCCTCACTTGCTCTTCTGTTTTTGAGTGAGAACCCCAAACAAAACCCAGAAAATATTCTGTAATGTATAATGTGGCGTTGCTTTAGGCTTTACAACCTCTACACGGAGTGTATGAGGTTCTCTGGTTTGTGAGAGAGAGGTATATATAGCTCGGGTTGAAGAAGAGCGGGCTGTTATCCTCTGCATGCTATGCTATCATTATCTTTTTAGTATTTTTTTAGCTGCGAGTTTTGGACTTTTGCCTTATGCTTTTGTTGTACGTTTGACTTTGTAGTGTTACAAAATTAAATTAACATTAAAAGAAAGAAATTACCATGGGAGATGATTAAAACTAAGGGTGTTTCTAATATAATGGGTCGGGTTATGAGGTATAGTTATATGTGATTTATTTTTTGATGTTTTATTGAATATAAAGTTGATTTGTTCAAGTTTATTACATCACAGTCAATTGAATTTATCATACGAGGTGATAGATATTTATAATTTGGACACATTAATTTTTTTATTCTTCAATGATCCTAAAGAAATATCGAGTTTTAAGTATTAGAACTAAATAAAATCATGGGATAACATGAAGATTATCATGATTTCTATGATAATATAAAAATTATTACAATTTCCGTATGAAAACAAAGTAAAACAAAAATTACAGTCAAACATTTTATATAACAATTAGGGTGCAACATGTTACAAAGATAGACTAGTATGAAAAAAATTTATAGTGCTTTTGGGTTTGAGATTTGATTAAAAGTTCAATATGAATTCTTAAGATTTTCATTTGTTTTCTCTATGTTATTTTGGTTACCAAATAGAAAAGATTAAAATTGAAAAACAAATTGTCACCTCATCAAATTAAATTTTAAAAGAAACAACTATAATTCATTTAAATATAAAAAATTAAAAAAAAAATAGAGGTTAAATGAATGAAAGATAGTTGTGAGTGTGATGGTGAGAGAAGAACAAAATGGAAGGAGAAGGAAAATATTATTTATATCAACAACTCAATATACTTGTATTGAATTAAATTGTTTGAATCCGGTTGAGTGAGGTTTAAAATTATAACTTGCATCCTACGTTGTGATATCTATTTATTATATATTTTTTATCCTGCTATCATTTATAATATTCATATTATTTGACTGGCAAATTGAGTTGAGTTAAATATTACAAATGTGTTGGTTTTTAACACCTTTATATAAAACTTTTCACATTTTAAATACTTCTAAAGCATAGAAGATCTTGCATGTAAATGAAAGAAAATATAGTACGTTTCAAGAAATCAATTCAAGATCTAGTTCTAGTAGAGTTCCAAAAACAATTTGGTGGAAGTTGATCTTATCAAATTTAAATGACTTTAGAGCAACCCAATTAACTAGGTCAAAACTTTGTTTGACTTTTTAAAAAAATACAAAATTATATTTTAATTTTTTGTTTAAAAAAACTTGAAATGAAGTTGTTTTGGATAAATTTAGGTTAAACTACCAACTTGTGACTTGAACTTAGAATTAGATCATAGTTGAACCAAGTTTAATAACTTTGCATTCACAAGAATGATCTAGATAGATGTTTTTATGTGTTTTAATTTTATTTTTTTTAATTAAGTGTGTTATGTATTTTAAAATGTATAAATACAATATAGCTTTTATTTTTATTCTTTTTTCTTATTAGGTATTTATAATAATAGAGGAATCAATGTACTAAATTCTCTTCTAAAATAGATGTTCATCAATGTCGTTATCTCATAAGGGTAATTTCTCTTTCAAAAATAATAGAAATTATCTACTAATATTGTTTTGTTTTTTTATTTATGAAAGTTAAAAGATAAAGAAACACACCACCATTGGATTTTTGAAATATGGTTGTTAAGTGAAGTTGTTGTTTTTAATTAATATATATGAAAGATCCTGTTAAGGAACCATCTCATCTAAAAGTTCAAGCTTGTAGGTGAGACCTCATAATATGATTTATATTATTCTCTAACACACCCCCTCAAGTGAAAGCCCTTTGGGCTTGAAACTTGCACACAGGGTCATACTACCTTGTGTTTGATTTTTATCAAATAGAATGAGGATGGTGAGATTCGAACTCATGATCGCTGGGTCAACAAGGCTCTGATACCATGTTAAGGAACCATCTCATCTAAAAGCTCAAGCTTGTAGGTGAGGCCCCATAATATGATTTATATTATTCTCTAACAGATCCAAATTATACTAAAAAGAATTTAAGAATACAATTGATAATTTTGAGATGAATTTGTATATTTTTAAATAAAGATAGCAAAAATACATATTAATTGGTGACTCGAAAACCGGTTAAGATGATTTTCTAATTGTTCAAATCCATAAAGGACACTACAAGTATCTATAGTATATTTTTTTGTTTCAAGATCTTGACCGGGTACAAGCATGAGAAGCAGGTGACAGATTGTAGGGCCCATAAACGCGGTTTCACTGTTACTTTTTGTACGGACATATTAGACGTGGCAAGATCACGGCGAGTTTGATGAGTTTTATGATGGCCTTCAGTGTCGGTGGTTCGGTCGACGAGAGCTAGTGCTGGAGACCCACATGGCACGTGCTGGATCACGTGCTTCCGTTAAACAATCTGTATTCCCACTTTCCATTTCTCTGCACCGTCCGATGTGAGGTGGGACATGTGTGAAGGAAGTACATCGCTGTTTTTGATCTTGTACTTATTGTGGTGGGTACTTGCTCTATAGTATTATTCCATTTGTTTTAAACAAAAAATTAATTTAGGTGGTGTTGGTAAGCACTCAAAACGTGCTTTTAAAAAAGTTGAATATTTATTTGTTTTTAAAAAAAAATTTAATATTAAATTATTTTAATATATTGATATTAAAAATAAATTTTATAATAAAAATTATTATTATGATATATTTTTACAAGAAAAAACTTTAAAAATCAACTACAATTACACTCCTAAATACCACCCTCTTCGCATTTGGTAAAGTGAATATGCCCAGAATAATAAATTTATTATTATAATAAAATATAAATTATTTTTAATATATTATAATTGATTTTGTTTTTTGTATATATATATATATATATATATATATATATAAAAGATAGCATGTTAATAATGAAACGGATGTATTTACAAAAATCTTATTATTGTAATTTCTAGTTAAATGTATATTTAAAATAACTAAAGTGATGTCAGAATTTTTTAATCAAATAAGAAACCTTATAATAATAGATATAATCTTTATTATATTGTTGAATTTAGCTGAATTTTTGTTAAAAGATCGTTTGTAGCTGTGTTTAAAAATATTTTTTTATTTTTTATTTTAATTTAAAAAAATAATATTTTTAGATTATTTTCATGTATTGATGTTAAAAATAAAATTTAAAATTTATATAAAAAATATCATTTTAATATATTTATAAATAATAAATATTTTTCAAAACAATTTCAAACACACTCCGATACAATTGACCATGTAATTATGGGCAAACTTTACTGCTAGATCTTGAACAAAGTAGCCAAGAATCATGACAAGAATAGCAAGGAACCAATTTCAAGCAGTGCCGGTTGTTCTTGATATTATTCTTATTAATATCATAAAAAAATAAATATAAAAGAGAGATGAACATGTTTGATTGAACAAATAAAGACTAAAACATAAGATAAATTAAATTCCAGGACAATTTCAGAGAGAGATTTTAAAATATAAGAAGACATGTCCCTCTCTATACCTAATGTTTTTCATTTTTATTATTATGAGATGGTTACTAAGGGCCTGTTTGGGAGTGCGATTGCGGTAACTTTTTAAAATGTTTTTCGTGCTGAAATACATCAAAATGATGTTTTTTTTTTAAAATCATTTTTGACATCAGCACATCAAAATGATCTAAAAACATCAAACCATATTCATTTAAAATGAAAAAAAATTCAAATTTCAGCAAAACGCCGATTGAAACGCACAGCCAAACAGGCTATAAACACTATAAATTAAGATTATTATTTTCATGAAAAAAAACTCTTTTCCAGAATTTGTTTTTAGGTTACATTTATTACAAGGACATAAAAAAGTTTACTTTTTTATCTACTAATTTTGCACCCTCTTTCTTCATGTTCAACACAAATAATTGAGGGATTGGGGATGTAAACGTTTCAACCATATGAATGGGATTGAAAGTCACCCTCCAATCATGAAGGAAAAACCTTACCTTTCAAACCATATAGTATGGTGATAAGAGTTTATAATTAAAGAATTTATTTTTCATGTGATTGCTGATATGATAATCATTGGAGACTTACATGATTATTAATTTCAGAATTTATAAGATTAGTTGAGATACATACAAACTGATCTGAACACTCACGTTAATAAAAATTTATACTCTTATTTGAAATATAATAAGGATTCTCGCTTCATATTTAATTATTTATTTTATTTATCACTTATTTATGTTTGTATCTCATCTTTCGCCCTTTATTATATTAAATTCATAATCTATTAAGGTGTTTGGTGTCCATAAATATCATCTATAAATCTAATATATTACAAGTCTAATCATCATCTAGATTTTTTTTCCAATGCTTATCAAACATCTTTAATCACTTCCATCTTTTTAACACATTCTTTCCACTTCATTTTTAACTTTGGCGCCCCCAACAATTTTCTTATTTTTTTTTATTAATCTCGTATCAAACGCAATATTAACATTACATGGCACGCGACACAAACCTTAAACAAGTTCAGGTTCTTACAATCGTCAAAGTAACCATTACTTGGAAAATGTGTACGTTGACAAGCTTTTTGTGCCATGCCTAGGGTTGTTGAAATACTTGTTGAGAATGTGATTCTCTTGTTATTTTAAGTGGTTTTTGAAATGAATTAATATATATATCATTTTTTTAAATTATTTTTAATATTAACACATCAAAATAGTTTATAAATACTAAAAAAAACACTTTTAAAGTAGTGATTCCTAATAACTCCTGAATCGGAAAAAAGTTTAGCATGGGTAAGATATCACTAAATTTGTGAGACAAGGGAAGGGGCAAAACACAAGGATCCCATATAATCCAGATGCCAAGACCCCCACAGGTTCAGAGCACAGCAGGGAGAAGAAGCAGTCTTCTGCTAATTTACTGAACAATTTACGAACTCCATGGCCAAATCTCTGACCTGAAAGTCCTTCCAGATGGCTTCACTCATCTTCTTTGTATCCTTATCATCAGTCATCACCGCTGATTTTCTCTTGGTAGACAGCACAGGATCGTAGCTCACCTTTCTTCACTATCACATCAAATGGATCTTGACGCGGGGATTATCCTCGAGCACAGTCCCGAGAGCCCTAAAAGTCTTCACCATCAGATCAAATGGATCAGGACGAGTTTGATGAATTCTATTATGGCCTTCACTGTCGGTGGTTCTGTCGACGAGAGCTAGGGCTGGAGACCCATACAGCAGCACGTCTTGGATCAGGTGCTTCTCAGTTGAACATTTTTTATTCTCACTTTCCATTTCTCTGCACCGTTTGATGTGAAGAAAGTGCATCACTGTTTTTGATCCTGTACTTGTTGTGGTAGGGACTTGCTCTAGAGTATTATTTCATTTTTGAAAAAAGAAATTAATTTAGCATTTGGTGAAGGAATTAAATTACTGTAAGTTTTATTTATTTATATTTAAAATAACAAAAGTGAAGTAGAAGATTTTGGGTCAAACACTAACCAGTCAGTCTTTATCTTAATTAAACATGGTGTAAGTTTTATATTAATGAATATAAATTTCAATTAATTATCTTTTAATGGTTAAATAAATCCAGTTGATTTTTCTAGAATAATTAGCAAAACAAAATAAATCTATAAAATAGATACTCAACGACATTAAGAATAACATTAACTTCATGTTTTACGTGGAGTCGTGGAGGAGATTGAGAGAAAAAGGTGGAGAGGGGGAAGGGACGTGCGACTGTGATTATGGATTTTAGGGTTTGAGTCTTTGGAAGTTAATTTTCTCTTCATACAACTATTAAGTCAATACAATTTATAATTTCTTGGTTAAACCGGTTTCGTCCAATCAATTTCAAAGCCTTAATTCCTTTTATTTATGCATTTCCACCAAATCTGGTTTTTAAAATCATTTCTTTAATTGCTTTCATTTAAACAAAAAAGGGGTCAATCCATTTTTGAATCTAGGATAAATATTTTTGTAAAATATCTCTCGATTATGAGTTTGGTGTAGGTCTCTATCATTTGGTTGCATGACGGTCCCATCATTTATATTGGACAATACTATAAAGTATAAACCAGCCAATCTCTTTGAAAATGGGTTTAAATTCAAATAATAATTATGGACCATGCATCCTACCAACGTCTGCCTAACATAATGAAAATGTAAGTTGCTAGAATACAATCATGTGCAAACTTTACTGCTAGATCTTGAACACAGTGGCCAAGAATCTTGACAAGAATAAATTTCAAGCAGTGTCGGTCGCTGTTCCTGATATTCTTATTTATTTCATAAAATATATAAAATACGAGGATTTTGTTGATTTTTCAAGCTTGGACATGGAAATGATGGGGTGTGGATGGTTTCTATGTACCTAAAACGACAAGCAAAAACAGAAGATCCATCAACTTGTCAAGTGCCAAGTACAGATCACTTTCTCTTGTTCTTCTTTTTCTAAAGGAAATACGAACTTATGGAAAATCCCAAAAAAATAAGTCGTGTATGGAGACTAGTTTTTCAAAGATATGTTTACATTATCCAGAGAGATTTATTCGAACTTGATTAGGTTTTGAACAATCTTGTCAAAATAAATTGGTTCGAGACTCAGATGGTGATTTAAATCGAGATGAAATGAAACCAATTAACTCAGTGGGTTGCTCAAAATCGGTATGGAATCAAACCTAAGAACCTGGAGGTGGTTAAATCTCCTCATCGAGGATGAGAATTTCCCTTTGAAGCCGCAAGAAATGAGGTTGAATGATGATGAAGAAGAAGATAGACGCGTCAAGGATATTCCAGGTCGGGAATTCAATGGATATTAGCATATTGTAGTTTAAAAACAGTTATTCAATGGATATTCCAGGTCGGGAATTCAGGGAACTGCAGATATCACAGATCAAAAACAATTCATTGCCAAATGAAACTTCTCAGGAAAACAAAGTTCATAATAATTTCCAGGTTCTTGCACTTACGATTTCCAAGTTACTGATGGATTGGTAGTCCCTTTTTTTCCGCCATCAACTAGGGAAACCAGTCTTCAATTGGCCTGTCCCTTTCCTCTCCGACCTCCAAGTCGTCGGAACTTGGGTAGAAAGTCCAACAAGTGGTGCGTGGTGAATATAGAACTGAAGGTTGAATTACTATTCCATTGAAGGTCCCTCAGTTGACTAAACGAGACTGTTGGAAACACGGCGATAATGATTTCCACAGTGAACATTTTGTCGGGAGTGGATAAAATCTCTGCATTTGCAGCGAGCCCTTGTGCTAATGGATACTGTGTGCCCCCCACATAGAACTTCCTTTGATTTCTTTGCCTCGTATCCAGAAATAATATCATTTTAAATTGATTATGTTAACCCGTCTAACCCACTAGAACTTGAATTTTATGATGCGGAAAACTTTACTGCTAGATCTTGAACAGAGTTGCAAGAATCCTAATGAACCAATTTCGAACACCGCCGGTTGTTCTTGATATATATATATATTTACGCGTGTTTTATCGTGATTAAAATCATATTTTTTTTAATATAAAAAAATATTAATTGTGTGAGATAATTTTTATTATAATATAAAGTTTTCGATCCTAGAGATAAAATAATAATTTTATTGTTGTAATCCACAATAATTTATCTCCGTGTAGAATGAAAAATGAAAAATGCAACAGTAAAACTTTGAACATCATCAAATACCAAGTATTGGCTAACTTAAAAGTTGTTTGGTGTTGCGGCCAAACCTCCGTGCCGCAGAAATTCAAATTTTTTTCACGGTATAATTATTTAATTTTCTTAAAATCAAAACATTATTTAACTTGGGTTTACAAGCTTTTTTGATATTTTACTTTTAATAGTGCATGATAAAATGACTCTATTGCCCCTAAAATCAAATTTTCGTTACCTTACTTCCAGGGGCTAATTCATACTTTCATTTATATACAAGAGGATCCCGCGTAATCCACGTGGCAAAAGCCCCCGAACAAGAGCCACAGGTTCAGATTCCTGGGAGAGATAATATCGAGAGAGCACAGACAATGGCTATGGCTACTCATTTATAGAAGAAGATGGTTCACGTATTTCCTAATTAAGAAGAAGAAAGCAAACCAAGCATCCCCTACTCATTTATAGAACAACTAGCAACCTCAAAATTTCTGACCTGAAAGTCCTTCCAGATGGCTTCGCTTCCTTCAATCAGTTCACACTCATCTTCTTTGTATCATTATTATCAATCATCACCACTGATTTTCTCTTCAAAGACTTCACAGGATCATAGCTCGCCCTTCTTCACTGTCAGATCAAATGGATCTTCAAGGGGGAGATTATCCTCAAGCACAGTTCCAAGAGGCCTAAAAGTCTTAAATGCAGCAACAAAACCTGCAAAATCACCAGGTAGTTTGATCTAACCTGGACTTTATTAATAAGATTGCCATGGTTTTTGAACATAAACAAGATCACTCATCTCCTGATGATTGTTTCCAACGAGTCATAGAGTCTTCGCTGTGTTTATATATCCTCAATCTTGACTCTGAGTGAGTTCTTTTTCGTATCCTTCTTTGGAGAGATTAGCTGAGGAAGATTGGAAGACTAAGAGAGAAGTTCTTCTCCAGAATAAGGTCCCTTTTCCCCTGCCATTGTCTCTCAGACTCGCGCAATTGCACGCACAGATAGAGAACTAAGAAACAAAATACTTGTTATTTCCAGGTCAGGAGTGTGGAAGTGAAGGAAGCTCTGCGCCTTCAGAAAGAAAACAAATTTGTGATTCTTGACGTGAGACCAGAAGCCGAATTCAAAGAGGTTAGGGATCTTATTGACAGCTCATGAACAGAGCTCGAAAGGGTTAACTGCATAATTTGAGGCCAAATAACCTGAGTTATTTTTCCTGTTTTGATCGCAGGCTCATCCATCAGGAGCTATCAATGTACAGGTATACAGGCTTATAAAGGAATGGACAGCCTGGGACATTGCAAGGCGAGCAGCGTTTGCATTTTTTGGCATCTTTGCTGGCACAGAAGAAAATCCTGAGTTTCTGCAGAGTAAGAAATATCCAGCAAAGATGCTAAATTGCCTGTGATCCTCAATTTATGTGATCAAGAAAAAACTAACAGGTTAAAACATGCTAGCAGCTGTGGAATCAAAGATCGATAAAAATGCAAAGATAATAGTGGCTTGCTCAGCTGGGGGTACAATGAGGCCATCCCAAAATCTTCCTGAAGGACAACAGTCAAGGTTTGTCAACTTCTCTGATTCTAATGTTACTGTCAATATTCTCTATATTTCAACTCTCCCAGGGATGAAATGTATACACTTTTTGTGTTTTTTTTCATGCAGATCACTGATAGCAGCTTACTTATTAGTCCTCAACGGTTACAAGAATGTCTTCCACTTGGAAGGGGGTCTCTACACGTGGTTCAAGGAGGGTTTGCCAGCAGAGTCTGAAGAGTGAAGCACCATCAGTATTACAAATGGTGCCTCCAGAGAAACTCAAGTTTTGTCTTCGTTACAGATGGTACTGTTCTTGTATCATGACTGACTCTATTTTGTCCACCCACGAATGGAAGATCTATTTGTTGAAACTGAGTTTAATCACATTGAGAGGCAAACATGGATCTTCATTGTATATGAAATGATAGTTCTAACTTCTAAGACTATCTAGCAGTATACTGATAGTAAGGAGTGGTGGACTTTGATCTGCAGAACAGCTTTCCTCTCAACTACTCTAGAAAACTTGAGTCAATCACAGAGTTCATCTACAAGGTTTCTATCAAGGCTCACGACTTGTGCTTGATGGAAGTTGTGAAAAGGATAATGGGATTCCAACGCCTTCAAACATAGTAAATTAACAAATCCAGAAGAGCATAAATCTTCATAAAAAACAGATGTGCACATGATAAGCTGCACCATGAATGGTTCCAACAATGGAATCTCCCCTGATGAAACTCCTATTCTGTAATGGAAGAGGTTTCCGGCTCTCAAACTTGTAAGGCAACACTGTCACCGCCGATATTCGCCAATTTCCACTCCTATCATCCTGCAAATAGCAAAAGTATAAGCATTCCAAGAGGCCCACTTGGAAGACTTCGGAAGGGAAGTCTTTATTGTTGTGAGGCCGAAGAAAATGTTCATTGATGAAACTATTGGGTTTCTACTAAATAACTCAATCCAAGAGGCCCACTTGGCTTACCTGATCTTCAAAATGATTATATGTATCCTAAAATTTCCAATTAATTGCAGTGAATAACAGGATTAATCTTAAGGGATTGGTATGTTGTTTAAAATTATTTGCGTTTTATTTTAATATTTATAAGATAGAATCTCACTCTCAACATATAAAAAAAATTATTCTAAACATACCAATTCAATACAAAAAAGTGTGTTTTTAAGATAATATGTTTTAGTCTGAAAATATTTAAGAAAAAATCTTATTTCACTTGGTTTAATTTAAAAAATCTTATTATAGAAAATAAATCCAACCATAGGTTTAATTTCATTAGCTTTTGAGCTACATGATAGAAAGCTGCATAATAGACTTGAAATAAAGCCGAAGGCCAAAGATCTGCTCTATCTTGTACTTGTTTTCTCTGTTTTATGTACACTTGTAACCTTGTTTCCATCTATTATTATATCAAGCTTCCTTCTTCCAAGGTTTTTGGGTTGAAAAGCATGTAAAATGATGCTTTTCAATCCAAAAAGCAGCAGCAGCAGCAGCTGCTAAACTGGCTCGAATAAGCTGGAAGGGATGAACTGACTGTTGGGAAAGCCGAAGGGACAATTGGCGAGAGGCAAAAGGCAAAAGAAACAGGCTTTTCTTGGAAAAGGCAGCTTATTTGCCATCATATTTATGCAGCTAGAGGTGCTGGGAAATAGACAAGGCTTTGACTAAATCAAAACATAGAATTCCTTTAATTAAACTGAGTTGACCACTCAGATTGTTAGCAGAGGTTGTTTGCAATCTTGTGCCGTCAAATTTCAAGGATGAGCTAAGAATGCCAGAGACTTTATGAAGTCATAGAAGACTGCGCAAATGTTTTTGTTATATCAATTTGTAGTGTTCATAAACACTAACCTTCAGGCAGAGTCGATTATTGACTGCCACTAAACAAAAATGAAAAACCTTTTCTTTACCACTATCATCTACATTTCTAGATTGAAAATTAGCTAAGCTACTTTCTGTGATTCTTCCTTCTCTGCTGGAGAGCTTAGATCCATGGATTCCTTTCTACTACTTCCCATCCTCCAGAATCCATACAACGTCTTGAATTCCCTGACAGCATGAACACTACTTTCTTGGGAAAACACACCTCCAGTTTCAACTGTCTCGTCCCTGCTGGACCGAGCTGATCTACTGGCAGTCTTTCTTTGGTCAACCTTGCTTGCCCCTCTTAATTCACCACTATTGATTTGTGATTGCAGAGCTGAAATGACTGATTTCAAAGCCCGGCTCGGCGAATTTCTGTTAGAGATCATAATCTCACCCATCTCAGCTGGGCTTAAACTTGATCCACCATGATGTAAAATATCTTCAACTTGTGAGAAAAGCTTGTGTTCCTTGACTCCTAAGTAATTATTGGCTAAACTCTTAAATGCTGAGAAGTTACATGATGGGAACTGAATATGGACATCAACCCTGCCAGGCCTGAGCACAGCTTGATCAATCTGATCCTTACAGTTCATGGTGAACACCATCACACGCTCCTCGCCGCAGCACGAAAGAATTCCATCCATGAAATTCAGGACCCCGGACAAGCTCACATCCCTTGATTTCTCAGTCACCAAGAACCTGTCAAAATCCTCAATTACAATCATGGACCGACTTGTGGTTTGCAGCAGGAGCATTTTGAGATCAGAATCATCAGAAACCTTGGAGATGTTAATGTCATAGACATCAAAGTTGAGGAATCTAGCCATGGCTGCAACGAAGCTGGATTTGCCTGTCCCGGACGCGCCATAAAGAAGATAACTTCTCTTCCATACATGGCCTAATCTGTGATAGTACTGCTTAGACTTCAAAAACAATTCAAGATCAGCTTTTACCTTGTTCTTCAAGTCACCATCCATGATCATTGTATCCATGGTGGCTGGATGTGTGAAAGGAACTGATCTCCACCGTCCGTTCTCATAAGGATTCTTCTCAAGATTCATAAACAATTTGATTTCGTTGCTCTTCTGCTCAACCTGATCAGCAACCGAAAGAATGTGCTGCAAGTAAGGACGTAGAACCATTCTCTTGTCTTTCTTTCTCAACCTCAGCACCCATGTTCTCTTGCCATTTCCTTCACAATATTTCTCATTGCTCCAACGCAGTCTAGCCCCAAGAAAACTATCATGAATCTCTTGATTCTTGTCAAGATGGAGGATGATGTCGTTCACTTTCGAACCCGAAAACAGATTGGTGAAATCAGAATCTTCGATGGCAGGCAGCGAGGCTAGATAAGTGGAGACCTTGCGGTAGAGCTGATTTTCCAGGAAAAGATCATTGAATTGTGGAACCTTGAAGATTTGGTAAACATAAAACTTGTCTTCGAATGATCTCCAACATCTAACAAGAATATGTAAAACAGATGTTTTTGCCAGGAATCTAATGACCAAAAAGACAACAACGATTGTAATGAAAAAGGCAAGAATTGGGCTACTAAGATTCATGATCATAAACATGTTAGAAAGGTAAGAACACAGGGAATTGAAGCAAAGTATAAATAATGGTTTCGTATGAGGGATGACGATGAGGGAGATGGGAGGCGTATGGCTTATGTAGTTTCGGAGATAGTCAACTTGTGCCGGCAAATTCAACGCGAAACTTCCCTATCGGTTAATCAAGCTGGTTTATCTTTGAGCTATACCAAAATTATCTTTTTAAAAAAAAAAACTTAAAAAAACGACATTATCATCCCTTTTAAATTAATTATTTATATATTTTCAGACAATTTTAAAGGGTTGATATAAAAAATAATTCTTTTAAATAGGGTATTATTGTAATATATTTATAGATAAACATATATTTTAGAAACAACCAGAAACATGTTACTATAATACAATGTATCATGAAGTGTGAAGGGCTGAGTTGAAGTTAATATTAAAAATATAATTTTTCATCTGCGTGAATCTCATTCAATTGTCTTGACTGAAGGCAAAGCTTTGACATGTTCAGCCATATTCTAATAACAATGCTCGGTTGATCCATTTGAATATTCAATTATTTGTGTTCTTTTCTTTGAATTCCCAGAAAGTGAAGGCATTTACTTTGAGACAACAAGGATGCCAGTCACCCTATTTTATTTTATAGGTATTTTTAAAAAAAATAAATTTTTTTATTTTAAATTAAAAAAATATTTTGAAAAATAATCTCAACTGCGTATCTGAATAAACCCGCGAAAGTAGTCTTTAAATAGTGGATTTCTGCCGATTTTATTTTGATTCAAGGAGGAGGAGGATTCAGTTAAATCTGAATTATTCAGCTAGATTTAAGCGTGATCTAATCAGTTTAAAATTTAAAAAACAATAAAATAAATGTGATTAAACCACCCACTGGCGAATTTATTTAATAAATTAACAATCCAGACCTTGAACGGGTCTAATATGTGTGCAATTAGCGTTATTTATTCCATGGAGTGAACTTTATTACCAATAATAATAAAAAGAAACAATCAATTATGATAATGGGCATCAATTTCCATGGCATAGTATTGGAAGAACACCAACCTTTCTTTAGATACTTTTGGAGTCAAGCGAATAAAATTTTAATTGTTTTAGATTTTAATAAGATAAACAGTTTTGAATAGAATTCGAGATCTGCAAGATAGATTTTAAATTTATTGTTACCACACTATCCTCTTTGAGAACCTAATTTGGTAAGATGAGAGAGCGACAACATATCAGTCTATCCGAATATATAATTGTTTTTTAAAGTATTTTGTACTTGAAAATATATCAAAATAATTTTTTATGAAGAAAATTAGTTTCAAGCATAGAGAAGAATTAAAAAATCCCAAATATTAACAAAAAAACAATTTTGAAACTCAAAAACAAATACCCTCCTAATTTCTTTGAGGTTTTCTTAGCATGAAAAAAATATAATTATTAAATCAGAAGTTGACAGTTTTTCCACCGAAATGATAAATAAATAAATTGGCCAAGAACCCTACCCATGCAAATCGACTTTCAATCCTGGTTCCTCCCACTTGCCAACAGCTGCCTCAAAAACATTAATTGTGAATCGCACATTCAAAGCAATTCAGTTGTTTGAACTTCAAATTAAGCTGCTATGAATGGAACAAGTCAACCCAGAATTTTCAAGGATTGCAACACGACCCTTTTCTTTTCCCTTTTTCTGCCCAAGAACATGAGTGGTTGGAGGAGCCGCGGCGGCGGCTTAGAGGATATATATATATATATATAGCATCTCCGGAAGGTGGTTGGAGGAGGAGGAGGAGGAGCGGCTTAAAGGATATATATTTTAGATGTTATTCATAACTTTTCTTTTGAAGTTTTCTAATATTTTTAAGAGAATAATGAACAATATAATTTTTTTCAATAAAATAAAATATAATTAATATTCTATAATTATATTATTACTAATACAAAATGTAAAAAAAACTCCTAACCATGAATGAGCAGACCCCTGGTATTTCTATGCTCCATGCTTGCAGATATTGCTTTGTTTTCTTCTGTGATTTTGGCCTCTTTCAAGCAACGATTAATTTTAAAATTGATTTTTTATTTAATTTATTAAGATAATAATTTTTATTTTATAAAAAAATACTCTCAACATTTCCATATCAAAACAAAATAAAAATTATCAAAACGTGGATTATACCGGCCAGCCAAAAGGACACCAAGCAAACCAAAGCATCTGCATCATTTGACATCGTGTCTTGGACTCATGATTGAAAGCTGTTAAGTAAATATCTTATTTAAAATTTCAAGTCTGTAGGTAAGGTTTTAGAATATGATTTATATTATTTTTTAACATCTTTTTTCAAGTGAAAATCCTTTAAGCTTGAAACTTGCACATAGGCCCACATTGTCTTGTGTTTGATTTTTATCAAATAGAATGGGGATGGTGAGATTTGAACTCATAACCGCTGGGTCAATAAGGTTCTGATACCATGTTAAGGAACCATCTAACCTAAAAACTCAAGCTTGTAGGTGAGGCCCCAGAATATAATTTATATTATTCTTTAACAAAGACTATCTGCAATGGAATAAAGGCTTTGCAGCTTTCGAGGAATGAAATTAGTCTTCTCTTAAGATTCTATAATATTACTTATATTAATTTTTAATATATTTTTGATTGAAAATTTTTTGAATTCAAAATTTATATAATCCGATATTATTTTTAATTGATTTGAACTTGTTGAGTTAATAAAATTTTGATATTATTTTAAAGAACTATCTTATCTAAAAATTTAAATAATTAATTGAATTCTTAAAATATAATTTATATTATTTTGAATAACTAGGGTTAATATAACTAATCTGATAACCATGAGTATGATAACCATGACTAAAATCTATCTATCTATCTATATATTATTCTCTTATATGTAAACCCTACCTGTGATGTTGACCTATGATCAACATGAAGCAGTTAAAAGCACTGGCGTTGACACAGAGCCAGTACCTAAAGCTGCTAAGATTTGACATTTCAGCTTCGCAGCTATATTTATCCCCCATAAATTGTCACTCTATGTGCTGTTCTTATATATATCCCCCATCTTATATTGGCTAAGACAATAGCGAGCAGTTGATCTATCAAGTATTCCATTTGATGAAATGCATGAAATTATCTTTTAATACTTCCACTGTATATGTAATGTAATTAGTATACAATTCATCATTTCCTTTTCATCGAACGAAATCTCATTTAAAAATTTAAATGGTTAGTTAAGATTTTAGAATATAATTTATATTATTTTTTAATATATTTCCTCAAGTAAAAGTTATTTAAGTTTGAAACTTGCACAAGCTCACATTATCTTCTGCTTGATTTTTATCAAATAGAATAAGAGTGATGAGATTCAAACTCGTGACTACTGAGTCAACAAGGTTTTTATACTATATTAAAAAAACATCTAACCTAAAAATTTAAGCTATTAACTGAGGTATCAAAACTTGATTTATAGTATTCTCTAACAATCCATGTTATTATCCAGTCCCCTAAAGAGAAGCATACGGTTTAGCAGCAAGGAGTTTGACATTTTAACTTGCAGTTCCTCGATTTAATCCTATTGAGGGCTACTGATATGCAGTCCGAGATCCAATAATTTGCTTTTAGCTTCCTGCCCTTCGCCATTAATGGATTGTTGTCATCTCTGCTGGTGACATGTGCTGTCACTATTTCAGCCAAGAAAACGACATCTACCCGAGTTCAGGTGACTTTTTTACCTTCTCTTTAACTGCCTGCAATAATTCTGAGCAGTCCTTGAAATGGAAAGCTTCCCGATCACTCGAAATGCTTTCCATCTGCGTGGAAGGCAATTGAAAGAGAAGCACATGCTCATAAGGTTTTCTTGTTTGAAGTCTTGTTAGATTGTTAAGCGAAGAATCTCTTCAAGAAGATGCCAGGAAATTCCAATTACATTTCTGATATAACATCCTCATGCACTAGACCAAATAACGTGCTTGTTTGCCAAATCCGAATGCTTTAGCTGGATTTGCTGCAGAGGTTCTATGTTCTTTGCTTTCTTATGAATGGATTAGCGATTTCTGGTATCGACTGGAGCGACCAAGCAAGACAGTAATGATTGATTGATTGATTCATGAATAATTTATTTTGTGGAATGAATGTCTTGTCTTGTAATAAATCATTTCTTTTTCACAAGATGTTAACCATGATCATGTGCGTGACCATAAAGGGAACCTTAAGAATTAAGCGTTTGGTATTTTACTGAATTCGAGTTTACCTGATTGCAACAATTTAGAACAATATGGAAAGGTATATTAGCATACTACCTGTTAGAAGATGAATCTAGATTGATGTCATTTCTTATTCATTTGATTGATAAATATAGCATGGCCCTTTTCAATTAGACGACTGAGAAGCAAAAATGGAAGACGAGGAGAGACAGGAGAAAATGACTCAGAAATCATTTTGCACCTCAGACAACCATGGCTATACCCCATGGAAGGAATGGAGCCAAAACATATGCAGACAACTTAGCAGGTTCTCTTTTTCAGCAACGATGTTTTCTTTAGCTGTTTAGCTCTTGTTCCTCTTTCTCCTCTATAATGGGTTCTTAATGCTGCTTCTGGTAGCTATTCTCAGCAAATCTGATAGAGATTATAAATTATGGTGACAAAGCATCTGTTCTTCTCTGATTTTAGGCTAGATGGTCCATACAATGACTTCGATTTCGTCTTTAAATGTGCTACACATTCACCATCCTGTCAGTATCTGCTCCCGCTGCTGCCGATAGAAAGTCTCTTTTTTTTTCTTACTAGAGAAATTGAATTGAATAGCACAATCTAAGATTGGTTTGTCTATATACACTACTAATAATGCTTTTCTTTATTTCTCATCTTTCCCATTTATACTTCGAATCCTGAAAAACCAACATGAAGCTTTCGTTACACCTCTCTCAATTTCTCTCTTTCATTCTGTTTTTCTTGCATAATCATACAACAATCTCATCATCCTTCTCCTTAAATTACTCCTCCTACTAATTTGTGTGCTCGTCACCAGGCTCTTTCTCTGCTTCAATTCAGACAATCCTTTTCCATCCAGAGTTCTCCTTTTCTGGAGTTTACGGGCAGTCAAATTCGACATGGAAACTCGGGTTTATATGGATTTTCAATGCCAAAAGAAAGCAACAGTGGTGAGGCACCACATTTGCCGCCATCAAACTTTATTGAAGGGGTTGATTCAATATTGTTTGGAGATGGATTTGGATGGAAAGATGTTGCAGCAATAGGGCATGGATATGTTTGGAGTCAAAATGGGATATGTTGTGTTTAGAACAAGAAGACCTGCATGGTCTCTAAAAAAATGGTTGGAGATCAATGGAATCTAAAGGCAAGAAGAAGAAAGAAGAAAGCTAGTAGAAATGCAGCAAGGAATAGCTAAACAATGCAGTCGGTATCTTCAAGTAAGTTCCTACCTTTCTGATTCTGTAAATATAGAATTTACAAGTTCTTTTTTTTGGATTCGAATAAAACTCCACTTCTCAGAAAATGTATTTTATAAGTTCAAATAAGCAAGTAAAACCCTGATTATCTCAAGCTCTTACAAGAAATACACGTACTGAGTTGAACTTGAAATTTTTTGTGCTGATCTCAATTTCTTTGTCATCATACCACGCCCCTAAAGAACAATTACAAGAACCCGTAACTACAGTAGTTTAGTAGTTTCTTATTTTTTATTGCAATACAATTTCAATAAAGGTTGTACCTCATAGTTTTCTTTCTTTCTTGCAAACACAAATGAAGGCAGCAACCTGCATTTTTTGAGCCATACTGTAACTTCAAATTTTGAATATTTGTGAATAAGTTAGGCCAGCAAAAGATCTCAAGACCAAAGTTGTCAATACCTTTCCGGTTGTCATTCTGGTTTTTCTATTGGTACAAAATGTTCCGGTTTTGGAGCGTTTCGGCGTGTCGTTTCGGGGTTGTACTGTTCATATATAATTAATTTTATATATATATATATAATTAAAATATTAATTTAACAAGCATAATTAAAATTCAAGATAAATTAACTTTAAATTATACAATACAAACACAAAGTCAAACAAATATAATCTCAAAATTAGAAACACAACCACAAGTTAATCAAAATAAAGAGGATTTTAAAGCCGGAACAGTACCGAGATATTCAGGCCGGTATTTTCAGAATGGACCGAAATTAAAACCAAGATAAAAACAACACTATTTTATCTTGGTTTTTTCAATAGCACGGAATATTTCAGTCAGAATAACCGGAACAGAAGATTATGGACAACTATGCTGAAGACCTCAACATGACATGCTGTATGCTTCACACTTTAACTTTAAATGGCAGGGAGTTTACGCAACACAATACCTGCAGCAGCCTCGTCCCCACCGCTATTCTCCTCGAGAAAATCTACTCTAGGAATCAACTGAGAATCCAAATCAAAATTCAGAAACAATGGCCGCCTAACAATTATGTCATTCCCACCATACCGGCTCAAGAATGAAACCATCCTATCAAATTCTTCAATAGATTAAAGGCACAAAGCCCTGGAAAAACCAGCCAAGAACCTTGGCAGTGGCAAGCAAAAGAAGCCTAAGCTGCGCTGGCTCGACCTTTCCTTCTAAATCATTAAGCACAAAATATATCAACCTATCATTTTCATCAGCTATTAACACATCCAGCCACTTCACAAATTAAACAGTGTTTGGAAATGTCATTTAAAAATAATTTTTCATCAATAATTTTTCATTTAAAAATATATCAAAATAATATTTTTTATTTTTTTAAAATTATATTTTATACCAGTACATTAAATATAAAAACATGACATTTTTTGATTTGTTTTGAAAACATGGTTTCAGCCACGTTCCAAACAGTCAAATAGTTTAACGGCTAATCTAAACAATAAAACATGGTCTCGTATAGAATCAAAAGATGCAAACTTCAGACATGGGTCTGCTTAACAACAACCCATATTCTTTCTCATTAAAACCCAGTTCTCCAAATAACGAATACATCAATCGTGAAGCAACAAGAAACGGTAAGCTCCATGGAAATGTGTGTCTGAACATAATATGCACAGAATGAAAACAGCTCACCAACTTCATTCTGCAAAACAGCAGGCAAGTCGAGGCAGCTGTACTGGACTAAAGTGTTTAGTGAGTGAAAAAAAAACACGGGGGCTAAGAATCTTGATGTTTAAGCTGAATTTACTAGAGTTGGCTTTTTATGGGTCGAGAGAGTTGCAAATGGAATAGCTAAAGACTGAAGCTTTGTTGGTGATGTGTTTGTTGTTTGCTGTTGCAAGCATGATTGTCTTCGTTCAAATATTCTCTTTGGATGAGCTTGTGGCCATGGAAGTTGAAGGTTTTGACAGTGGCTTCAGCTTCACTGTTCTAAGTTTGCCTCTACAAGTACTCTGGTGTGGGTATTAACACATAGTTGCATGCAGTTAGGTTTCAAGTATTGGTGTAGTCATGTGCATAAGAAACCTAATCATTGGTAAAATATACACACTGCTCTAAGTTGAACTGGGGAATTTGGATAGGTTCATATTGATGAAAAGATGGAATAACACACTGTAATTTCCTTTAAACGAAATCTTTAATGTTACTGAAGGATGTTCTAAATACTAGAGATACAAATAATAATGATTTCGCTCCATGTTCAATCAATCAGGGGTTAGAATCAGGGTTCGAGGTAATTGTGAGCTTGGGTTTCAAACCCCAAATTCTGTTACCTCTTTCAGGGGGGAGTAGGTGACAAATGAAACCATTTCAGATCCCAGAGCTTCAGCAGCTGGAGGCATTGTAGACAGATGCAAAGGGTTTGGTCCTGCAGATTTGCATCTATCAATTCAGGAGTTTAGAACAAATCCATCAAGTCTTGTTCTTTCTTTGAGTGTCCTTGAGACGATTCTTCAGATGATTCTTGGTAATATTCTTCCCGCTTTTGTTGCTAGTAGGTATAGTTTTTATAGGAATAACAGATGAGCCACTCTTTATAGATTTCTCAGGTGATCTTGAAAAATGGAACCTGCAAGACATTCAAAAAGAGAAAAATGCATCTCTCATGTGAATTCAAGCATCAAACAATGTAAAAAATTATGAGAAGCACAAGGCCTGCAATTATATTTACCTTTTTTTGGGAACTTGGCAAAGATCCTCTGGCATTTGTTTATGTTCCTCTTCCGTTCTCTCATCCTCTTGTTTCTGAACCTTCACAAGGAAGAACAAACATAACATGAGCACCTTTCCAGTCATAACTTGAAGACTGATCAAAGCTTCCCCTTTCAGACCATCATTTGGCATGCTGTTTTAGTCAGCAATACCAACTGAGGCACCAAACATCTCAAAATGAAATGAATACAAGTAATGCAGAGAAGGAGAGATGACACAGGTGGTCAACTCTTGTTTGCCATGCTTTGATTCAGGAAAAAACCATGCAAAATACTATTACTTCCACACTGTTGGACTGAACTCAGTCCAAGCCAAATGCGTAAAGTATAGTCATAACATTGCTGAACATGGAGATTAGCAAATAAGCAGAAAGAAAAAGGATACTTCAATGGGTGTTTGCTATAGCAATTTTTAGCTTCCTAGCAGCTTTCAGAAAGGTATGCTGTCTAATGCAGTTCTAAAACAAGTCCAGACAAACAAAAAGAAAATGGATACTTCAACCCGTTTGCAGTCTTTGGACAAGTAGATGCAGATTACAATGTTACCATAACAATAACAATCTCAAACAAAGAAAACTGAAAAATTAATAAGTTCTGAGTGGAGAATGGTAAATTGCAAGGCAGTGTGATACTATTAAAATGCCATAACCACTTTTTCCAGTTAAAAGAACCGAGATGGTGGCAGATATTTTAGATCATAATTTATAATATCTATTCTTATTTACTTCACACATGAGAAACTCTGTACCGCAAAGAACTAGTTGCTGAAATATTGTTAGCCTCTGCATCTTTTGGAAAAGATTTATCGATAAATGGATGTATCTAACCTACATGACTGCTTCGATTAAAAAAAAAGTATTTCCAGATTAATACAAAGAGGCGGCCAGTAAATGGATCATAAGGTGAGCAGATCATTTCAAGGAAATGAGTCTGCACCCTTAATGAATACGACAGTTTTAGAAAGATGTTCAGTAAATCAGAAAGACAATACGCTGAGATCAGTTCTAAAACATGTTCAATAAATCATCATGTGATGCAAACACCAACTAATTAGGAAAGAAAAATAGATCATTGCATTTGTTGAACATGTTCTATCAGGCAAAGGCCCGAAAATGTACACCCCATCAAGGATTTCCAGAACATTACCGTCTAAGTTCAGAAAATTAGAAAAAATAAGAATATAAAATTTCTTCCTTATAATATGCCTCTAGAAACATAGAACAAATTTCTAAATCAAAGTTAAATCAGACAGATAAACCTAATCCCAACAAGGAAGTCCATTAAATTGGAAACTTTAAAAAGACATAAGCATAAAATAAAGGCAACATCTTTATCATATAAACCTCAAGTTTTTTAGAGGAAGCAGTTGCAACATTAGAATCAATAGCTAGGAAAAGTTAATATTCACAGACATCAAAGTCACACTCACGGATTTCTACTGCATCAGCACTGCATTATTTTGAAAGAGAGGAACTTTCATGCTAAGAGGCATGATTATCTTGCTAGAAATGATGAAATAAAGATGTTGATTTGTGCTTTAGCATTAATCAAACTTTTCAAGTTTGACGGGTGAATATTTTATGTAATATGCTGGGCTGAACTGTGGCAGAATGCATAAGTTCTTTTGCGATATGTGATAGCACAGTTTACTCAGATCCATTGCAGTTATAGGAATGAATGTAAATAGGCTGACCGCTGCAGTTTCAACGCCATAGTCCACGACAATTTATACTGATGCTAGACTCAACTATATCAACTTATCTTACACATGCAATACTGAAAGACCATGTCAAGAAAACAACAAGGAGCTCAAATGTTGCACATGTTAAGACCTTGCAATATTAAGTCACTATATTCTACCTGAAACAAGTTATGCAGCAGTAATAACATGAAACCCATATGAAAAATTTTCCTACCCCACACAAACAAGTCTAAAAAAACACATAAGCTCACATCATTGACATCCTTAGACGATCCAACCTCCAAGTTTGAAACTTTAGCTTTCTTCTTAGCACCATTTCCATTAGCAGATTCCAAGTCATTTCCTTTCCTCTTCTTTCCCCCAAACACCCAAGATTTTTCCTTCTTATCTCTAACTTTCCACACATTCTTCTTTCTAAACACCAACTTATCAAACTTCCACACTTGACAACTTGTATCAATTACAGTCACTTCACTTCTTGAATACCCTTTTAACTCTTTATCACCACTAACACCAAAACCTTTCTCCTCGTCGACATCCTCCTCGTCGTCGTCGTCGTCGTCAACCCCACAATCCACATTATTAGAATTCTTATAAGAATTCAATGACCCTGTTGCAGCAAGGAAATTCTGGTCTTTTCGTACACAATTTAAAGAATCAATACCACTATTATTTCCAGAAATAAAACAAAACTTGGGTTTTGTTTGTTTCCTAGGAACCTTCTCCTTTTTCCTGGAAAGTCTCGAACTTTCCTCAACTGGGTCACTGACACAACCCATGTTGAAGAGGTCTGAAAGAACATTGTCCATTATTAAGAAATTTTTATTGTCACTTGAAGAAATATCCCTGGTTGTTTCTGTCGCTGTTGTCGCTGTGACTTTGATTTGATCTGAGTCAGAGTGAGTTGATTCGGAGTTTGAGTTGATGACAGAGTTTGAGGCATTGGTAGTCGGAGAACTTGATGGGTTTGGAACAGGAGGGTCATCATCGTTGTTGTTGTTGAAGCCTCTGTTGGACCAGAGCCGGTCTAACCAGTTTGAGCTGGTCTTGCTGGTTTGAACTGAACACAGCATTGATTGATTGGCTTGGTTTAATGGGATTTGAGGAGATTCTCGATCTGCAATGATCTTGAAGGAAATGAGAGAGAGAGAGAGAGAGAGAGAAGAGAGAGAGAGAGAGAGAGATGAGCGAGATGAGAGTTTTCTGAGACTGAACTACAATAAGTTTGGTGGGTGGGGATGATGGCTGTGGCTGCCACTGATGGGAAGAAAGAGTTGTTGTAGATTGCTCATGGGATAAACCAAGAACTGTTCGAATTGGTCTTGGCAAAAGCCAAATGTTTTCACTTTGAAGATTTATTTCGTAAAATATATTTGTTCTTTTTATTGTTTTGATTGAATTTGTACTTTTAATATTTCTTTTGACAATAATTTTTATTTTTCTTTTAAAAATGCTTTTAAATTTCGTTTTTTTAATACTTTTAAAAAATTAATGTATTTATATAAAAAAAAACTATTTTGATATATTTTTATTTAAAATATATATTTTAAAAAGCATTTTGTACCATAACATAAATAGTTTTAAATTTTAAAAATAATTATTAAAATATTATTGTTTTGGATTATTTTGTATTTATTTAGATGATATTTGACAGTAAGCTGTAATTTTAATTTTTTTGAAAAGAAAATAGCTTTAAATTATTTTATTTTTTTGTGTGTTTTTATATTATTTTAATGTCAAAATAAATTTTAAAATACATATTATTTTAATATATTTTCGAATAATTAAAATGGACCAGATCAAGTTTGATATTTTTGGTATGGATATGTTACTTCTAACACGGTATTAATCTTAATCTAGCTTAATCATTGACCTAGCTTTTGGCTTGGTTTTCAATAAATTCAATCTAAAGTTGACACGATTAACCTAATAGATATATCATCTATAACTTGATTAACACGATCAAAACATAGTTTGATTTCTTAACAATTTTTTTAAAATGATATCACTCTATCTTCTTAAGAACATTAAAAAATTATTTTGGATTGATATGAGATACCCGGATTAAACCACTCAACTCGTAACTCAAATCTTGAGTTAGTTATAAATAAAATTGAATTTAATAACTCTGGTTTATATCTAAATGTGTAGACAACATACTAACAAGAAAATTAACACAAAATAAAATATAAAGATTTCTAATTAATTATGAAAACAAAAGCTACTTTGTTATCGATGTAATTGTCATAATTGTAAACCAAATGTCACAATGATTCATGGAATTGCAACAAACTATGCATGGAATTAATAATGTAATTATGTTAAGATCATGTGTGTGTGTGTACGATAAGAAATGGTGAGTCGCATTATTTCAAGCACAAAGATTCTTATCTTTAATTATACTAATGAATGAGAAGCAACTAATGTGATAGTCAATGTCATTGTCAATGTGCTTGCATGTGTTCGGTCAATAATTAGGAAGACGACACTCTTTTGAGTGATTCTTTTCTTTTCAAATCTTTATTGCTGTGGTGTAGTCATGTGGATTTTTTTTTTAAATTATCACAGTTTTTTTTTTATATAAGTTGTGGTACAATAATACTATTTGAATTTTTTTTATAAATTAGCATAATAATTATTAAATATTATTATTTTTAAATATGACAAGCTAATTGTCGCGCTTTTTAAGAATAATATTTGGAAAAATTTATGCTTTAAAATGATGATAAAGTAAAATTAAATTATCTGGCTCAATCGTTTGACCGATCAAATTTAATTGTATGAATTGGTTGACGATTTCACATAAAATTATAATTTTATGAGATAAAATATATATATTTATCCAATTTTTAAACTAAAACACTAGCTCCATTTAAAATGATGTAATTGAGTTTGTGATAACATATGATTTTGATCAATTAAATGTGAATATGTCATGATTAAATGATGATTTGCCCTAAACAAATAATGTTGATAGCCTATATATTCATTTAATGGGCCAATAAGATAGATCTTTCTATAAAAGTTTTATGGAGGTTGTAATCCATAAAATAACCATTGTGTTGCTACACGAATTATAGGTTCTTAGACATCAAAACTATAGTCGAAACCCTCCATTTTTGATAATTTGATATTTTTCTTGTCATTTTTGAAATTGTTCAACTAGTTTCACTAATAATTATAAACTAATTGACTAGTTAAGTCAAAATTCAATATTTACTAAATATTATTATTATGAAAAGTAACAATTAACTTATTGCTTTTAAAAATAGTAATATTTAAGGGGGTGTTTGGCAGTTTTTTTGAAAAGTGTTTTTGAAAAAAATTGAATTTTATTTATTTTAAATTAAAAAAAAAAATAGGTGTTTTTAGATCATTTTGATGTGCTAATGTCAAAAATAATTTTAAAAAATAAAAAAATATTATTTCAATATATTTTTAAATAAAAAATATTTTCAAAAACAAACTCAATCATATTTACAAATTAAATATTGTGTTTCTAAACTTATTATTCTGTGAAAACTTTTTACTCTTATATTAATGAATATGTCAACCAAGTACACTATCACACAACACAACAAGACATCTCAGTTTGTAGTTTGTACATCAAAAGATATGAAGACAAGTCTAGGAGACAAGTACCTAACTAAATTCACTCCCCACCAATTCCCTCTCCCTCTTCAAAGTGGACATCATTGTTATAGATATATTTTTAGTGAATATTGTAAGTATTGATTGATTTTTTAAAAGATTTTTTGAAAAAAATATTAAGATAGTTTTTTTTAATACCATAATATTAAAATAATATAAAAAATATCTCTAAAATAAAAAAATAAAAAAACGAACAAGCTATTATTTTAAAAAAATAAATTAAAACAGTATGGTGACACGAACCCAGCCCATCTCCTCTTATCCACACACACACACACAATCTTTTCTTGCTACCACCGCTCATGTCTCAATCATCATACCATACAGAAACAAGCACACACCCTATTTGTCTTCTTCTAATCAAACTCATGTAATACTCCTTTTCAGGGCTTGATATTTCTCTATCTTTCTTGAAACCCTTTGCTGTCTATCTCCTGCGTTATCAATTTCCTTGATCATTTGATTCAAAGATTGAAACTTTTGTTACCAAAGACAACAAAGATTACTAATTTAGAGGTTTATTGATAGCCCATTTAGGATTTGTGATTTTAAATGATGTTATGGCCTTGATTGAGGCTTTATATGAGATTTTAGAGCATCCCTCTTCAATGTTAGGTGTATGTACAGAAATGGTGGGATTTTTAGGTCTATTGTGGATATCTTTTCTTATTGGTTTAGTTATTGCATGGTCATGGAAGCCTAAATGGGTGACCAGGGAAAGTGACAAATTGACTTTGTGCGCATCGAAGATTTTGGATTCATCATTTCCATCTTCACCTTGTCGAGCTTTGATGTCTCCATTGAAGAGTTTTGGTTCTTTCTCGAAGTGGAATTCGTTTTTGGTGAGGTCTTCAAACTGTGAAGCTTCTTGGGTTGTGGACAACAATAACAACAGTTTAGTGCATCAGAATCTATCTCCTGTACCACCTACAGAATATGAAGATTGCAGGTACGAGCCCTTATCACAAAGTGTCTAGTTTTCTGTATCAATAAAAAGATTAAATAAAATGAGCCTTGCAATCTTTAAATGAATTTAGAAATTTGTCAGTAGTATTTGTTGTCTGTTGTTAAATAAGGGGTAAAGCTGTCAATAATTTTAATTCGTATTCAATTTGATTAACTGAGGGTTGCTTGTGCCATCATGACAACTTATGGTATTAAAGTATGGTATCTAATGGGAAACTTGAATCTGTGCAAATACTAGATTTGGATGAGGCAGGAAACAGAAAATCTAGGATTCCTTGTAGTAATAGTTTCCAGTTTAGCAATGATGTCATGCTTTATGATTTGTTTAGAATTATTAATTGTTGGGGTTGAATAATGGGAAACTTTGTCTCTATGGGATAGCCATAAAATGGTTTTGGATAATATCAAATAAAATTGTGAATGAGCTTAATTTGGGGCAAGTGAATAATTTCTTCTTCGTACTTGTCTAGTAGAACACAGCTGAATGAAGAGCACTCTAATGTTGCTAGTCTAGTCACGGAGGAGGATTTAAAGCATTTGAATCAGCTTGTTGAGGTTAAAGATGGAGGTCCTACTTGGATACATATGATGGATCGTTCCACCCCAACTATGAGATACGAAGCATGGAGGAGAGATCCCAAGGTAGACTTTTCTCTCTTATTCAAACAGTAATTTAATACAGGCCAACAGTTTCATCAGGTCTTCTGATTCAGTTTGCTAATTTGGTCGGAATTTCATCTACTTTTTTCATGCAATTGGATAATATGTGGAATATAGACCTGTTGTTGATCAGTTTTTGTTTTAATGGGTTGTTAGAATGGTCCTCCTCAATATCGTAGCAGCACTGTCTTTGAGGATGCCTCGCCAGAGATAGTGAGAGACTTCTTTTGGGATGATGACTTCCGGCCAAAGTGGGATGACATGCTTGCTTATTCGGCAATCTTAGATAAATGTTCCATCACAGGGACAATGCTGGTGCATTGGATACGAAAAGTGAGTCTTCCTTTCATAAGTTCTAAATCATAGCTTTTCTTGGTTTTATGTGCTCATCTCCTACCTATGCTTTGTGTTGCAGTTTCCCTTTTTCTGTAGTGACAGAGAATACATAATAGGTCGGCGAATATGGGAGTCAGGCAGATCTTATTTCTGTGTGACGAAGGTACAAAATCAGGATTTTATTATTCTGTGTTTATAAATTATGTACAATAATAATAATATTAAGCAGCATCTACTTAGTACCTAACTCAACATATGTTGGGACAAACATGGAAACTGAGTTGTAACAGAGGTCTAACAAGCCAATCAACTAGGACTGCTGATGCTAATTATGTAGAACTGGTCTTCTGAAACCTTCCATTTTGAATATCCCCAACCATAGGGTACAAATAGACAATTGATTCTCACTGGCTTAAAATGGGGATGGCTTAAAGTGTTTCTAAGAGTGTAATTCTTATTAGTTTCCAGTTCCTTTTGAATTGATTTGGGTGAGTTGAAAAATTAGTAACTTGTATTGAAGACAATGTTTGAAACGATACACAATAATATGGATGAAAATGACCTGTTCCTTTTGGATATGAGGGACGCCCTCTCTGTCTAATTACAGTGTCTTTTGGATACGAGGGATGCCCTCTGTCTAATTACAGTGTCCAAACTAACCCTGTTTTTCTTGTAGAACTACATCTTTCTATTGCTCGAACTCATAATCACTTCCCACTAGTAGGGGGGAGAGAGCATTGGACCACAAGGTCCTGTGGAAAAAAGACATAACAAATGGGAGCTTTCTGCAATCTCATCTACCAGCTCTTGTTCATGTTTGCTCATTTTCTTTTGCAATCATCGCTGAGATTTTGGACCTTCAATCTAATTGACTGCTTCTAACTAATTTCAGGGAGTACCCTGCTCATCTATCCCAAGGCAAGATAAGCCAAGACGTGTTGACCTATACTACTCTAGTTGGTGTGTCCGAGCAGGTATATGATATCTTCTTCCTTTTTTCCATTCAAATGAATAAATCCTTTTTCACCCTGAAACATTTCTTCAGGTTTTCACTACCAGAACATTGGGCAATTGCTTGTCCTGTGAAGAGGTAGTCTGTAAATTAGAGTGCGACCCTATGAACAGCTCAAGTGCTTGTTTTATTATTTGTCATGAGACTTATAGAATAGTGACTAACAGCTACATTCACTTGAATTACACTTGATCAGTGGAATCGAAGAGAGGTGAGGGCCAGCTGACAGCTTGTGAGGTGTTGCTCTTCCATCATGAAGACATGGGCATCCCATGGGAAATTGCTAAGCTTGGAGTGCGGCAGGGCATGTGGGGAACTGTCAAGAAGATTGAGCCTGGTTTACGTGCCTACCAAAAAGCAAGAGCATCGGGGGCAGCACTTTCTCAGCCTGCTTTCATGGCTCAGATTAACACCAAAATAAATCCAGAGTTGCTGAGATCCTTGGGATTCAATGAGAATTTGTCAGAGAATGAAGCAGCTACTGCTTCTGAGAAGTCTTTGGGCCTGAACATACCAAAGCTTCTAATATTTGGCGGGGCGATTATCCTTGCATGCAGCTTTAATCGAGGACTCTTGACGAAGGGATTTATATTCAATGTGGGAAGAAGGTTTGGAAACATGGGAAAGAATGCAAGGTTGAATGCTGGAACTACTTGAAAGTTGAAAACCCAATATGAGAGATTCTCTACTTTTTTAACTACTTGTGCCACTCTTCACTTTTCAATGGTAGTGGGAGGTTGTATAATTTTGTATATTACTTAAGAAACATGCCGATAATGTGATACGATGAGGATCCATACTCAAAGCAGTAGTTCTCTCCTCTATCAGTTAAACCACAGATACATCTGTTCTACAAGATGTTGTCATTGTTTATGTTCGTCAGTTTCATTTTAACACACTTGTTGCAGAAATATTTGTCAACATTATGTCCTGTGCTTTGATGGCATAGATTCTCCCGTTTTATCAGTTAAAAACAGCACATTAAGGTTTTGATTTTCTTCTGTGCATGGTCTGCACAAGTACAATATTTAATTTTATAGAATGAGAAGTTACATAAGAGACATCCCTCATTCATGCCATATGAATTAGCAAATAAATCATAATCAGCAAAAGTTTAGACTGAAAATTGTAGCATTTTTCCCTTAGTAAAGCCTAATCAATGCATGACTAGCTACAACAGAAGCAGTAAGTAATGTTTTGGAGAAAGAAGGTGATGTCCATGGTTTATCATTAACAACCACCTCTGCAACCAATCGGGGTTGGTTCAAGTGGTAAGCAGCTTGTTCCGCTTAAGCGAGGTTTCGGTTTCGGTTTCAAATCCCCGTGTATACAGCAACACCCATTGGTAGCCTCACCTGTCACTGTCAGGCATGCGACCCGGGGTGACCACCAGATTAGTCGGGGCAACCCGGATACTAGGGTTGGCGACCAAAAAAAAACAACCACCTCTGCAGGCTTTGCTGGAGATAATTAACCACAGTGACCAAGCAGAATCACTGACATATTAATGTTTCAAAACAGTTTAATCCATCCAGTTGGGGTGCTAATTTCGGCATCTCACTGGTCTTCTTCACATTTGCCACCATGTTTTCACTAGATGATCTCATTCTGCTTCCCAACTCCTGAACGTGACACTGTTTAACAAAAGTTAGCTTGAATTCTTCCACATAAACAAGAAACTAAAACTACAAGTTGAAAGAAAGGAAAGAAGTTTATGAAGGGACCTGGTTTATTACCTGAGCTTTGGAGTGGCTTTTGTCGAAGACATAAATCCCAGCTGCTGCAGCAACAACTGTTACTGTCACAGACATTGCACCCATTGCCATTCTTGTATATGTTATTCTTGGAGACAATGGCCTCTAATGAAATAACTTGATTTATGGAGAAACCCTAAAGAGGGGGTAAAGCAATAGCAGAGGAATTTGAGATACCTTGCTAGTGAAGAGAAGTAAAGAGTGATAAAGAGAGCAAAGAAAGGCAAGAAAGAAAAGGTAATATCATGACTAGAAAAAACTAAAAAAATAAATAAATTGGAAGTTTCTATGGGACAAAAAGAACTCTATTTATGGATATGATTTCATGAGCATTCGTTTGGGGCAGAGATGAAAGGGATAATCCTATCCAATTTCCAAGTTACCTATCCCATTGGACAGTTTCTTCCTGAGAATAATAAAGGGAGAGCCACGTCAAGAGGGAGTGAGCCGACCGCACAAGCACTTGGCTAATCTCTTGTCTTGCAAGCAACTTGCCCTTTGTTCATCCTGTCCATTTTCATCACGTCAAGATTCAATTTTGCAATTAAAATCTTGTTTCATAATTTTTTGAAATTTAAAATAATTTTTTTTATAATTTTCAAAATATAAATAATGACCTAATAGTTGTAATAATTTCTAAACAAAAGTTTTTCAATAACATTAAGGCCATGGTTACTTAGAAACATGTTTTTTTTAAGAAAAAGATAAATGTACTTCATCCCCTCACGTATGACTTGGGTTTGAACCATACTCAATTTAAAGGTTTTATGCACGAGATGTTTAACCTAGTTGGGCTGTCACTTCCCGGCCCAAGTTGAATTTCAATTTGTTTCATGAAAACTAGAAATTATTTTTTAAGTTTTTTTTATATTTGTTTATTATTAGAAAATTTGGTTAGTAAAAAATACTTTAACATCAAAGAAAAAATTAGTTTGGTTTTTGAAAAAAATAATTTGTTGATAATATCAAATTTGGATTTCAATTTTAATTGATATGTATTTTGTTTTATATTTTTTTCTCAATCTCATTCATTTATTTTTTATTATATTTTTTTTGTTTAAATTAACTTATAAAATTATAATTTAAATTTTTTTGTCATCTTTCAATAAATTTGATCTCATTCTTTTTATTTGTCTTTAAAATAATTTATATTTATTATTATTATTTTATTCTATCCTCTCTCAACTCTTTCATTCTTCTTATTTGATCTCTATTTACTTAAATAATTTATAAAATTATTATTTTTTAATTTCAGCCTCTGAGAAAATAATCTATCATTAAAAAAAAATCTAGGACTAACCATAAACGACTTTTTAACTAACCATAGGAGTTGTTGCACCTGCCCAATAGAAAGTTAATTTTACTCTTTTTTTATATAAAAAAAAGTCAGATTTTGGTTTTATGTTATGTGGAAAATTGGGCAAGCAATCTCCTTTTTTTATTTTATTTTTTTGGAAAATAACATTTTGAGATATGGAAGAGACGTTCCATTTGGTAAACAAGAAATTCAGTGTTAGAAGTAATTGATGAAAAGGAAATCTGAGAATGGCCAGAGATATTTATGGTTGCGGGAAGTTCTTCGACGAAAATAGCAGTGGACAGCTGCTTGCACTGTTCAGGTGATGGGCTTCCAGGCAGTGCTCAAAATTACTCCTTATTTGGCGTCCTGAGTTTCATCGGAGGGTGGAGGTCAAACATTCCGGCATCGGAGCGATCAATAAGCTATCACAGTAATTCCCTTTTTTATTTTTTTACCTTCTTGGCTAATGAAATTATTCATTCGTAAAAAACAAATACGGGACCTGGATTGTAGTTTTGCCTACAGAGAAAATTGAAGATGCTAAATTAAGAGGGGGAAACGAATCTTTTAGCTGCGAAATATTGATTACATTACATGAATCACCCACGATAAATAAATAAATAAATAAATATACACACTCAATAAGTAATCATGGTCTCAAAACAGTGCACTCCATCTAACTCCGGAGCAAACCTAAATCTCATCTTTTGTTGCTGTAATGGCTTGTTAATGTCTACAGGAGATGATTTTGATGGTGACGATGTTGGCGACTTGTCGCTTCTCCCTTCAGACATCTCTCTCATCTTCTTAGACTCACCTTGCGGCTGGCTGCCCCCTTCTTTGGAAGCACTGAACGAGAGCCTGAGCTTCTGCCCAAATGATTCCGCGATTAGGGCATCAAATGAACTGAACATGGACATCATCGTGATTGAAACTTGGATCAAAGAAGTGGGCTGTGTTAACTTTGAAAGCAATTAAAGAACGGTTTTTGAGGCTAAAAAAAACTTGTTTTTGAGGTTTCGAGAAAAGGGATTTATTTATGGGTTTCTTTAAGGAGGATATTTTGCTTGGATTGGATATTTTGAGAGAGAGAGGGGAGGTATATAAAGGGTAGGAGAAATCCCATCTCAAATGTCTAGAAGCATCTGGAAAGAGGTTGGACCGAAGGATGACTCGGTCCAGTTACTGTTTGCAAACTGGATGTAGATATTTCTACTGTCCATCGGAAGTTGAGCGCCCATAGTTTTGACCTATCACCTACGTGGAAGGCTGAGATTGAGTTGGAGTGCTGGTGGGACTTCTCAAAAGTCAAAACTGAGCTGGAAACTCACCTCTTTCAAGATCGAAGAACAAAGAGGGTTATGTTGTTATTGACGTCATGGTGGCCCAGATGAAAACTTCTGTTGAGGGTTGGGTTCGGACAGGAGGTTTTAAACCGAAATGGAGGTCAATCGGGCAAAATCCCGGATGATGGCTTAAGTAGGTTAAAAACAGTAAATTTCAATTGTCAATTGCTTGGAGAGCATCTTAAACTATGATAAGAGTAAATAACAACTTCGTCGGATTCATTTAAGAGTTCTGAAACAACAAATCCATTGAATTTTGATCCAACAAGTAAGATCTGTTGAGAACTGAATCATGATTGGTATAGACAAACAAGATATAATGCTAAAATATAAAAACTTCTTGTGTTCATAGAAAGAATTCATGGTCAATCTATCAGAGATTTTCAAATCATAATAAAACCAAAATTCCACCAAATTTCAATTTTGGAGCCGGTTCTAATTTCATAAAGAAACCAAAAGTTTTACAATTGATAACAATGGAAAGAAGCACCTAATCAAACAAGCCGAATCCCATATCATCGTCACTCTCTGGAGCTTCCTCCTGCACGGAAAGAAACACCAAATCTCAATACAAAATACAAACTCAAATAACCCACACAGAAAAATCTGCAATTTCATTTAAAATCCCAGTAAAAATCAAACCATGAAAAATAAGAAGAACAAATCACAACAAAACAGCACTGAGTTTTAAGACTTCAACACCAAAAAAAGCGCCATTAATTTTACCTTCTTCTCCTCGACAGCAGGAGCGGCGGCAGATGCAGCGGCAGGAGCAGAAGAAGAAACAGCAACAGGAGCAGCAGCACCACCACCACCACCAGCACCAATATTCATGACAAGATCACCCACATTTCTCTTTTCAGCAAGCTTAGCGAACAGACTTGGCCAGTAAGATTCCACAGTCACATTAGCTGACTTCACCAGTGCAGCAATCTTATCTGACTGCATAAATATTTTGTTTATATTAGTTCTCGTCGCAAAACCAAAAAAAAAAAGAGCACACAACCTGTTTGTGATGAGTGTTTCTTACAGTGATGGCGATGTCTTCATCGTGGAGGATTAGGGTAGCGTAAGTGCAAGCTAGCTCGCCAAGAGACATGATTGCTGCGGTTGTGTGATTTGAGTGGTGAGTTCTGCTGCGCACAGAGTATGGTTTGTATATATAGAAAGGACTAGGGTTTTAGGCAGAGCGGCAAGAAAGAAAGAGGTGGTGTTGCTTTTCCTTTGTATTTTGTGGGGGCCCACGTAAGTACAATGAGCCCATATTGCAAATTATTTGCGGGCCCATCTGTTCAAAGGGGGGTAAAACCTAATAGTCATGTGGATCATGAATTTCATTGGTTAAGCAATAATAGGAACAAGAGATGTATTCCTTTTCTTATTACAAGTTGGGGTTTCAACCCACTCATTTCCTTGTTTTTTTTTCATGGCCTCCTTCTCTTTTCTTTTCCTTTTCCTTTCATCTTTGTACTTTTTTTTTTTATTTAATTTTGAATTTGTCACCACGAATTACTTCATTTTGATTTTTATCAAGTTATCATAAACTCAATATTTTGGTTTATACTTAGTTTTACAAGCGTATATTTATGTTACTATATAGTAAAAATAGTTTTTTTTTAAAAAAAAAACTAATCTCCAACCTTATTATAGTCATGTGGATCATGAATTTCATTGGTGAAGCAGTAAAAAATTGGCCAATCCAATATATTAAACAGTAAGAAAACCAGATTTTAGATTGTTTTAGACCTGTCAAGCCAATTAAATCACATCAAAACAAATCTCACATGATATAATTCTAACCCTAAACTAGGCAAGAAATCGAGTTACGAGGTTTCAAAGTTCAATAACAATAATAAAAAAATATAATCAAGATTTTGAAAATCAAACCATGTTTTTTACTAGCAATCAAAAGCACACCATAGTGCGAGCATGAAAAATAATATCTTCTAAGAAAAATAAATGTTTATCTCGAGAGTTAAGGATATATTAGTCTTAACCAAGATGTGGGACCAAGATGGATTGCTGTGACATCTTTTGGTCAATCAAACAATGTTAGATTGCGGCCATTGCCAAAAAAGCTTTGCTTGCTTACTATCTGTTCATCTAATTAAACATTTTATAATCATTATTTTTATATCTATCCTGGAACACTAAACATGCCAAACAAGGCTTTTAATCTGTAAATTCACACACATATAGGCGGTGAATGAGGAGGAAGCATTCACACATCTGCTCACACTCCTCATCACCATCGGTGAGAGCAAATAAAGTATGGAGCATACCTGGTGCCATGTCATCACTCAAAACAGATTGCCCATGGCATTCCGGCAACAATGTTCCAATGGTGATGGACACCATCACTTTATATTAGCAGATCGGAGCAGGTTTTCCTCGACTGGCAATTGAAATGACAAGTAACAGGTAAAGCTATAACACGCTTAAATGTTCACTGATTTAAGTGATGGAAGGGTCGCAAACATTGGGAGGCAGCCAAATTCAACAAAAAAGTGTCATCATAAACAAATACTCGGTTTAAGCTTCAGGTGAAAATCCACGACTCAAAATGACAAGAAAACCCCAAGCCTTACACTACTAGTTCATGTTTTCATCAAGGCATTTCAAGTAACAGGGACTGGATATTTAGAACAGCAGCTGGCCCCTTGACATTCATGTAATCAGGCCTCGGAGTTTTCTACATCAAAGACGTTTCAAGTAACAGTCTGACCGGATACAGAGTTTAAAGTGGTCGTGGTGCCTGCAATATAAGAGCGTATACTTAGTACATTACTAGACACTGTATTGAAGTCTCACGCACACCCTAAAAATTATTTGCCCTTTCCTTTTTGATTAAACATCCAAAAGGGGACTTGCCTTGTTGGGAGATTCAGACCTGGACCTGGACCTGGACCTGGACCTGGATTTTGGTCTGCATATTCCATACAAGAGAATGACAAAAGGTACCTTATGCTCAAGAAAAACAGCAAATAATATGTGAAGCAAAGAAACTAATTACCTGGATGATTTGAGAGGTGAAGCAGATCTAGATCTAGATTTCGACCTTGACCTTGACCTTGAAACAGATCGTTCCAACGATTTGCTGCACAAAACAGACAGCTATCACTTTATGGAGGGGGAAAAACCTTCAAAGTAGAATGTCATTGAAAAGAAAAGGTGCACACACCTCCGGTTCCTCCTCGGGCTTCGGCTCCTGCTCCTGCTCCTACTTCGACCACGGCTCCGGCTCCTTGATGGAGAGCCCTCATATTGCTTCACCTATTCAAATCAGAACAAACAGCAAAACCAAGAGCAATAATTAAATGAGCCTTGAATCTTTTAAAAAATATTTTCATTCATATATGTCCAACCATGTGGTAGATAGTGAGCTATTTTTATTCCACAGAAAAGTATGAAAAGAAATGGCCTCGGGACTAGATGTTTTCAAAAATTCCTAGAACTCCAAAATAGAAGACAGAGTGAGTGAGGTAAGGATCCGCTAGGTATAATTAAAGAATTAAAGTGAAAACAAGGCAAATTTGCATGCTTGAGACAGTTCTGCACTATAAAACCATTTTCAAATATTTGAACTAACTTACTACCAACTCAGCAAATAAAATGCTGGATTAAATGGTTACCCGAATATAAGCTCTGGCCCAGGGATTTTTAAACTCAGTATCATCAAGTTTCCGAATCTGAATAACATAAATTATGCCAGCTGTTAGATAAGAGGAAAGAACACCAATCCCAAGCATTTTTATTTATGTTTTAACCAAGAAACAACTCACAGCATATTTCATGTCTTCATGATTTGTATAATCAACAAGGCCTAGAGTTCCTGAATGTTAAGTCCAAAATTTCAATTCAGTAGCAGCATGAAGACATGCAGCTCATGAGATATTTAACACTGTGTTCCAATATCAGCATCCAAGCATACTTTGCACCTCAATCCAAATTGGGATGTGAAATTGAACCCCAGTTAGATAAATTGTACAAAAAAAAAGCTAAAAAAGGAACAGGAATGGGAAGTTACAGCATTCTAAGAGGCATACCATCACTATCACGAGTAACTTCAGCAAAACACACATCTCCTGCTTTCCGCATATGATCCTGAAATCAATTTATCACTAAGAAGCAAGTACATAAACAGATAAAATTTGATTGGTCGAGCATTGGAAAGTCTTCAACCTTCAAATCTTGCCAGGAAGCAGAAGAAGGAAGACCACGAACAATAACTGCAAGTCAAATATGTGGTTTAGAATTATATCCAGGTTACTTGAAGGAAGCTAGAGCAAACCATATGTAAGGAAAGAAGGGTAGTTTTTGGAAGGACAGTGTATTTATTGCTCTAAATCTTTTATTAAGAAAAAAATATTCCCTTAACAAACCTCGAAATTCAGAATGGCGTGAGATGCCAAGTCGACCCCCACCTCCACCTCCTCCTCCTCCACCACCACCACCACCACCACCACCACCATACCCACCACGGCGATCATTTGACGACGGTCCTCTACCACCATGGGCAAGCTCAACCTGCATAATAACAATGAGAAATAAAAGAGGCATGCAGTAAAAGATATATCAAGAAACAGTTGGAACCAGTAATACCCGTAAACGAGAACCGTCAAAGTTATAGCCATCACGACCCCTTATTGCATCTTCAGCATCCCGAACATTTTCAAACTGCAAACAAAAAACCATGAGTCAAGTGGTGAAGATTCCAGTTGTGAGGGCGCTCCGGGTGAGATAATTAGGATAGTTTCAGCATTTTCTCAAGAAGTTAGTTGCTCCCCTCCCCAGACTCAAACAAATCTGTTGCAACCCAAGACAACCAACAATGCACTGAAACAGTGCCCCCAAATGATAATTCAAAGCGCTCTCCTTTTTTCCATCCAGAAAATACAATACGGATACCTAGCTCCATATATTGCAGAGATCAAGTGTAGTAAGAGCACTACCTCAACAAAACAATAACAAGGGGGCCGAGGTGGAACCTTCAATTCAACATCCAGGATACGGCCATACTGCAAAATCAAATAACAAAATCTGTAAGCTTAGCCATACTGATAAACCATTGGAAAGCTTTTGCAGCTGTATAGCAAATATTAACCATGGCATACATATCTACAACTGGTCTAGTAACAGCATTTTCACAATGTTATTGTGCAAACAGCGAGCATTGCATAAGTGGATCACACACATATTGTTCATCCTCAGAGCAGTATACAAACAAGCAATTTGTTGCTTAAATTTTTCAATATTTGAATCCACTGATTGGAAGCACAGCTATGCCTGAATGAACTTTTGATATGTTTTGAAGCAGGCATGGGATGCTGGAAATATATAGCATCACACATTCTGGAAATATATAGCATCACACAAGGAAATAATAATAAAAAGAAAGCAGGCATGTACATGCTTAATAGTGGGAAAAAATAATCAATTCAGAGGTTAATAACAATGATAATGGTGCAAATATAATTAACTTAAATTGAATAAACCTCATTATTCTGCTAACAAGAAGGATAAGCTTCACATGAAAACATTTAAAACAAACCTTGTAAAACAGATCTTCAACTTTTGATTCTCTTATATCTGCAGGTAAGTTGCCAACGTAGATTGTACGAGAAAAACGACCACTCATTTTTTGTATCGGAAGAATATAGCAAAACCTTCACTGCATGATGCAAATGCATTGCATAAATAAAGGAACATTTCCAGAAACGAAAACAACTCTATCTGCTTATGTTGCATTTATCATCAGTACTATGACGATATCAAAAGTATGGCAGAACCAAAACTATGAAGCAAACCAAGAGAGCAGTCCTCCATGTGAACCATGCTCCACGAGCTCCATTGCTCGTTTTCTCCAAGTTCCAAAGCTATAATAAATTGGAAATATATATTTGGTCTCCTCATCATTCCACAATATTTTGCAGATGTATAGCTCTTCTGAGGGTGAGCAACAATCTCCAGCTATAAAAAATAATACTCATAAGTCCACTCCACCCTGATTTCCCCACTCCCTCTCTATATTCCTATGCATGATTGCAAAGCTCAAATTTGTCCAAGCGCTTGTCATCTATCATAAAGAAAGCATTTGTGTCAAGAGATCAAGTTACAAATTGATTTATATACCTTACTCAGCTCGCTTTTCAATCAGAATTGAACAAAATAACCCTGTAAATTACAAATACACCCCAAGTTCCCCCTTTTCAAGTCGCCCTCGGGTAGAGACTAGAGGGCATCTGGCCTTCACATCACTTTGCAAGACTTTTCTGTTCTCAGATTAAACTCACCAACTCAACAATTCATCAAGTAATTCAGAAAACAATCTGGCCTATCTCATTCAAAAGTTTAAAAAACAAGCACACAACAACTAATCTAAATAGCAATACGAGACTAAGGACTCGCATCCCATTTCCAGCTTCCTTACTTTTGTCAGTTAGTACTGCATAAGCTCGCCCTCACATCAAGTAAAAGCAGTCTCAACCCACACCACACATTTCTCAACCACAACATGAGTTACACCAATTAGTTAGCTCGAACGAAGCACCAAAGTGTTTTCAATATGTTAAAGAGTCAAGTAACGTTACCCTCCTCAATTTCAATCAAAATAAAAGTTAATTTTGTTTTTAATGAAAAATACTACAAATAAATACTCTGGAGAGCACGATCTGCATTGAAGAACACTTAATTAATTATAGTCGATCAATCGTAGTTATTGAGCACTGATTCAATTAATTGCTGTAAGATCCAAGTTTTGGAAGTTAGGGTTTAACAATCGAAGATTGGAATCTTGAAACCCTAAAATGAACTTGAAGATGTTAGAGAGAGGCAGGGATGAGCTAAGTTATTGATAATTGTACCGTGAGAGAAAGAAGTGTCAATGCCGGATAGAGCGTTGAGGGATGTCCGGAAGCGAGACGCGGAGATTTCGAGAGATAGAACGAAGAAGCTAGCTAGGGTTTCTTGCTGTACCTTGTCTCAAAGCTTGGAACTTTGACCGACGCTGCGTTTTGGCTGCAATCACACACTTCACGTTTCTATTGCGGTAAAAAGCCCTTGTCATAAGATGACGCCGGTTTGACGATTCAACCAGTGATTGCTTTGCTTGTCATCTATTGGTTACTGTATTAAACTATTGATTTAGATTTGTTTTTATGCCCTGGAGATATTACAATGTCGAGGAAATATTCTTTTTTTAATTTTATAAATTAAAAATTCATTTATATAAAAGAATTAGAAATTAAAAGGCCGAAATCAAAAACTGAAAAAAAAAATCAGTCCTTTTTATTTGCTAACAGTAAGAATTAATTTGCACAATCAAGAGAATTTGTTTTTGTCATTTTTTAAAAATTAATAATACATGACTCGAACTTCAACACATAAAAACAAATTTTTTAATTTTAAATTCTTACCACTTAAACACTCACTAAATAATTATCATGTTCTTTTAATTCATGTGATGTTCAGCATTGACGAGAAAACTTTGAGCATGGCCAAAATATTGGATTTTGTTTTTATTTAAAATTATTTTTTTAGTATTTATTTATTATTTTAATATGTTAATGTTAAAAATAAAAAATAAAAATATTATTTTAATACATTTATAAATATAAAATAATTTGAAACATGCCATCTAAGTATATTTTCAAAAAGTCATTTCTAAAAACCTTCCTTGCAATAATTAAATTAGCTGTCAATGATTTATAGCTTTTCTTCAAGAAATGATATGCAATTTGTCAAATCATAAAGCAATATTTTTTTTCCCCTAGAGGGGGATGAAGCATGCATGTGGATTGTGGAGAATTTGTGTGTTGAAAATTTTTTCTTGCAATGTTTTTTTTTATAAACACATCATAATAATAAAAAAATATTTTTAATTTTAACATATTAAAATAATTTAAAAATGATTTTTTTTAGAAACGACCGTAATCTTAAACACTGTAATGGGATTACGTATATAACCTCCAAAATCACTCATTTTTTACGAGAAGATTTTTCTGAAGAAAAAAATTCAATGTCAAGTATTAACCTGAACCAAATTAAGGGTCTGTTTGGCATAGCTGTTGCTGTTGTGGTTGAAATTGAAAAAAAAAAACAGGTTTATGAAAAGCGCTTTTAGCTGCGATTCATAACTGAAATTTATGTTTGGTTAAAACTGTAGTTGAGGTTGAGTTTAATGAAAAGCAGTTTCGAGTGTTTGGTTATCAAGTTTTTCATATTGCTGTCAACTTGTGAAATTATTTTAAAAGACACACACATATATTTTTTAAATATTGTAGATTTAATTATCATAATAATAAAATATAATTAATAATTCAAGTAAATTACACTTATTTTTATTTTCCCATCAAATTAACTCTAGTTGTTTATTAAACTTGAGTAATTTATATAATTATTATATAATTATGAAAATTAATATAACTAAGAGTGATTTTAATAATAATAAAAAACCCTATTCTGTTAGAAGATCCCTCCCTCTCAAGCTCCCAAAACCAACACGAGCGGCAGGAGGAGGTCGCCGTTGATCTCGCAAAGGAAGATTAGCTGAGGGAGCAGGAATTGATGAAATTATGGTCGTTGATGGTGGAGATTGTACCGAAAATTCGTGAGAGAAGGATCTAGAGTTAATTGAAGAGGCGGAATTGACAGGGAGAATTGAGATTAAAGGCCATTTGGGTGTTGGTGAGGATATCTCAGGATAAAGAAGTAATTCACTGTAGTATACGACAGGTATGGTTTTGAAAAGAGGATTACCCTCTTCATCTGCTTCAAATAATTAAAGATCGAAAGTTTATGATAATCATCTGTGTTTTGTGACTCCAAAACCTAGTCTAAGAACTGAAACAGGGAAAAGTTTTGAGAGATTGGTGAAATCATTGGATAGATTTAAGTGGACTCCAAGAGCTAGTGTTGGGGATGAATCTGTGAAGTGTGACGAGAGGTTACTGAAAACAGTGGATGCAATTCCGGCTAAGTCGAAAAGAGCAAAACGCTTGAATGCAAATCCGGGTTTGGGGAGTTCAAGAAGCAGTTTGGTGAGTGAGAAACTAAGAGTAGATGTGAGGCAGAGATCTTGAGAGATGCGAAGACGAGAAGCAGAGGGGGATTTCACGTACGTAATCCATATCAGTATTTATATAGGAACGAACAGAAAACGGTGTCGTTTAAATTGAAAAATATTAACGGGGATAAAAAGAGAGAAAATAAGAGGACAGCCTCTCTAGATAGAAGCACCAAATCAGGATTCGAACTAGGGTTTTGCAGCAAATAGTCAAACTCTTAATTTTTCCCTCCAATTTCTCAAAAAAAAAACCCTCCTCTCTTCACTGTACTCTAACCGTGCAGAATCAGTCAACACCAATGGCGTCGCGATTCCAAGCGGTGGCGTTAGTCGCGTCGCCGTCGTATCCAAACTCCATTGCTTGGTCCAACGATAACTTCATCGCCGTAGCTTCCGCTCACCTCGTCACCATTCTGGTAATCATCATCCCCGGATTACTCACTCTCGCTACTGGTAACAGTCTATTGAGCCAATGCAGTTCATCGAAGCTTTTTTTTTTGGTTAATTAGTTACTGATTCTACTAATTAAGTTCGTAATTAGAGTAGATTGTATGGTTATTTAGTGAACGCAATGAAAAAGTTTCAAAATTTTTAAATTTTGGCTTGGCCAATTCAGAAGGAAGTTTTTTTTGGTTTTGCCCGGTTAGTAACTATTGTTACTAGTAATTGCAAGAACAAATTCTGAAGCTCTTTTTTTTTAACTTTAGCTTTAATTCCTTTTTTTTTCCGAATTAGTTGCTGCATATGCTAATTACTATCGCACCTGGAGTTGATTTTGTGGTTATGTGAATGTAACAAAAAAGTTTTTTAAAAAATAGATTTTAGCTTAGCAAATTCAGTGACGGAAGATTTTTGTGTATGCTTTTGGTGTTGCATAATTAGTTAGTATTATTACTAGTAATTGCAAGAAAAAAATTATTTTAGCCAAGGAAATCCAACAATTTCCTTCGATAAAAGGGATACTGGTGTTTTATTGTCTGGATTCTTGTGTTTCACTTGGTTGTTAGTGCTGCTTAGTAAATGGTACTGATAGTTACTTTTGTAATTTGGAGTTTATTATGTGTTTCTTTAGTGGGTGCAATAGAAAAAGTTTGAGGCTTTTCTATTTTAGGTGTGGGAATTTGGGTTTTTATTATTCTAATGTTTCAAGTTTTTTTTATTGATTACTTCAATTGTGAGGTATAGAATCCAGCAGTGCCTTATGGACCACGAGGTTTGATCAGAGTTCCGACTTGTGAACCATACCCAATTGGTCGTGTTAATAGGGAGGGTATGTCTTTATTACTAGTTCTTTTGAGAAATATATTTCAGCCTTTTGATTTAGACAGTTAAACATGTTGTTTTGTTATTCGGGATGTTTGCAGATTTATTCACCAACTGCATGCTGCCTGCTGCATTATCTCGAGACCGTCGTCCATGCGTTCGGTCAATTTCATGGTCCCCAATTGGAATGGCTCCAAATTATGGGTATGAATTTAAGGGTTTTGGTTATATGATGAGTTGTTACGATAATGTTCACATTCTTGCTCCTCTTGAACTAAGTTCATTTAAAGGCTGAGCAGATCAATTTATGGGGTTCCATTTGTAATGTAATTCTATGCAGGTGCTTGCTTGCTGTTTGCACTGTAGAAGGGCGTGTTAAGATTTACCGTCCACCTTTTTGTGATTTTAGTGCTGAGTGGGTAGAGGTATGTATCAATGAAGCACTTATTCATGCAATTTTCTAAATTGTAGCGAGGATTGAAAAGTCAATGACATTTTTTTCCCTTTTATAACCATCATTTACTGAATGATTATCTAATAGATATGATGTTTGCATGTAATAGTGAAATGTAATTTTTGGTTTGGGATGTATTGATCACAGTTATCACTTTTTCACTGTCCTGTAGGTTGTGGATATATCAGATAGGCTATATGATTATCTTACCAAAATCAATTTTGGGGAGTTAGATAATACCCCCTCTGAATTCTCCCATGTAAGTTCCCAGTTATTAAATTACATGGTTTGAATTGTCTGGTTACCATTTGATTATATTCCCATTTGCTGCATTATCCAAGGATTGTTTTTGTTCTCATTATTGTTACTATCTTTAATGTTTTGAGTCTTCCCCCAGGGACAACCAATAATCCAAGGATGTGCTGAGGAGCAACCAAAATCCTGTGCTAATGACTTGCCAAACTCTGGCACATTAAAGCAATACAAGCGAAGGAAAGTGAATGTTACCACTTACAAGTAAATAGTTCTTTCCCTTTTCTTAATCCCCTTATTTCTGGTTAGAAGATTCTTTTTACTGCCTTAACTCTGTACTCTCTCTCAAAGTACACAACAATAACTGCATGTACTTGTCTTTTCTGCACTCTGTCAAGTTCACAACAGGAGAAAACTTAATGGGAAAATTTTATAGCTTCCTAGTATTGCACTCTTTTGTTTATGAAGAGAAAAGTAAAGAATGGTTGAAAATTCTTTTAACTAACATCTTTCATGTGGACCATCAAATTTCTCTCTAAAATGGATTCGGGGATGAAAGATGGTGTCAGGAAGAAAGGGCACCAAAATTTTCTTTTTCTCAAACCATTCTCCTTTCTGTTTTATCTCCACTTTCTCTATGGAACTGAGCTGGCAAGAATAGAACTTTCCTTTCTGGTATTACCCCAACCAGTTTTGTATTTGGCAAATGAGAACTGATCGAAGAATCCTTTGAGCTTGCTGTTTCCTTGCATATTTCTTTAATTTTAACTTCAACTCATTAGGTCTTTTTTCAATGACTGTACAGCATTAAGGACTCAGAAACTTTTCAGGACCAGCTATCAAATCCTATCAATACAGGGAGCACCACTGCTGGATCTGATGAAAACAAAATAGACAAGAGGACAACTAAGGTAAGCTGTTCTCAGGAAAAGAAAAATTAAAGAAAGAAAGGAAAGGATAAGGGAGAAAGAAAGAAAGAAACAATCCCTTTTCTTATCACTCTTTCCTCCCGTTCTCTAGTGATGGGAACTTAAAATTTGTAACTATATTGTTTGTATTTTCTTGTCCAATTCGACATGGAAATGCCTCTTGAAACCTTGTTTCTGCCTGTTATTAAATATTCAGGTCCTTGGGAACTGCAAACTCCCACTAATTACTGCAGAGAAATATGCTTCTCGATGTGCAATGTTATCGTCACTTGTTATTGCCTGGTCACCAGTACTGTGGTTGCCATCAAAGATCTGTTCAGCTCCAGAAAATGATTCTTCCAATGGATTCTCTATACTTGCAGTTGGAGGGAAGTCTGGTAAAATTTCTGTCTGGAGAATTAATGTGCCACAATACTACTCTATTGAGCATAGTAGGGCCCCTACTGCTGTAACATTTGTTGGACTTCTTCAAGCCCATAATTCATGGGTCACAACAATCAGTTTGTCATTATTCGGTTCTGAGACTAATCCTCGGGTCTTATTGGCTAGTGGGAGTTCTGATGGGAGGTGAGTTAGGTATGCAAGAACATCTAATCAGTTTGTCAATTTCTTTATAGTATCATGATAAATATATTTCTGAATACACACATGCTATGGACCTCGTGTTCTGTACAGAATACCTTTGTCCTCTCTGCAAATTTGTAGGTCATATGTCTCTTAGAATCTATAGAATCACTTATTTCAATGGTGTCACCTAATCTATTTGTCTCCGTGACCCTTTTCAGAGAAAGTATAATATCTCTGAAAGTATAGTAACTTCAACTTTAGGATGAAGAAAAGAAATTTTTACAACACCAATTGTAACTGGTGCCTAGTTGAATGGAAACATGCTGATGGTGTAAGGCCATTCTTCTGAGCATCTGAATAGCCAAGCCCCGCTTCACATTACCTTTTTACTAAGGATGACAGAACCTCTAACCCTCTGTTTTTCTTTCTTTTCAGTGTGAGGATCTGGATTGGGAAGGGTGAGGAGTTGCTGGAGCCATCAGGGGCCAATAATGCTCCCTTTTCTCTTCTGAAGGAGGTTGGTGCTGTCATCTTCCTCAACAGTTCTGTTTCTGTTTGCATATTTACTCATAGCAGTGAATTCTGACATTTAAATTTCCAAGCAGGTTGTATCTGTCAATTCTGTCCCAATTTCAGTACTATCATTGGCAATACCTGTTCAAACCATGCCCAAAATGCTTTTAGCAGTTGGCAAAGGATCTGGTTCATTTGAAGTATGGACAGCTGACATATCCAGCTCCATATTTGATAAAGCTGGTTTATATGATGCTCATGACTGTGTTGTAAGTGTCTTAATACATAGTTGATCAGTCTTCTGCTGCTTTTTGATGATCCTTCATATATTTAAGAATTTATCAGGTCACAGGTTTAGCTTGGGCTTTTGACGGATGTTGTTTGTACAGTTGTGGCCAGGTACTCAGATTTATTCTGTGCATTACCATGGCACCTTTTGACTTGTAAGTTATATGATTAAATGTAAGTCCATCAAGTGCCTAATATTGAACTATTAATGCTGCAAGGAAAATTATGTCCGTGCTTGGGTTTTGCATGGAAGTTCTCTTTGTGAAGTATCAATTCCTTCAAACATTCCTGGTTTGAGGAGCTCAAATGATGTATGTTGTTAACCTTTTTCCCTGTTTTATTTATTTATTTATTATTATTATTATAACATATAACTGTAGCTCTAAAATTTAAAATTATTTGCAGCTTCCAAATGTTTTCGTTTCATGCCTTGGTGTGGCAGCATCCCCTGGAAATATTGCGCTTGCAATGGTATGTTCACCTCAATTAATCACCCTCATCTACATGTTTTAGTTGTGTACGACATCTCTATTAAAGTGCTTTATTTCCCCCTCGGAATTATCTGATTGTGTTCTTAGATTTCTTACTCATTATACCCAACTGTATCAAATTATGGCTGTGACATATTTTACTTTGAGCTTCATGACATGGCTCCTTGGAAAGCTGAGTTTGAAAAATGTCACCGTCAATTTTTCCTGAACATGGGAAGATCAAGAAGATTCTTTCTGCCCTTGATGCTTAGCTTTTACCTATCTCTTGAAAGTTTGAGTCCCTAATATAGAATGAAGGCAGATTGTCAACTGTTAACTAGATCATGTACTGGCCATCGGAATTCAGAACTATAAATGCATTAAATGTGGAACATTTCTATTGCCTTTGGATGCACATGGTTTGAGTATACATGGTCTCAACTTCCTGTCATGTTCAAAAATAACAAAACTCCTGTCTTCTCTTAACAATAAAAATGTATTTGTTTATTACTGTGATGCTTATGATAGGATGTTATATGTATGCTTGTTGTAGATTAATTACTGAAACAACTGTGTTTGGTATTTGCAGGTTCGTAATGTTGATGGTGATTCATTGGATCCCATGTATGAGGGAAGGTAAGTCGAATCATTCTGCCAAAATGCTTATCACATCCAACAATCATAAGGTCTTACATCTTATCAGTTCTTGTGTGTGTGTGGATGGTGAGATATTAAGAAAAAGTCGAAAGAATATAGTTCAGCTGAATTTAATTGGAAAGGCCTTTTGACCAACTGCTGGCAGCAAAAGAATACCACAAAGAAATAAGTCAACAAGGATAAACCAAAATTTAACATATTGTGTTGGTGCTTGTTTGCCTTTGTCCCACATAAATATTGACTCTTCTGTGGAATGTGCAGGCTTCAGAAGGCTGTAGTTGAGCTCCTCTGGATAGGTGGACAACAGAAGGATATACTGTCTTCCTCCTCCTCTGATTTCGCTGGCGAAGCGTTTCTTAATTTTTCTGCAAATGAATTGAATTATTGGGAATCCGATATTCTATGGTATTTAACGAAATATGAAAATCTGGATAACCCTCTAGTTGTTTGGGATATAGTGGCAGCATTGTTGGCTTTCAAGCAGTCTGCACCAAAGTACACGGATCATATACTGGTTAAGTGGCTTTCTGTGACATTTTTGGGTTCATACACAGGCCTTTCCATTGGTGAGGTTCTGACATGCATCCCGGAGAATTTCTCAAAGATAACATCTCGGCAATTGCACCTCCTTAATATCATCTGTAGACGTGTAATACTATCTGACGTGAAGGCTGAAGAAATTAATTGTAAAGTGAACTGGGGAGGTCCAGCAGTCACCAAAGCGGAGCATCTCACCTTGTGGATAGAGCTTCTTTTTAGTAGTGAAAAAGAACTTCGTGAAAGGCTTGTGGGTTTCAGTTTGGCTACTTTTATAAATCGTCTGTCTGATTCAACCACAACATTTTCCCGACCTGGATATTGGTATCCTGTTGGAGTAGAACAAATGGAGCTGTGGATTGCACTTAATCATGACTGTGTTAGGGATCAACTAAAAGTCCTTGCATCAGAAGTCAGAAAGCATGAAAGAAGGTACTCCTTACCATTTTGTTCTCAATGATGAAAAATATGTTAATTATGATATTATATTTATTTCATGAGTTCTTTCATGGGCCAGAGATGGGGCGATTTAGAGGAACATGCTCTTTCTTGAAAAGGTGGAAATAATAGACAACGGCATCATTTCTTGAACACGTGGAATGAGAAAAGGGAACCTGTGTTGCATGATGCATTTTTTTTTAACTATCACAAATGCAAAGAACTCCATCACCTCAAATAAAAATAAAAAGCTGAAATGACATCATTTCCTTTGTTTTATCTTCCCTGTAAATTACCCCATTTCGTGGAAGCATGAAAAGTTGGATCTGAGCCCAATTAAATAAGTCGTAACTTTTAACTGAGTGGGGTTAGTTAGCTACAGTGTTTATTCTCATGGGAGGAAATATTTGTGATTTTCCTAGCAAAGTCAATCTGCTAACGGTATATGGTGTTTAATTTTACAAATATATGAGGAAAGCTGGTAGCAAATCAAAATTGTTTGTTATATAGATCAAAGTGCACTTTGTTTCAGATGCAAAGATGAATTGCTATGTGAAACATGCAGCGGATGATTTATTCCGTGAGCTGCAAATGTCTTTAGAATCAGGCAAAACTAAAAGGCTAGTCTTGGAACACAATACAATTATGGTCTATTCCAATTTCCAAGCAAATTCTTGCTTGCAGAGAATGGCCTAGCTGAAATGCTGATCTTTGCTATGAAGATTTAAGTCTGTCTGCAAAATGTGCGCTTCTGTATATTATATTTGAGCCGTGCTTATTCTCTTAATATGTAATTTTTTGTTCAACACAGGCTTCAGTCAAGTGAATATGGAGTTGAAGAGCAATGTATCTATTGTTCGGAGTCAGTTACTTTTGATTCTCCAGAAGTCGCACATTGCCAATGCTTAAAAAGCACTGACAAAACTGTTCAGGTCCACCAAATGGCAAGATGTGCTGTTTCCATGCAGGTTTGCCCGGCTATCCCTCTATGGTTTTGCAAGTGTTGTTGTAGGAGAGCTTCCAAATTGCCACCAGAGACTCTCTTTACACTGCCTGGTTATCCTTTAGATTTCAAATCTTTGACAGAATCTTCTGTTAAAGAAATCCCCACTAAACCCTTGTGTCCCTTTTGTGGGATACCTCTCCAGAGATTACAGCCAGATTTTCTACTCTCACCTTCACCAGTATAAGCGTTCATTCATCTGTATATTTATGACATCAAACATGATGAGTAGTTGTTTATTTTACGAGCTAGAAAAGCAAGAAGCTAACGGAACTCTGAGCATTTAGGTTTACCAGGACTAGGAAGAAATCTGGAGTGAAGAGTTTGTTGTGCAATATAGACTGATAGGAATCTAACCTGAAAAACTAGAAAGAAATTTTGAGGCTAACAATTTGGTGCAGTATAATATCATGGTGTATATTTTGGAAATACTCGAGTATATACAGTAATGTATTATTGACAGGGTATGTCAAAAATCAATAATGAATAGCTTGATTTGTTTTCTCCCTATTCCACTGTCAGAAGTTCTGTTTTTACCCTAATTGACTCGATGTGTTGTCCGCCATTTGACAGCTTGAATTTAGGAGCTGGAGAAATTGATGTGACTATGAGGTTTTCGACCCATGTTTAAGAAATTTCGTCCCGTTTGGGAGTGTGTTGCAACTGGCGATTCTAAAAAATTTGATTTTTATTTTATTTTAAAAACCGGTGGTTTGGTGTTTTAATATCATTTTAATATGCTGATGTCAAAAATAATTTTTAAAAAATAAAAAAATATTATTTTGATATATTTCGACATAAAAAACACTTTGAAAAACTACTAAAATTATATTTCCAAGCTCGTCGAACAAATTCCATGTGGGGCAAAAAACTCGGCAAGGACCCACAAAAAATTAGACTGGTTCCCACAAAGTTCCAATTCACAGGACAAACAAATCATGCACCAATTTGCACGCAAGCAACCAAGTGGAATATGGCCACTAACTCTTTCTTGGCTCTTTTTGTCAAATTCTTGAGTCTCAAGGATAATCATTACAGATTTAGCTTATATCATGCAGCCCTAGGGATAGCTTCTGTTCTATTTGAAGTTACCAGTCAATGTCAGTTTCCATCAAAAACTTGTGAATGTCAATAGGTCGTTAGAATGGATTTTCAAAACCTTGAAAGTCATATTTGGACTTCTATATAACAAAGTCAAAAAATCCACCCAACACTTCAGCGAATGGTCAGATTTTGGTTTGGAACTTGAAATTCAATGCTGAATGTAAATTTCACACCATCTGAGTTTTGTGCTCTCTTTCTATGTTCATGATTTCTTATTTTCCAAATTAAAGATGCTAAAGAACTATTTTCAGGTTATATTACATAAACACTAAATTAATATAAGATTCGAACCTGAAACAACACGAAATATACACGAAATCAATCAATATAACCGAAGATTTCTATGCTAAGGTGATTTTCCATTTGCATATTAGAATAAATCAATCAACAAGGCATGGAGTTGAAGATTTGCCCCTTCAGGTACTCTTATAGCCTAATCATGCATTAGTCATCGATTGTTTAAACTTCTTACGATTTGGAAAGCATGTTTGTAGTGTGCCAAGTATAGTTTTTAATATTTTTTTATTTTTTAAAATCGGTGTACATGTTGCACGGATTATATTGTTAAATTAAATATGAGTAGCTTCTTTCGCCCTTCAAAAAGCAATACTAATTAATAATCCCACCACCAACCTAATTTTTTTTTTTATTAAGCAAAGGTTTTCTTCGAGTAAAGACTAAATTTTCTTTTTATTCAATTTTAAAAGTGTATCCTCACATCGTTTTTGTGCATTCAAGAGAATTTAATGCATTGTTTTAGATGTCGGCCCTAAAATTACACCTGAAAAATCAAGAAAGTAAGCATTTACCTTTTCCAATAACCAAATCAACTGCACGTGTTCACCACCCTTCACTCTGTTGCAAGAGCATGGTCTTGGATGCAAGATTTGTTGACTTCCTTTCTTGACAACAGGGCAGGCCACATTATCAAATCACCTCTAGTATTTATTGCGTGAGGGTGGAGATATGCTTTATCATTAATTTAGTATTTAGCTTATCTAATTCAAAATGATATGTTAAATATTTTTAGGCAATTGAATTTTTAATAAAATTATTATTTCTATTTTAATAATGAACTAAAATAGGAATATCAAAACATAGAAATACTAAAAGGTGGGAATGACAAAAGACATGAATATCAAAAGATGGTTTGTTACCTATATATATGGTTATTTCATTTTCATTCTGACATCGCACCATGAGAGAGAGAATAAAGTTAAGGTAGACATAATTAAATAGCTCTCAAAGAAGAACATGTTAATCTGGAAGGTCATCCGTACTATTCTAGAGAGTGATTTTCGAATATTAAATTTTGACATGAATATTTTTATATATTATGAAATTTCAGGAGATCTGGCCGTGGGGACGATAGAGATCATCTCTGTTTTTCAGACATCTGGAGACAGACAACAGGTTTCACAATCTCTCTCTCTCTGTTACCATTTTTTGAATGCATTATTCATGGCAAGCAATGCCTTTTCAGGCAAGGCATCGAGCACATGGGGCTGCACAGCCCACCATTCCCGATTCTATGCTCTGCTCCCTCAACTTGATCATCAATTTCAACTCTACTGTCTCAAGCCAGGAGAATCTGTAGGGTATATTGCAGTTATTTTATTTAAATTATTTTTTGAAGTTTTTTTATTTTTAATATCCACACTTTAAAAATATATAAAAACATCAAACGAACAAATTATATACTATTTTTAGCCCGGGAAGCAGCAAATGGTATTTACGTGGCAAGAAAGTAACCATTGCAATTGATGAATCTTGAAAACAGCCCATCACACATGCTGTCCGTCGCAAATCAATGGATGAGATTTGACAATCGAATCTATCACAATCAAGATTAGATGGGGCCCATTACACCGAGTGCTCACTTTTCACGATCACAATTCAGGCATCAGTTTCAGTGCCCTTTACACTTGTTTGCTGTTACTTCAATTTTAATGAAATAGTATACTTTTATTTTATTAGGTTTAAATATTTACTATTTTTTTCTATTTGTAAGTGTGAAAAAATAATTAATATGTTTCAGAATAACAATAATTAAACATATTACACTTTAAAAATATAATAATTTAATATGTTTTATTTCAAAACTTGTTATCCAACATACAAAATTAAATGGAAGATTAGCAAACTAAATAGTACGTGTTTATTTAGAAGTGTGGTTGAATTTGTTTTTAAAAGTGTTTTTCGTTTAAAAACGCATCAAAATAATATTTTTAAAAATTATTTTTAACATCATCACATGAAAATGATCTAAAAAAATTTAAAAAAATAATTTTTTAAAAACAATTTTGAAACGCATAAACAAACACCCTATAAATCCTATTATAAATATATTAAAAGGCACGAGAGATTTTATATAGCCATAAACACACTTCATTATTCATAACAATAGTAATTACTAATTTATTTAAATGTGTTTTTGTTGATTTATCTTATAATGCATAATAAAACATCTAAAATATACCCTTGGAATTAAAACAAAACTAGCATTGCTAGACAAGGGTGCTTTGATATTTTTACTTTTTAATTGCATTGTACAATTAAACAATTGTTCTTGGGATAAAAAGAAATAGGGCATGTAAATAGGGGTATTGATGTCTTTTTCTTGATTTTTTTGTAATTATTGGGATAGGTTAAGGGTAATGAATTAGTTTAATATTTAACTAATATTTTTTATTTAAAAAGTTGTTGGCACTTGTTGTACACGCGGCAATCCATAGAAGTCATCACACATTTTAGATGGCTGTTGTATTTTCAATAATAATAATAAAAACTATAATTTGGTCCCTTAAATAATAAAATTAGTTGTCCTCTAAATTATTCTTTATTTTGATTTTATTTTTTATTTTTTTAATTACTATTTTATTTTTATTTTTATTTTTCAGTGCAGTTAGTTTTCAAAAATTAAATTTTCAAAAATATATTATTTTACATTTTGTTTTCAATTTGTATGATTATTGCTCACATCGAAACATACCAAATAGAAAGTACTGATTTGTCAAATCAAATCTCTAAATTCCCTCTAATAATAATAATAATTAATCAGTCCCTGGCATGTCCAGACTCCATCAATTTTGAACTTGATGCCTCTGTTCCTGTCAAGAACACGAGTAGTCATTTGTTTTTATAATTTTTATTGCTGTTGATGAATTTTTAAGGTTAAGATCTTTTCAATTGTATTGAAAAGATTATCATTAAAGTTCTGAGTGCATGAAATGATCATTTTATCACTATAAAATAAAATTATATAATTAATTATTAAAGGTAGTTTGATATTTTTTAAGGGATGAATTGATCGTTGTTAATTTAAACAGCAAATTAATTTTTATAATTTCTAAGATATAGTAAAATAATTATAATATTCTTAAAAAAAATAAAAAAAAACTATGAATAAAGGAGTTTTTGTATTTTGATTTTTGTAACACATTAAAATAACTTCAATACCTTAAAAGTATTTTTTTTTTACTCGGGTAGAGGTTTAATTATGTTTTTGATATATATAAATATATATATTATTGATTTTTTTAAATCATTGTGAGTTTTTTTTTTAAATCTCTTTCATCATTGATTTTTGCGCTCGGCCCTTTAAAAAAATAATCAAAATAACCCTTAAATTTGTTTTCCTTCAAATTTAGTCCATGTTTTTTTTTTACTATTTTTTTTATATGAGGTAATTTCCATAACTTAACTTTTCTTATCATTTCATCATTCTTTAATTATTTTTTTTTTTCATATTTGATCCTTATACTTTTAAATAAAATCAGTGACTTGAGTTATAGGTTTGGCGGGTTGAACTATAAGGCCATGTCGATCTAACATGTTATTTTTTATTTTTTTTAGTGTCGTGATTATTATTTTTCAAGTCAATTGTTTTGCGTGTTGCTTATGTATGATTGATTTGTTTTAATTTAATTTTTACAAGATTATTGTGATTTCATGACCTAGATTGCAATGGAGTGTGAACATATAATCCTTGTTGTTTTTTTTTTTTATCATGTATAAGCATCAACTCTCATATTTATAGTTATGTTTTTTAATGTCAAAAAAACTAAAATAAAAGCACTTGCACATTTATTTATTTGAAAAAAATAATCTGAGCCAAGTTCAATAGACGTATTCACATCTTTATTTTGCATTTACTAGCATATATTGTTATTGATTTTATTTTATTAAATATATTCATAGAATTTTTCAATTCATACCTATAAATGCTTTTTTTTTTAATCAAAAATCATGTTAAAAAAACTTATATATTAGATTTTTTTATATAAAAAAAATCCAACTACTTGCATAACGACACTCCAATAGCTAGTTTACTTATAAAACACAAGCTACTTATTGTGAATTCATTAGTCTTTTCATTTCATAATAATAATAATAATAATAATAATAATAAAGATTGTTAAATAAATAGACCTAATTAATATTAACCACCTTGTTCTCTTGAAACAAATAACCTTAGAGTTCTCTTAAATCAACCTATTATGTTAGCCACGACTGGGCAAACCCTTTGAAATCGAGGTGGCATGTTTATAATAATAAATTATTTTAAATGTTAATTATAATGTCCTGATTTTTGTAAAAAATAAAATAAAGAAAGAAAACAAACTCTCATACCTCTTAAGATTACTTTACTTGCATTTGACTACGAGGAGATCGGTCTTAATCTATTAATCGAGTACTTTTATATTAATTACATAGACAAGCTCACATTGGTTGACTTCTTAAAAATGGAATGTCAATAAACAATAAATAAATCAAAATTCGGTATCCTGGGTTTGTTTTGTCACCTCTTGCAATAACTAAATTCGACCTCTTTTTTATCCCAAGTACTATATATATATATATATATATAAAGATGATCCAGCAGTACAAGATTGGGACTAAGAAATTTATTTCTTTTACGGTCTTGATCTCAAATTTGAACTTTTTAATTACTAATATGATGATCATTAAAGACTTATATGACTATTAATTTCAGAATTTATAAAATTAGTCGAGATACACATAAACTGATAACTGATATGATACACACAAATGGTCAAAACCTCAAACCTTGTCCAAATTCTTTACGTTCATCTCACAAGAAAATCTATCCATTGTTTTATCTCACAGATAAGGATAGAAGTGCCAGCACATGTTCAATTTTCAAACTGTCAAATTCTCTCTGGTGGCTTCAACACGTACAGGGAGCCAGAAAGAATTTGGGTTTGCTAGCCAATTGTTTTAGAGGAGTGTGATTGCGGTAGTTTTTTAAAATGCTTATCATGCTGAAATACATCAAAATGATATTTTTTTTTATTTTTTAAAAATCATTTTTAAAATTAACATATCAAAATTATCTAAGAACACAAAACCGCCAGTTTTTAAAATGAAAATTTTTTTCTTCAAATTTCAGTTAAAAACCGGTGGGATCATTAATTCCTTAAATATGAGGTTTAAATAATATATTGATTGAATAAAATATTAATTAATTAATAAGATTTAAATTTACTAGTTAAATGTGCGTTTTAATTTACCGGGTGTTCACTGTATAGACCAAGGTAGGGTTAGGTTTAATAACTTTGTATTAAAAAAAGGATTTAGTTGCCGTAAAATATGAGGAAAGTACACAACTGCCCTCGTAGGCGAGGAAAAGACAAAAAGAGATTATGCCCGGCAGGTAGCAGTGCCAGTGCCAATTGATTTTCTCACACGAACACAAAGTGCGGGCCCCTATGATTTTCTATCTGCCTGCCACGGCAGTGCAAGGTGGCAGCTTTTGTGCCTCTGTCACACGTGGCACTTAGCGTGACGTTTGCTATGGTTCTGGAGATTAGGCTCGGCCTCGTGCTAGCATTTCTAAGCCTCCATGGGTACATCGGATCGCATCGTTGCTTTTGTGGCGTGCATGCATGGATGGTACATGACATGAAGTGGCATTAATTATTATTCACCAATAAAATATTTATTTTTCATGATGAGTTAATGGTCCGGGTGGTTTTTTGTTTGAAATTAATTATGATATTTAGATGGAACAAACCAACAACATGAATTTAAAAGAAATTCTATAATTTTGCATGGGTTTTATAATGTTCTGGGTTGGTTATTGTTACAAAACTTGGCTAGACCTACAAGTTATATATATATACTAGCTATATTGCCCGCGCGCTGCCGCGGGCATTCCTGTGTATATAATGTGATATAATTAAATCCATAACGATAAACTTATAATATACAATGATGAAAAAGAATGAAAGTCAAAAGAATAACAAAATGGAAAAAGCACATGGAAGAAACAAACCTCACTAATAGCGCAGCAAAGTTTGTAGAGAAAAAGATGAGGGAGCAAAAGAAAAACATCGCAGCCAACAAATGAACCCTTGAAGCAGCTTTGGAACAACAATTTTGCCTGAAACATATCAACACATGCATTAAAAAAAAGAAAACCAAGACTCATTTGTAATGAAGGCAAAACAATCGGGACCCTATATTTAAAGACAAACAGCCATATCACACCCGTTATATTGGCCATCAAGAAATATGGGCATTGTTAAATTTTCAAACAACAAAACCACATGAAGACAAAGCAAACATATAGACATGTAAAAGGAGGAAGCGAACAACGCTAAGTACAAAACAATCGAAGCTTATCCAACGTAAAAACTTAGATGCATATTCCCAGAAAGGCAAGAGAATGAAGATAGGACACGCGCATATTTGCAGCAATGTGAGAAACCCAAATAAATCAAATGTTGTGCCATATCTCAAAAGAGAACACTAACATTTAAACTAAAACATAAGCATTAGAGAACAACAACGAATGATTTATCTCAGAATAGCAAAACTAAAGCAAGCTAGCGGACGCGCATATTTGCGAAGCTGAAGGAACAGATAGCTCTAAAGAGTAAAAAATAAATCACAAGCCCGATTACAATTGCAAAGTAAAAAGAGGCCAAAATATTGCACCATACCAAGAAAACTGCAGTGGTTTAAGAAGAAATCAACGTCAGAGAATCATTGCATATGACTGATTTTGATAAAAGGGAGAAAAAAAAACTGCACACGTGCATATGTTAAAAGGCTAATAAACCAATAGATTGAATCATAAAAAAGAAACGCAAACCAAAATAAATCTACGAAGCAAAAATAGATCAAGCGTTAATAAATGTTTAATTAGATCCTGCATTTAATGTAATTTAATTTCCAATACGCTAATACCTCTTCAATGATGATTTAAATCTCATGTTATCTCAATTCAATTCCTTTTCTTTTTATTTACTATTCATTAATTTTTTTCATTTAATATTGATTTTGATCCGACCCAAACTTTAAAAACAAATATACCAAAATCTTTTCCACCGTCGTTTTTCTTCAGGTAATACTTCACCTCTCTCCTTCCTACTTTGACGCGTTCATCTCCTCCCAGCTCACGTACCCCACCGACGCCATTTTCTCCGGTGACCGAATCCCCAATCTCTCCATCATATTTATTTTAAAGCAAAAGGAAATGGAATTCAAAGGAAATGCGCACAAAAAAAAGAATTAAAGTTTCTCGCCTTAGGATCTCTCTGTTATCACCTCGTCTGTTTATACTCTCTCTCTCTCTATTCCCACCTCTTTCACTGATCTGGAGATCACCCCAATTTTAAGCCTTGACGCAAACACCAACCCTGACTGTCTTTACTCCGAGCCGCCCATCGTGCAACGATATGGCCTGGGATCAATGAACCGAACTTTTGCCATCGTCGTCGAGAAGCAGGTTTCAATTAACTGCTTTCAACAAAAGAAACCGGGAAACCACAACAGACAACAAACATAAATTAACTATGAGAAAGAATGAAAAATTAAAAAAAAAAACCCTGAGCCACCAACACATATACCAAAAATTAGTCAATAAAAACACCATCTCTCTTCAAATCTAAAACCCTGATCATTTCATTAAAAAAAATCATACTGCTATTCTTGGTTTCTCTCTCCACGCATCATCTGGATAGCAAAGATTCAATCTGTAGCTAGATCTGCCTTGGAAATCTCACCTGGTAAGCACTCTCTCTCTCGCCTCTCCAAGCCATTACACAACTTGACTTTCTTGCTTTCTTCTCATGATTTGGATTTTCATAATCTTGCGCTGTCTTTGAGTTCCAGGGTTTAACAAAAAAGGGAAGAGATTTTTATGATCTCAGGGTTTAAATCAGTTGTGGGATTAATTTGGGTCTTTTTTTCTTTACTGGGTTCATAAAGATTATAGTGGGAATTATAACCTCATGAATGAAAATTATGAAAAGCAAAAAACTTGGATTCCTTTAGCTGGGTTCCGTTTTGTAATTGAGAGAGCTAAAAAGATTTTCTTTTGATAACCTAACAAAACATAAATGAAAGAACGAAAAAGCCCCTCTGCTACCGACAGAAAGACTCGACAATACAAAGGGCAGAACCGGGTGCACACTGCCGCAATCCACAGGACATTTACTCACAATCTACAGTGTTGCAAACAGGAAAAACTCTACGCGTATTATATATTAGGTAATATATATATATATATATATAAAAAATGTGTAATCTTGTTCTAGAAAGTGATGATTAAGTGTATGATGCGGTATATGAGTTTATTTGTTCTATTTTTTTTCTATATTATTAAGTGTCAAGAAAATAATCAAGGTAAATATTATTGATTATTTTCTAATCAATAAAAAAAATCAAAGAATTCAACAATTTTGGTCCATCAATAAATTATTTCAATAATCTAATCAAAGAAGATGATCAAGCATAATTCATTTTATTATATTTCCTCATGTGTCTTATTGTAACTATATAAACTATAAGTTTGGAACATCAAGACAGGTGTATTTTAGATGATGAAGAGGATGAGAAAGATGAAGATGAGAGTTGTTTTATCATTAAACTATTGATGGAGAACAAGAAACATATTAGAGAACTTTGGAGAAAATATTTGATTATGAAAATTACAAGCTAAATGGTAGGTTACAACTACTTATTGAAACACTTTCATACAAGTTGGAGAATTCGGAGAGACCTTATGTTGGTTGACTTGGACAAAGATTTTTTCTTGGTGAGATTTTCTAATTTAAAGGATCAAGATTTCATATTGTTTGGAGGGCCAAGTTTAAATTAAAGAGAATTACACAACATTACTTATGAAGGTTTGCATGTGATTTGCTTCAATTATGACCAATATAGACATAAAAAAGAAGTTTGTTTCATTTGTTAATAACCATGATCAAATGAAAAAAAGGACTCATGAAGTGAGTGACAACCTCATTCCAGTCATAACTTAGGTATATTAAAAAAGTTCCACACAGTTAGAGAGTAGAATGAAGATAATAGAACCATTTAGGCAATGGATGATAACAAAGGAAGATGACCAGTTCAAATCCATAAAGATATTACCATGATCGAATAAAAGGTAAGGTTAATAGGTCAGGTGGTTGGTGCATCGTGATGGGGATTAGGTTTTAGGATTTAATTTTTTATTATTATACTACGATGAAGTTGTATTACTAGAACTATCATAGGGCAAGTTATAGAAAATCTTGATTTATTATTAGTGACTTTAAAAAAACTTATGGGTTTGATGTGCCTGTATTAACTAAACTTAAAATAAGTGAGACAATTGTTGATAAGGTTACGGAGAGTCCTAGGTTTGATAGTTTTTTCCCAATGAAAGTAACGAGGCATCCATGAGGAATTTGAATGTTATAGAACAAGCATACAATTAATATTGATATTTTTTTCTTTGTATTGTCATCTTATTCATACGATAATAAAAGAGGAAAGTGATCAAAGTGGGTATGTACAATTATTAATGTTAATCTAAATGATCATCTTAAGCGAGATTGCTTTAATGAAATCAAAATCTTAGCCAGTCATAACAATATGTCTTGGATGGCCATTAATGACTTAATGAAATTTTGACTCCTATATAAATTTATAAGTGAAGGGCAAAAACTCATCCTTGTGTAAAACCATTTGTAAAGTGTGGCCTTAAGTTCACATAGATATGGCATGGTTGATGGGGTATTAACATAGTTTTTTTTGGCTTGATAGTTGTCTAGAAAGGTATCATCATCTGGTTCATTATATATCTCAAGAGCTCCTAAATAAGAAGATAATACAAAAATTACGAACATGGTGACAAAAAATAATTAATGAAAATAAAATTGACTTACTCATCTACTTCATGTGTAGGTGGTTTTGACAATAGGTAATTACCCTTTAACATTTCATGACAGGAATGATAATGTTATTTATTCGCATAATTCTCCAGTGAAAACTTTTTGTTAAAACTTATTATGCCACTTAAGTGCTTATAAAGATAATAGAATGACAAGACATATTTGGAGGGTGATATGGCATTATAAGGCCCATAAATGATCATAATGTTTTTTATAAATCATTGTTTATGGTAAATTATTGAATGATACCAGATCTAAAAGAAAGCTCACGACAGATGCTTACTGTAACTTATGCCCAATTATTGTGGAATTCATTACTAATGTGTTGTGTGATTGTCCAATGGTTAGGAGAACTTGAGAAGTGTTTATTCCATCACAACATCGATATGATTTTTATAGCATTAACAAAAATGTTTGGCTCTTAAATAACCTTTTCAGACCGGTGTTTCATTAGAGAATGAAGGAGTTGACCTATGGTATTTAGAGTTGCTCTTTGGTATACATGGAAAACAATGAATTAAAGGATCTTTAGGGAACACATTAATCTACAATTTGACGTGGCATATTATATTTAAGGTATAATTATTGACATTAACAAGTTACTTGTCAAGGGTGTTGACGAAATGAATAATGACAAGAAAACACAATTAGTGAGATAGAAGTACCTCTCCTTGAAATGGGTTAAACTAAATGTGAATGGATTGCATAAAGGATAATCCTGACAATAACAATAACAAAAGAGTTGATTCAAAATGGTTTGAGGACCTAGAAAAAAAAGTTTACGATTAATATAATGGTATGTATCTCATTTCGATCATCCTGATTAATTGTTCAAAATATTTTTTTTTATATTTTAACAATAACAATTACAATCTAAATCACAATTAATATTGAAACTAATAATTGATAAATACAATAACACATCCATAAATTAGAGTTTGAAACAATGAAACCATTTATCACTGAATTTACTTGACATAACATTATCAATTATAATATTTTTTATGCTTAATTGTTTATTTTATTTAAGATTTATATTTATGTATTTACTTATGTCTCGATCTACATGTTAAATTAAGTAGAATATTCCCATCACATGGATGCTTGCATTGAAGCTTTTATCCATAATTAACTAAGTTTTATAAAAATTGATTATATTTGTACTTTAAACTAAGAACTTGTTACAAATTATCGTATTCCTAAAAATATAGCCTAAATCTAATATACTAATACATTAAATTCCTACGAGGAAATAATAAAATCAATTGAAGATAAAAGAAATAAATCATTTAACATATATCAACAAATCAAGAATAACCAATTAGATTTTAAAAAATAATCAAAATGTCATTAAAGGGAAAAAAATAACTACAAACTCCAAAAAAGCAAATAAATAATCAATTTTAGAATTAAAACACTATTAAAAGGTAACTAATGATAGGAAGATACAAATTAATACAAACATAGTATGCACATAAATTCACCAACCCCCACCTTTCAAACCTTTTTAATTATGGTGATTGATTTTTAGACAAGTAAATAACTATTCAAAATCAAAAGTATTATTTTTAACGTCGTCATGGTTTATCACTCAATTTCATTTAAAGTTATATTTTAGCACAAGATTCAAGCTATAAATTGAACAGATAAATTTGAATTCATACCAAAATTATCAATTTCATTTCGGTTGATGCTTCATTTTTTTTAATTGGAATGGAATATTTTGGTTTTGGAGTGTCGTTTTGAGGTTATACTGTTTATGTATGTGTATATATATAATTAAATATATTAATTCATTTTTTTAGTTCAAATCCAAAAATAAAATTATTTAGAATTGTGCAATTTAATCTAAAAAAAAACACAGTAAATAATTTTTCTCAATAAAATTATGACCATGTATAATATTACGAGAATGCTATCATCAATCTCGCAAGATCATTACATTCTTTGATTGCTCTGAAATTTTAACATGATATATATAAATATGTCAAAAGATTCCTCGTAAAATTTCATCTTAATCTAACGGTCGGATTAAGAAATATGATTGATATTGTAAAATTATTCATTATTTAAAAAAAACACTATTTGACCAAACATAACGAGCAAAACGAAACTGTTATGTTTCAGTTGGTATTTGAATGAAAAATCCAGAATGGACCGGAATTTAAACCGAGGTAAAAATGATATCGTTTTATCTTGTTTTTTTAAATGGTATGAAATGTTTTGGCTATTTTGACCGAAACAGAATGAAACCAACAATGATGGTTCATACAGTTAATAAGATTAAATTTAAATTTTTTTTATCAATTTCATTAATCAAGCCAGTCAAGTCAACTCAGATTTATCCGTGGTTAGTTCATCCAATTATCCATACATGGCCATCATTGGAACCGGAAGAAAAAAGTGCATGGGTTTGGTCATCGTTCTATATTCGTTCTCCTGGGACACCATAGTCATCGTAGTAAAAAAATGGAAAAAATGTAAAGTATGTCCTCGTCATCTTAAACAAAATTTTGGGGAAATAAAGGAAATAAAGGAAAGTAAGGTCCAAAAAGGCATAAACGGACGATCCAAAGAAGAACCCTTTTCCTTCTCTCTCTTCCTGTTTCCTGCTCTCTCTCTACAGCAATATCTACAGAGAGCATCATCAACACTAAAATCAATACATAAAAACATATAGTAATCTAATAAAGTAAAAGCTACTCCTTTACAAATCTCTAGTGGGTTTTGTCTTATTTTTTCATTCTTGTACAGATAATCCTCAACTGGGTTCTCTTTTAAACATCTTATGGAGATTGTATAGGCAAAGCGAAACCAAGCAGGTGTGCGATTTTTTTTCTTCCCTTTTGCGTGTTTTTCTTATCTGGGTTTCTTTAGAACTTTTACTTCTGTAATAAAAATTGTGACTTGATTGGTTTCTGATAAAAAAAAGTTGTGAAATTTACAGAGAAATCTGAAGAAAAGAAGGCATCTGTTTGTGTTTTGGATACGAAGAGAGAGGGGGGGGTCTAGTTTTTGTCTGTTTGGTTGACTGATCATGGCTGTTGCCGAGAATGCTGGGGTTAGGAATGGAACTACTGGTCAAAACTTTGACAACACTGTAGTGTCACCAGAGGCTAAAGATCTTGAGAGATCATCATCAAAACCCAGAAATGAACCAGTGGTGGTCAACAACACTAAAGACTCAAACTTTCAAGGCCAAAACTATGATCATCAGAGTATTAATGGCAAGTCCGGTGAGACTGGGGGTTTAAGCAATGGAAAGACTAATGGGACACAGATGCAAAATGGGTTTGATATGAATCAGTGTGGTGGCTACGGGGATGATCAGATTCATCATCAAAGTGCTAAATCCAATGGGGTTAGAGATATGAATGATTTGGTGGAGATGCTGTCAAAGCTGAATCCCATGGCTGAAGAGTTTGTGCCTCCATCACTAGCTAATCATCATGGATATTTTGGTAACGGCTTTGGCTTTAATGCTAACAATTTTGTAGTGCAAACCAATAATGGGATTGCCAATGGACAGACTAATAGAAGGGTATGTGTTATTTTCATCTTGTTTCTTGTATTTTTGATTGTTGTCACGTGATTGCGGATAAAATGGGTACTTTTTTCTGTTTTGACTTTTGCTTTCTTGTTCTACTGCTGAAATGGAATAGACTGATTAGAGTTTGTTACTTCTATTTATTTCTGCTAATTTTGGTTACAGAAGAAGAACAACTTTAATCAAGGAAGGCGAAGGATGAACAGCAGGACAAGTATGGCTCAGCGAGATGAGATAATCAAGAGGACTGTATATGTTTCAGACATTGATCAACAGGTAAAAAGTTGCAATTGGCTCTGGTATTATCTTCCCCTTTCTGGTTTTTTATGCCTTCATTGTTGTTTGTATGCTGATTTTGGGATCATTGTTTCCATGTGATGGTATATAGGTTACTGAAGAGCAACTTGCTGGTCTCTTTATTCATTGTGGACAGGTATATGGCCATGGTCTTGTTTTCTCTCACACGTGCCTTTTTTTTTTTTGTTAACAGCCGATAGTGGATTGTGTTTCTTATTGATTTCCTCTTGTTTTCTGGGACAAAGGTTGTTGACTGTCGGATATGTGGCGACCCTAATTCTGTTCTCCGTTTTGCTTTCGTCGAGTTTACTGATGAAGGTAATTTCAAAAGCTCACAAATCTTATTTTCCCTCAGTGGATGAGTGTATCTATATAACAATCAAATGTGCTTGCAGAAGGTGCAAGGACTGCATTAAGTTTGTCAGGGACTGTTCTTGGATATTACCCTCTAAGAGTGCTGCCATCGAAAACTGCAATCGCACCGGTTAACCCAACATTTTTGCCAAGGGTGAGGACTTACTCGGGTGCAATGGATGGTTTTTTTTCCAATAACCAATCACTTTACAAACCTGATCATTTGAATGGTGCCTGTCTAAAATTTCTCATTCATTGCCTTGCTGACAATATCATGATCCTCAGTCTGAAGATGAGCGCGAGATGTGTGCAAGGACTGTTTATTGTACAAATATTGACAAAAAGGTAATATTGGAAGCTACATGATTCGTGCTAATGTTCTTAAGAGCTATATCTGGAACATTTTTACTAATTTATTTAATTTCTATGAATGTAGATTACCCAGGCAGATATCAGGCTCTTCTTTGAATCCATTTGCGGAGAGGTTTGTAGTGGGTTGTATAACAAAATTGCAAACATTGTCTATCCTTGATTGTGGACCATTCCTTATTGAACATTTAGTTTTTAATAGGTTCATCGCTTGAGGCTCCTTGGAGATTATCATCATTCAACCCGCATTGCTTTTGTGGAGTTCGCAGTGGTAACTAACCATTTACTCTTGATCTTTGTATTCTGACTTTTTTTCATCCATAAGTTGCTGGTTTTATATATATATTTCTCATGTGTCTTGTTAACTTCTACTATAAAACCATTCATAATGTAAATTGTTTCTGCAATCTCATGTGGCCTGAATTACTCCATTTTTTTAGACATTTGCTTTCCTTCGCTATTGGGGCCACTTGCCTGATTTTTCAGAATTTTGTCCGAAAAGCATGTTTTGTCATTTTGTTTCCTTGTCAAAACATTCTTTCTGTTTGCTAGTGTTTGTTGCATATTATAGCATCCAGATCTGGATCAAACTTCCTGATGTTTAATCAGGGCTCTCATTTTGGAAATGTTCAGAAGTGGCAACAGTTTTTTGAGGATGCACATGAACCACATATAGAGCTTCTTAATGAGATGTGTCCATGCTATGTTGGGACTGGCATATAGGCACCATTTGGTATTGTGATCCAAACAATGTTTCTAAAGATTTTTTTCTTAATTTTTTTTTCCAGATCGTTTTGATGTGCTGATTTCAAAAAAGATTTTTAAAAATTAAAAATAATAATATTATTTTGATGCATTTCCAGGCAAAAAACACTTTGAAAATCAACCGCTACCACATTTTTAAACACCCCTTAAAGGATTGCAAGAAACACTGCTTTTGATGCTAGAATTATATGGGCTTTGGGGGAACTTTAGTTTTAACCTGAGCTGCATCAGATCAGAAACCCTAGTCAAATTTCCTTTCGAGGTTCAGTGAGGATTCTGCACCTGCTCAATACAATAATAGCTAAGACATCGAATGTGGTATCAAAGAAATTATTCATAAACTGATTGTGGAAATGTAATTGGGCTGGATGGATTTGAATCTTCAATTAGATTTCCAATGTGTTAGTTGTTGGTGTTCAGGTTATTAATGCTGACTTGGGTGCAATTAAAGGTTTAGGGTTAGTGTAGCAGGAAATATTGAGGCTTCCCTTTTTTTGAATCATGAGTCACTCGTAAATAAAATTATGTTTTATAAGTCCATTCAGTCTTGACCTCCTACCCTTTTGGCTGTCCCTCTCTTTTCTTCCACGTCATTCTATGCATAGTATGGGTACTAAAGAAGTCAGGGTGGAAATATATGGCCATGGGTGTTACAGACCCTTCAAACTGCTTTCTTTGGGTGTGAAACCTGATCTTTGCATCACATCACCTTTTTTTGATCTGTTTTCTTTAGTGTCGGTATTGGAGTTGGTTAATGTTAATTGATCTCTCGTTTTGGAACATTTGAACCATGGGTGTGAAACTTGTCCCTGACCATTTCCTTCAATATGCTATCTTTGTTTGTGAAACATGTTTGCATCATCTCTATTTTCGATCTCTTTCTCCAGTGTCAGTCTTCGAGTTGATTGAGATTTCACCTTTGGAATATTGTGAATCATGATAATTGCACTGGTGTGGAACGTAATGTGAATCTACACCATTTAGGAGAATTGACGAGGTGGAGATCTAGTGGTGGCAATGATTTGAGGATGAATTTGAGACTTGATGCTCCTTTAGAATGAGGCACACTATCAATATTGTCTTTATATAGCAAGAAGATGAAATACTGGAAACATTGTGATTAAGAGACTAATTTAATGATGTCTATAATGTCTCTGGATAGATTTGTATAGAGGTGTCAACTCCATGACATTGGGAAGTGCCATCCCATTTGACTTCAGGGCACCATTACTCTGTGCGTGTGCACTCTTGTGATTGAGTCGGGTGGTTAGAGCACTTCATTATAGTCAGAAATTGTTTGTGAGGCATTGCCAATCTTCTACGTAATTAGGAATGCTTAGTTTGTCGTGGTTGTCACTTGGTCCTTAAACTACTTCTCCCTTTTCTTGGCTCCTTTAAATTAGTTTGTTTTGTTTCACTTCTCATTAGTCCTAAAATTCTTCATTTGTCTTTGCACCTTTAGTATTAGCCCTTCGCCTCATTCCTCAACCTAACCCTTTCTCAGTCAATAGTTTTAAGCTTTGATAGTTAATTAATTATCCATAAAAAATCTTAGTTTCTTCACACTTTTATATTCAAAGATTATAGTGAAGCTTGCATGATTCTGGCCTTTGGGTGCCCCACATGCTAACCTGGGGAAAGCAGTTCCATTTCACACTCGGCAAGTCCATTAGAACTGATCTTCTGTTCCCCAACCATAAACCTGGTCTTGCGCTCATCAAAATATTTTGGTCTCATAACTGTATTGGATGGATCTCAAAGTAGTGGTCCTCTGTGCTCCATCCAGGTCTATAGAATCATACCTTGTAGATATCTTAGAACTTTTTTGCTGGTATTCCAATGCTCCCTTTCTGGGATGACTAGGGTACTTTCAAGTACTCAGTGCATGTCATGTCAGGCCTTGTGTGGTGCTCCAAGACTACCAATTCCTAGGATGCTCAAGCTGGTTCATTGTTTGCCTTCACTGCGTTCACTTGAAGAGTGGATATACCGGTGGTTGAAAACAGGGTGGTTGTATCATTGCCAACGGTGCAAAGTGTTGAAGTCATCAAACTCTTTTTTTTTTCTTATTAAAAAAAAAAAAAACCTGTTTGCTACCATTTGGCATCTGTATTTGTCCAGAGCATCATCTACACAACTTCCTGATGTTTTGGCAACAGCCACTGGTTTTAAAAACTTGGAGGGATATCTAGCGAAATGCACATATTATTGAGCATTATCATATATATCACATGTTTGATGTTGCTTGCTGGAACACTATGTGAAGTCATGGCCTCAGCTCATTATTTATTATTCCTTCTTTACCATGACAGTATAGATGTTAGGTCCAAAGACTCCAAACAGTTCAGGCATGACTATTTGGAAACAGTTTAGGCATGACTATTTAGAAACTGTTTAAGCTTGACTCTCAGGATCTTATCCCTTGCTACTTTTGAAGGTGAAATTGTCTTTATTTTCTTAATCTCATTGTTATATGCAGACCGTGTCTGCAATTGCTGTTGGCTAGTTAAGCTGCAACATGCTAGAATATTCCCAAGTTTTTGCATGATTTTGTGGACCTGTGAGTTTAATTGGGTACTATGCAATAAGAATGTATATAATGGTGTTCTCTCAACTCTTGCAGGCTGAGAGTGCAATTGCAGCTCTTAACTGCAGCGGTGCGATTCTGGGATCGTTGCCGATAAGGTAGCCTGTCGGATAACACTGTTCCAACTGGCTGTTCACTTTCTCCATTTCCCTTGCAAATTGTTCTGTGTATAACGAGCTTTTGTTCTATATATACAGGGTGAGCCCTTCAAAGACGCCTGTTCGGCCTCGCATCCCCCGTCCGCCTTTCAACTGAATCATCCCTAATGCTTCCTGGACTGATCAACTGCTGATGGATATATTTATACATGTGTAGATTCTGAAATCTTTTGAAGGTGCTTGTGGCGGCTATATCTATCCTTGCTTGTTAGCCTGGTATCTCTGCTTACCTATAGGAGGATCGTTTATGGTTTTGTCTGTCAGACTATAGAGTTGGATGGGATTTCGAGGATATGAATGGCTTTACTTGTGTTGCATGTCATGATGAATTTCTTGAGAACTCATACCATGGGAAATATTTCTTGTCAATTGAGATGGACTCCTTCAAAGTATTCACCTCCTGTTACTTTTGGAGTAGTTTTGGGTTTCTCTTCTTAGCCAATGCCCCTCCCTAGTGTTGGGAGTGTTTGGCATCACTTTTAAAGTGTTTTTGGTGTCGAAATATATCAAAATGATATATTTTTTTTAAATTATTTTTAACATCAGCACATCAAAATGATCTAAAAACACCAAAACATATTCATTTAAAATAAAAAAAAAAATTGAATTTTTTGGAAACAGCAATTGAAAAGCTGTCTCAAACGGGCTCTTAGTTTTGGTTCCGGGTGGTTAGGTTAGGTTTATGTTTCATTTGAAAATGCTGATGTTTTTTTAATAAAATAAATAATAGCAAAAACCCAAAATAAAAAAGAGGAGAGAAAAACTAAAAATAATGATATATATATATATATATATTTCAATTTCTCATAATTAAAAATTAATTGTTTTTACTAAAGCAACATTGTTTACTTGATGCTTAATGCATGTTTGGTAAATGATGTTTTTTAAAGTGTTTTGTTTGAAAATGTATTAAAATAATATATATTTTTTATAAAATATTTTTAATGTCTATATTGAAATGATAAAAAAAAATTTAAATTAAAAAATTAAAACTCTTGAGAATGTTGTTGGAATAACATGTCAAACAGGTCCTTTTTATTTTCATGGTTCAATCATGTGTTTTAAAAAAAGTAAATCTGTTTTTGCTCTTTATTATTTTTGGTATTTTAAAATTCTTTTAATGAAATGATATCAATAATAATTTTTTTTAAAATAATAATAAATAGTATTATTTTAATATATATAGTTTTTTTTTTAAAATATTAAAAAACATCATTATTCTACTACCAAACAATATCTAAACTCGTCTCTCTCGTTCTCATCTAACTTTTGAATTAAAAAAAGAAAAGGTAGAAAGAACCAATGCCTTGTTAAAGCTTTCCTGTTGCCATTGACTTTTGTGGTGGATGACAGAAGTTGCGTTCATTGGCCCCTCGTAGCTTTTTCTAATGAGGATAGGGTCAAGCTGACAAAAAAAAAAAATAGATATTTCACTCATTGCAGAGAGAACTGAGAGGCTGGCCTCTTGCAGGCTCTGAAGGGGCCAGTTAGAGAGGTGATGAATAAGAACTCATTTTAGCTCACGTAAATGCTTTGCCACAGCACTTGTTTCAAGAACTTTGCAACGCCTGGAGGTTTTTGAAATTGTCAAACCAAAGCTTGGAATGCTAACAAAACACACAGGCAAGGATTCGAGAGAATTTTAATCTCTGTAACCCACTATGCCATTGTGGAGATGCATCACAGCCAATCGTGAGAGAATCAATGGATTCCTTCTCACGGTGATTCATCCTTCTTGAATGTTGCTTTAAGGCATCCCTGTTAATTATCCAAAACCATGTAAAAAACGGTGAACATGGATGAACCAACAATTTGAGTGTCATCTTGATTCACTCCTGGATCAAGTTGAGTATCATTACAAGTAAAAAAACTGATTTATTATGGATATATAATATATCTATATGCTCTTTTTAAGAAGATAGATGTGTTATCTATTAATAGTTTCTAATCAATTCTCATTTCAAAGGAATGAGGCTGTGCCTTGGGCTTGAGTCTTTTCTATGATTTCAATATCTGTGAACTCTGCATGTTGGGTTTGTTTTACAGGTCTTATCAATGTTGGATCTCAGGGCTAGAAGTTCACAATGTTTCCTAAGTTTTGACCAAGGTTGTAAATACCGTTTCTGTCGTTATTCTGGTTTTTTTATTGGAACGGAACGTTCTGGTTTCGGAACGTTTTGGCATGCCGTTTCGGGGTTGTACTGTTCATATATATATATATATATATATATAAAATTAAAATATTAATTTAACAAGCATAATTAAAATTCAAGAATTAACTTTAAATTATACAATATAAACACAAAGTCAAACAAATATAATCTCAAAATTAGAAAAAAAAATCACAAGTTAATCAAAATAAAGAGAATTTTAAGGCCGGAACAGCACACTCGGAACGGTACCAAGACGTTCTGGCTGGAATTTCCAGAACAGGCCGGAATTAAAACCGAGACAAAAACGATACCGTTTCGTCTCGGTTTTTTTAACGGAACGGAACGGAATTGACAACTTTGGTTTGACAATGGGGAAAGAGTCGAAAGCCTAAGTTTTCAGGGAAAGCAAAAGCCCAACAACACTTCTCAGAATGTGGTTGGCTGGCTAAAATTGTCACAATCAAAGAGCTGAAAGCAATATTGTGTGCGGGATCATGTTTCATAAATTTCGTACAAAATTTAACTCACTGGTTATGCAAAACATAGTTGATCAGAAATAGTTGATGACCAAGCCATCCAATCTTTATATTTTGAACTCAACTCAACCAATTTATGTAATTTTAATGCAATGGGATTCATGGATGCAAACAGTCTATATGAACTTTCAACTCCCATTTCATGTCAGAATGGAAATTTTTTGAATCAGAAGTGAAAACACAACTGTACTAAACCATCACTGAGAGACAGAATGTACAGCAGCATCCATGTTTGATCAAAATTCTGACCATGCATTATGATGGTGGGTGTCTTGAAGAAGTATACAGAACCTGTAAAAGTTTCTTCTTTCTGTGGAATCTATTCTGTTACATCCTGCCGCCTCTGAAACAGGGTGAACTAACGTTGTCATAATCAAACCTATTTCTTCTGTCCAGACACAGTTCTTGGCAACTCTCATTGCTGTCGTTCGGTTACCGCGGCCGGTCCTGCTTCTGCATACATATCATATTGTCATATGTCAAGTGCCATATTCATGGAAACATGAACACAAATAGTAATAACACCACATTCCTCAGAAACTTAACTGGTAATTGGTAGCGAGGAGGAAGCTGAAGTTGGATTCGATAAGGAGTTTTGTGTCATTTTTGGGCGGTGAATTGGGCTGTTTTGTCCATGTTGAGCATGGGGTGGATAGTAATTCATGTAGACTCCAGGGGAACCTGGTGCCGCGGCGGGGTGGTAGAATTGAAACTGTTTCCCTCCATATGCATTGTAAAAATTATTCTGCAAGAAAAAAAAAAAAAAAACTTGCTGGGCAATCAAAACTTGTGTATGCAGGCATCTATCAGTGAGCTGTTTCAGAAAAACTAACCGATGGATAAGTGTTCTGTGGGTAGATAGGATACCTGAAAGGTAAAGGGCAGGAAAATCAGAAGGCAATTAAGTTGTCAGACAATTCTTTTCAAAAAAGATAGTTTCTTTACCCAAAAACTGAATAAGGAAATGGATATTGAGGTATTTGTTGATTGAAGTATGCAGAAGGGCCATGAGTGTTTAATGGTGTCATGGATCTTGATTCTGCAGGTCCAAATTTATCAGTTCCTGCAGGTTTAAAAAGAAAAAGGGACAGGAAACAAGGATTAGAATAAAAATCACCAACATAGAATCAAGACAGAGATCAGAATTATGAACTTCCAACTATTGGCAAGCAATCATGGACCAGAAGCAGTTAATCAGACCTTTCTTTTGTGCACCAAAAGCTGCAAGATTGCAGTTGGCCCTCCTTCCATCAATAACAGGAAATGGATTCTGACAAGCTCTTGTTGCTGAACCAGGGTCCTTGAAAGTTACCTAAGAAGACAAAACTATAGTGAATCACAATCATGATCATGCCTGATCTGTAGAAAACTTGGCTAAAAACAGTAGGGCTAGCTTACAAATCCATATCCTTTTGATCTTCCTGTGCTCCTATCAATGATCACAACTGCTTCCTTGATCTCTCCAAACTGCTCAAAATACCTCTGTAAAGAATCACTTCTCGTCTCCCACGGCAATCCTCCAACGAAAATCTTGGTGTAAGTTGTGTCATGAGTGAATTCTGAAACACTATTAGTTCCATTGATCACCATCTTATTTTCCATGATCTCTCGAGACATCCCAATACAGATACACTAAATCCGAACTGCCACAAGCTGCTACAAGAACCAAAGAAAGAACTAGCTATACGATCCTCCCCCCAGATGCCAAAATATGGTGAAAAAGAGTCAGAAAGAGGAGTTTGATCAATCAAAATCAATACGAAATCACTACTTTAATCAACAAACGGGCCTTCTCTGTCTCCTGTTTCCACGTAGAAAAAACGAGTCTGTCAAGTGCTCTTGGATTCCCCAACAAAGATACTCTTAACAAGAAAATTGTTAACTGTTTACAAATTTAAAAGTTCTAGGCTCAAAAGAAAGCGAAAAGCATGAGAAAACCCTAAGCAAAACCCTAAGCACATATGCAATATACATATTATTTTTTTGTGCAGATTAACATGGAAAGGAAAGATAGAGAGGAAGAATACTAAATGAGTGCAGATTTTTAGGAAATTTCCAAATTAATAAACAAACAAGAACTTTGTTTCCTTTCTTTGGAACAATCTTTAATGGGTCCAAAGTTGTAGTGCCCTAGTGTATCTAACATCCCATCTCAGACCAACTGTTCCTAGTTTTTCTTCTTTGTTAAGTCTTCAGGAGTGGGGCATGGAGGGATGATAGAAGACCTTATCATCATCTCCTTTTATTTTGAGGGAAGATTAATTAACCACTTGCCCTAAGTGTGCTCATCTTTTTGTCTACCATAACCAGGTCTTCCATCATCTAAAATGTGAAAAAGATTTATGACCTGGGTGCCCCACGCAGTGATCTATGATCATGAAAGAAGACTTTTTGTTGCATAAATATTCACAATGGTTATCATGGTTTTAGATTATTCATTTCAGGTAGAAAATGAAGAGCATGGATGCTTTGTCCGATAGTGGACCATTTACAGATTAAGATCAAATTAAGTGATTCTTTAAAATTACGTCTGAAATTATTTTTTAAAATATTTTTTATTTAAAAATATATTCAACCGAGTCAAATAAATTAATATTATAATAGAAAAATAACTAATGATAGTATATGGACAAAAAATTCACGATCACCTAGTTATAATTTCTACCTTGTGCCTATTTGTTTTTGTTTTCAAGAACGTTTTGGTCATTTCACTTGACTTTTTATTTTTTTTAAATTTATTCAAATATCAAAATAACCCTCCTCAATTTATATAATAATAACAAAAAAAAACTATTATGAAAATACAAAAAAAAAAACCCTTTGATGATCTTTTTTTTTTTGCTTTATATATATATATATATCTATTAAAATATCAAATTTTTCTTTAGCTAGCCTATTAATAATAAGAGAAACATTGTGGAAATACAAAAAAAAATCTTGATGTCAATATTTATTTATTTATTTTCTTTCAAGGATATTTTTATCATTTCACTGTATTTTTTATTTTTTTATTTATTAAAATTCCAAATCGTCTTTTAGTTGACCTGGCAATAACAAAAAAATCACCGTGAAAATACAAAAAAAATTCTCAACATGCCAATTTTAATATTTTATTTTTTGATGATATTTTGATTATTTCACCATGCTTTTAAAATGAAAAGACTTATTTATCCTCATTCAATTTTGTAATTACCAATGATTTTTTTTTACAGGAAACAATGTTTTCATTCACAATTTACAATGTTTCCCCCTCCTGTTTTAACTTTTATTAATGGTGGTTAATCTTGATATTTTAGATATAGGTTTTACGATTAGTATTTTAAAATTTATATCCTATATATTATTAAATAAATAAATAATAAAAAAATTATATTTCATTTATTAAATTATGAATATTCATAGATAAATAAATATTGTTTTTCAGAGTACACAGTCAGAGTATCCATCGGATCGGCCCGAGTTATGATGGATTCAATCTTGGTCATAGCCCAAACACATGTTGGAAAGCTGGACATTCGTATACGGACGAAGACAGCATAACTAACGATAATCCAGTTGTGTTTCTCAAAGCACCAAGCCTCTCTCCCTGTCTCTCCCCCTCCAGCGATTGCGTTGACAGAGGTTTTATCGAAGACAAAATGGAAGAGATTGAAAAGGGCAGCAAAGGAGTCAGTGAGGAGAGATGGAAAGGAGCTGTTGTTAATCTAACAGAGATGACTTCAAATCTTGATTCTCTTCAAAAGTTACTTCTTAAAAAAGCTGTCTTTGTTGACGAAGAAACCTTCTCCAAAGCCTCCCTCACTTCTGAACAATCCCGCACTATCAAGGTATTGATCTGGGATTAACCTATTTCATGCAATCTTGACCGGATTGCTGTTAAATCATGATTCTGTACTCTGGTTTCTTCCGTTTGTCATGATCATTGACCATTTCACAATCTGGGTTTTGCAAAGATAGTTTTTTTCTTTTTTCTTTCCATTTGTAGGTTTTCTTAAGTAATGAATGCTTCGTTTATTTGACTATGAATGTAAGAGTAGAATTACTGGATTCTTCCTAAACTTGTACAATGTTGGCAATTTAAGTTCATTCATTAGGGCACTTTGTTTGACCATTTGGAGTAAAAAACTAATTAATTTTGAATCCAAATTTCTGTGGACACTAAAATGTAACTGTTTACAGATATTTTAAAAACAAATTATATGCGCAACAAAGGTCTTTGCTAATAAATTTGTCTCTAGGATCTTGGGCTTGCAACCTTTTAGATTATGCCTGTATAAAGCTATTATCTAGTGATGGAGATTTCCAGATAGTGATGCTGGTTTGCTATTGTGTATTCTTACCTCATATGCAAAATCAACATGCATCTAGATTTTATTGCCGGGTAAGTTAATAACTAGAGTTAATTACTACTAGGTTTGCAGCATGCTGTTTGATACTGTCTTTGTAGCATGCTCCATCTTTTCTCTTGTTGACTTAATCTTTTCTGAGTTTTCCTTTTCTTTTCTTTTATCAAGGCAGCATCAAAATCATATGTAGGCTATCTGCTGTGTGTAGGTTCTTGAACAACGGGTCCAGACTTTGGAAAGGGAACTTGATGCTGCCATCTCAGCTGCTGCTCATGCTCGTGCGGAAAAGCGACAAGCAGAGGCAGCACAAAAGGCTGCTGAATTACGCGCACAAGAGATAACAAGAGAACTTGAGAACACCACTAGTATGTATGCTAACTCTTTTTTTCAATACCCCTAGATGTCCAGTCTAATGCTGTGCCCCGAGCCAGCTTTGTGCCTTGGCCTGAATGACATTTAATATAACGCAACCATATCCTTGTACATGCATTGACTACTCGCATGTGATTTCTATTTTCCAATTTAGAGAGGGTCCTGCCTGTCTATGAGAAGGGGAGGCATGGCCAAGAGCAGCCAGCTGACTGCCCCCTTCCCCTTGGCCTTTGAAAGAAAAATTAGGAAAAGTTAGCTCCGTTCCCAGTTCAATCTGAATATCTGTGTGATGCAGCCAGCAAGAGTATCATTTTTTTTCCTATTTGATCTTAAAGCTCAAGAAGGTTTTTGTGATTAATTCGCAGGGGCACTGCTGTTGTTTTCAGATTTCTGGAAATTGCAGGTCTAGTTTTCTAGTTTGAAGTTCCGTAGCCTTTGAATTTTTTGGCTTGGCTTGGTTTTTCCTATTCTAAATGGAAATTATAGTGCTTTCTTATAAACAAGTTTGAATCTTTATTAGATGAGGAGTACTAAAAACTCAATGTACAGCTATGACATCTTTGGATAAGGAAAAAGGCCATATTCTCATAGAACTGCTAACACTTGTGATTTGTGATTGAGTAATGCAATCAATTTTTGGTGTGACTCCTAAGAATCATAGTTGTGATGATTAGGTCTCTCCCTCTAGGTGTAATTCCTAGAATCTGTACTAGTGTAAAGCTTAGCTGTTTACTTTCATCTGTGATTAAATTTCAAACCCGAAATCCTTTTCTTACTGGGTTCTCCCTAAAATGCCAATTTTCCAAACCTCAGCCCACCTTAATACACTTGTGGGACAAAAATAATAATAATCTGTTTTGTGTTCTCTACTCGCAGTATTTATAATTCTCCTATGTGCTTCAAAGCAGATGCCCAAAGCATGGAAAACATCTTTTGTCTGGAATTTAGATTGTCAAAAAATTGTAGTTGCATCACGGAATTCCAAATTTGAAGTTGAAGATATAAGTCCAATGCTATCTGTTATCATGGTCAGTAAAAAGCTAAGCATTGTATGAGAAATGGAATGATGAAGGAGTGGAAGTAATAACAGAGTGGTAATTGATTATGATGTAAAGTACTTAAGCGGATAGTTTATTTGTTAGCTTGAAAGTACTCTCTGCGGGTGAGACAGAGAGGGTGTATATTGAGGATTACTGGAGCATATATAGTGGATGCAAGGTGGTTGTACTAATAAGGAAAGTGTAGGGGTTGACAAATAATCTGGTGACAATTGGAATTGGTTTAGGAAAAGATTGGAGCTCACTAAGCCACATCTCTCTAAGATACCCCATCAATCTAAGATTAATTGGTGGATTCTTCCACTAATATCTCATTTGATCGTCTGTCACCTGTGATAAAAATAATGTCATGTTAGCCATGATAATAATTGAAAACAAACTAGTAATCTCTTCATCTATATATGTTAAAGGTGAATTTGTGCAAAAACCCTGAACAATCTCTCCGTCAAAGTCCTGCTTATAGAGCCTAAGCAACGTCATGCAATACAATCCTATGATTACTGTAACTTGCAACACCGGAGTGTTATTTTTATTTGTTGATACTTGAAATCAATGGTAACTTCACCGTTTGTCAATCCCTCTTGTTTCTCGACATGATGATTAATCCATTCATTTTCAAATCTTGTTGGCAATTACTATATTATATTTTCACATTGACAAATTTTAAGTACAATGTTGCTCCCTTTGCTGCAGAGGTATTTGAATTGCACTTGGAAGAGTTGCATTCAAAGCAAGATGAGATTTCGAAGCGTGATAGTGACATTAAACTTTTGGAAGCGATAATTCAGACGCTTGGTGGAAAAGAATCCCGTTCTTCAAATGGGTAAACATTTTTTTTTCTTAGTTTCAATTTCACTTTTCCTTCTTCTATATGTAGATGAAAGTGTTCTGTAAAATGCTCTGTTTACATTGTTCAAGCTTGATAACAAAATATTTAGGAACCTAAGAATGTGCCCTCTTTGATACAAACATTCATTTACTTTTCGGTGCAACTCTAGAAGACAATTTCAAGAGGTAATAGCATCCTCTGGTTACATGATAGTGGCTAATGTTTCAATCCATCCCGCCTTTAACTTGTTTCATTGCAGAAGTGATTCTGGATCAGGTCTGATACTTTGATCTCAAGTTTCATAAATAACGGTAGTGATTTAACAATTAAAACTGTATATGCTTTTTGCATAACGCCCTTAATTTCTCTCACAGTCAATGAGCTGAATGCAGCAAATGCTACTAACTGGCTTGACAATTCAAAGATGGCCTAGTTCAACATTCAAGCATTATTTTCTATAGGAGACCATTTTGTTTAGTTAAAATTTGGAGCCATGATTTTTCGACGACCATGATTCGGTGAATTTGCAACAGGATGTTTTTAAGCCATGAGTGATGGACAATTGAAGATATATCAAAAGGAATTATGGACTTTGTTTCAGATTCTTACATCCAAGAATCACACTAATGCAAGTTAACTATTAACAAAATATATAGTGTGTGGTTTTTTTACTGTATTTCATTGTGGATTATAATAGTGTATTTTTTGAAAAAAAATTCAATTTCATCCTTAACCCCCACCCCCACCCACAATTGAGTTCTTTTGAGCTAGAATTAGATCCCAATTGCATGTTTTTTTAGTGGTGAGGGTTGAATTGAAAGAAAAAAAACTTAAGTGAAAAACAGGTAATCTTAGGTGGTGGCTCCACAATTTATTTGAAAAGTTATTTTAATCTTATATCTTTTCAAGTTAAGGTAACTAATCCTTGTAATCTTTAAACATTGTATTTTTGTACTATATTTTATTTTTTAGCTCTCTTTTAGTAGAGGAGAGAGTGTTATTAAATTCCAGCTTAGAGAGAGAATTGTCGTTGATAACAATTCCAACCACTAAAATAATTAATTTTTATATCAAATAGTTTTATATGACGAGGGGAGTTAAGTATAAGTCTTTTCTTACTTTGAAAACACTTTAAAAAACAAGTATGAGCTTTGAATAATCCAAGGAAAAAAATAATCAGAATCATTACAATCATAAAGTTAAATATGGAGTTCATCCAATATTAAGATCCCATAATATGATTAGCAGGGGTCTATCCCAGCGGTAGATGGAGGACACCTCTCTTCATGAGACCATGGTTCGAGTGTTCCAGTAGTATCTGGAGGGTGTCCCTTTCATGACAGCCTGGTTCGATCCTTGCCCGGTACACCTATTACCCCCGTGGTATTTTACATGTTCATTGGGTTTGCAAGATGTTCAGTGGATCCAGGGAATAGTCGAGGTGCACGCAAGTTGACCCGGACACCCTGGTTATCAAAAATAAAATAAAAAAATCCCACAATATGACCACGACTTGTATTCCAAATGTTGTATAAAATTGTGAGAAATAAATAAATAAAAAAACCCTGCTATTTCTCTGACAACAGCATGGATGGCTTGTTTTGAAGGAAAAAAGAGATTTGACTCAACTCGGGTTTGCAAGAGTGGACTCACATATCTAGATGGAAAACCACAAGGAGGGGGGAGACTCGGATTTCAGGGTCTCCACTCACCATTGATATTTCATTTGATGACTAAGAAGACCAGGCTAGCCAGTGGCTGCCAAAATGGAGTTCGGGTTTGGTGGAGGTGCATGCTTGTGCTGAAGAGTCAACAGATTAATTAGCAAGTCAACCACTTTCAGTGAACTTATTATAGTTAATTAATCCTTGATACTTCGCGGATTCTAGGAAAATCTTTGCCACCATCCGTCGTTTCCCACTATGAGATGATTACATTTTCTTGGTGGAGGCTCCAACAATGCCTCGCAAAAGCTTCGAAGTTAAGTCATCATTAAACTTTTACCACTAGCAGATTGATTAGTAGCAGGAGCCTGTGCTAATCACTAGCTAATGCCTCAACAAGAAAATGGATTGTGATTTATGAGTATGATTTTCCAATCTCAACTATTTTTTTTTTTATTTTGTTTTTGGAGGAATTCTAGTTTACTCGAGTAATATTCATTCATCGCAATTCTCCCACTCCAAAACATCTTTACGAAAGTTTCATATCGAAGTTCTGAATAAAAATCACTTTAAAAAACAATCGTAATTATACTTTCAGACATATATTTAATTGGTTTCTTAAATAATATAAATTATTGATAAAGTTAAAACCATAAACTTGGTTTGCTTTGATGGTTCATCTAGGACCTAGCTCGGGTCAATATTTTTATTTTTCTAAAGAAGTTGATCCATTACATTATTGCTCCGTGACTTGATGACTCCATTCAAGATTCAAGTTGATTTTTTTAAAATAATATTATTTTAATCATTTTAATTGAACCCTAAAACTCATTTCGGATTTTAATTATTAATTGTACAAACATTTCATTTTCAGGGAGAAAAAAAAAAATCTTCCTCTGATTTGTGTCTATCTATGTATGATCGAATCGAATCCGACATTTATATGGACCACTAATCCATATAATGCTCTTAGAATGATGCAATAATTAATTATTTAATTATAACACATCTCCTGGAGCCCTTACATCACCAAACCCTAAAAATGATGCAATCATTACAAAGCATAAATAAAAAAACAAAAAACAAAGAGAGCCCTCAACAGCAGCATGACCTCGATATTTCATAGCCAAATCACTACACACACACGTGTGCGTATGTGTGTGTGTGTATATATATATATATATATATATATATATATATATATTAGTTTTGCATGGTTTTAACTGAAATTTTCCTTCAAAATATTGATTAAAAAAACAAACTACAATTTATAGCTTTTCTTATACCTATGTTTTTTAAAATTGCAACTACAATGTCACACATGTAATTTCCTTAATAGTGTCTCTGCCTCTTAAATGATGGGTTTCCCAAAACACATACACACATTAAAAATAATATTTTTTATTTTTTTTAGAATCTCAAGGATATCGTTAGTTAGATCTAAAGTTATTTATGGTTTATGCAAAGATTAACTGAAAACCAATTCATCTTTTCTACTTTGAATAATTGCTTCAAAATTGGATTATCGCAAACCATAAATTATTTAAATATCCAATATTTAACAGTTATTCACGTGAATTATCAATGAAAAATCTTCTAAATCTTTTTAGGAGAACGAAATTGCTATACCTTAGAGTGCCAATTCTTTTTTTCTTTTGTATTAGACGTGTTTCTGTATTGTTCTTTACTCACCTTATAAAATAAAATGCATATAGGTTTATTTATAAGAAAATCTAAAAACCTTACAAATAGAAAAATATCACATGTACCAAATAATATCACATATATTATTTTACCCTAATCTTAGAGATTTATTCAATTCATTTTCAAGTCTATAATTTTGTTCCTCTATATTAATTACTATTTACTCCTTAATTTCTAAAATTTATTTACAATCAAGTCACTTTTGATTAATTATCCCATTTTAATTTCTAACAAAGAGTCCTTATGTGTGTGGCCTATTAGATTCTCTAATAATTTGGTCTAAATACAAATTATAATCCTAAATAAAATAAAATAAAAACTTAATTTTTTATTAATTGAATGATTGATTGATTTATATTTGCAAATCAGTTACAATCTCTAGTAACTTGTCACGATCCTTTAAATATTAAAAAAATTATAAGTGGTATGGTTTAATCCTTTAGTAACAATCAATAAAATTTTGATTAAGATATTATAGCATAAAGAATATCTGCTTTGTCAGATCATGTTAGTTCTTAACATTATAGTAATTGATTATTTGAATTTGATTTTGAAACTCTCTTTAAAACTTATTCCACGTTTATCAAGAATTTTCTAATTAATATTATTTGTGAGCAAATAAAATATATTTTTTATAATCATAATTAATTTTTTTTTTTATAGATATTTATACATTGAAAGAAAAAGAAAATTCAACACACTCAAGCACAATTTTAAATACAAAAATAAAAAGTGACTAAATTATTCTTATGCTAACAAAGTGAGTTTATTTTTTTTAATCCTCTCACATCATTTTACGTTAATCGATGTTAGATATATATATATATATATACACACACACCTTCGCTTCTAGATGTATAAAATGAAAGGTAATGGCATCAGACGAAGGGCAAAGACTAAAATGCCACCATCCACTAACCGCCCCTGTCTTGCATGCGTGTTGACGAATTTTTATATCTCTTTTGCTTTCTTAAGAACAATAAATGTCTCGTTGCTTCTCTTTTATCCTTTCTAAATTCAGTTCAGTTTTTTCCATATCTTTCCCTTCATTGTACACAGCAAAGTAGAGAGAATCCCTCTTCTCCTCTTGAAATCTTTTGAAACTTCCATGCCCATCTCTTCTTGGAGAAAAATGGGCAATTGTTTAGCTCTCTGTATCAGACCTCCTTTCATAGGTTCATGCGTTAGAGTTGCTGAAGACAACCATGGGAGAGTTTTGCAGGTTGTGAAAACAGATGGAAAGGTTTTGGAATTCAACACTCCAATTCTTGTGAGAGATATCTTGGCGAACTTTTCTGGCTCAGGAATTGGTCTAACACAGGAAGGTATGGAGCATCATCTTCCACCAGGTTATGAGTTGAAGCTCGGAAATGTTTACTATATTCTTCCTTCAGGTCCGGTGATTTCGCCTGTGGTTGACGGAGAAGATCAAGCCAGTGGTGGCGTCAAGAGGATTAAAGTTGTCATCACAAAGCAACAACTTCAGCAGCTTTTGACAAAGGAAATATCTGTTGAGGAGGTTCTGCTGGGGCTAGAGCAGAAAAGTTCTTCTCTTGATTCTCCAAGAAACTGGAAGCCAAATCTGGAACCAATTCCTGAAGGGTCTGATGAGTAGTATAGCTTCGGAATGTACAATTTAGGTACTCAGTTTTCTTCTGTGCATCTAACGATCATGAACTTACCATGCAGATGTACTAATTCGCTAGCCAAAGATGGAGAGGATGTAAAAAGAAAGAAAAGAGAAGCGATATAGAGAGAGTTCTACAGCAGAATCTTGAATGATTATCATCTATTCTGTTTTCAATGTGTTCTTGCTGGATTAATTTCTTGAAACAGAAAGCAGGAGATGATTCTCTGATATAGTTATGCTATTTTCATGCTGCAAGTTTATTAATTACCTGGGAAATATTGGTTCGTCTAGTCCTCATGCCCCCCTTTCTTTCCATATTTTTTTATCCGAGAAAATCTATTTTTAGAAAAGACTCAAACTCGAGACCTGCTATGAAGATCGTAAACACTTTATCATCACGCCATACCTGTAAAACTATTTTTATTTTCTTGCTATATAAAATTTGAAACTGTGGGTACAACGCGCTTCGTGTATGATGTATTTCAATGCTGTGTTTGGTTACTGTTCTAAAAATAAATATACAAATCTATATATATAAAAGACAAAAATATCTTTGTAGTAAATTTTATCAGTTCATAACAGGAATGATAAAAAGACATCTCTTTTATCTCAACATTTTACATCTTTTGTAAAGCATAATAACCAAACACTACCCAGAATCCTGATTTAGACCATCACGAGCTGATTTGCCCGCGCGTTGCGCTGGACTTTTTTATATGTAGAAAAATAATTGATTTTTAACATGTTGTATTTTTTTTAATTCTTAGAAAATTATTTGACATTAACACATCAAAATCATGTAGAAACATTTTTTTTAATTTAAAATTGAAAAAAATTAAAATTTCTTCAAAAGCGATTTTCATTTAGACCATCATGGGCAGTCCTCAATCAACTAGGCACTACATGCCAAATCATATGTCCAGCTGAAGGAACAAAATCCCGAGTTGATAGTCATCATATTGCAAAGCAATATGATCAAGTGGGGTGAAAATTAAATGAAAGAAACTTTTAAAAGAAGATTGAACATTAATTACCAAGCTGTAGGCTGTCTTTCCATCCAAGTTAAGGGATGAAAGAAGACTTTTCCTGAGAAGAAATTGCATTATTGTCTATTTTCCAAGACCTATCTAGCAAGTTGAAGGCTAGGGAATCTTCATCTCCTAGACATTTGCGTAAACAATGTCCAAAAATGGAGGGGCGAGCCAGAGTGGTAAACTCCTCTACCCATCCCGCTTCAGTTTGACTCTAGCTCGAATGATTCCTTCTTAATTTCGGTGAAATGTTTCAAGATTTGAGCAAAAGAGATGATCAAGTGTTTCGTAGTTGTTCGTATTGCTTACAAGCTGAATCTATACCAGATTCACATGCAATTGAATATCCGACACAGACATCCATATCAAATTCGGCTATTTTTTCATTTTTTCTTATTATTTTATATATATATATATATTTAGAATTTCAGATTTCTCCCGATATCAGACATGCTTATCCGAGGAAAGACACATTGGCAAGAACTGAGAAAGAGAAGAAGCAATACATTACATTTTCAAATACAATACAAAGACTGAAAGTTCTTACAAAACAAAAGCACTATATAGTACAAACTTCTTATAAAATCTTTCACTGGATTTGTACATCAATGACCTTACGTTCAACTTTGGTCTTAGGAATGCTAATTAGCAGAACTCCATTTTTCAACTCAGCCTTGATCTTATCCTTTTCGCAATTATCCTGCAGCCTAAGCCGGGTCTCATAAGAGCTGGCACTGCTACTAGACCATGAATCATCATCAGTTTCTTCCTTCTTGTGCTCTCCCTTAATAACAAGTACATCATCCTCAACCGAGACCTTGACATCTTCCTTGGACAGTCCTGGCAAGTCAAATCTCATCTTGATTTCATGTTCCAATCATGGATGGTTTTTCCTATTATATTACAGAAAACCAGTTAAACAGTAAAACTAAAGAGTCTTCCAATCATGACTGTGTTAAGAAACTATATCATTTAAAAACTTAAATTATTAGGTGAGATTTATAATATGATTTTATGTTATTCTCTGACCGTTCTAATGGAGCATATTCAAGATCGTTCGGAAAGGAGAGAAGAAAGAAGAAGGAAAGACTACTTACCGAATGGTGAGACATCAACAGCTAATTTTCGAGGCCTTCTCTCAACTGCTTTCCCTTGATTGTTTCCTTGCTGATTGACATGCACGTCCACTGAAGTATCCTTGTGATCTCCACCAGCTTCTGCTCTCACCAGAGCCATCCTTGAAGGCTTAGTAGCACTCTTGCCATAACCACCCCTTGATGGAAAAGACACTGAACAAGGAATTATTGGCTTAGTTGAAGGCACAGCCCCGCCTTTGCTTGACAACAATGGTGCAGACGACCAAGACAATGTCGACGAAGCCATTACTAAATGAAAAAATAAACGCACCAAACCAAAGAAACTATGGCTAGTGGAAGTGGGTGTACACAATAGTTTGATTTCTCGATATGCTGATTAACGAGCTTCGGATTGTGAATATATAGAGCTAGCGGGAAAAGGAGAGAAGGGAAGTATGGAGATTAGTCTCGAAAGTTTGAGAATTTTGAAAGTTCTCGAGCTAACTCAAAGAAACTCCTGGAGTTCTTGTCATCATCAAACATCATGGATACTAGATTTTCTACTTCGAGTCAGTCTTTTTCTCATTCCTTCGGGAAACATCCTAGGATCTTGTTGTCCATGGGCAGGCTCTGTGGGATGTAACAGTGTCTGAATTCTAGCCCAGTTGTTTTTTTGGTTCATAATCCAAGCCCAGATGAGATTTAGACACCATTGTCATATTTTGGATTCTTCCTTGTGGTTGTTTTTTAACAGAACTTGGCTTTTTGTACACAAGAAATGGTGGTATTCTCTGTACAGTATCCTTCGCTAGATTCTCTGTTTTCTATCAGTACAGCCTGCTTTATGTACAGTAGATTCTCAAGACAATGAATCCTCGGCCTCTCGATGAATATATAGGATCCTAAACCCTAAAACACTACAAAAGAAGTCTTAAACAGTAATCCCATCCCATCTTTGTACAAACTGTCACAATTACCAGGTTTTATACTTTGAAAAACTAAAGTAACAGCTATCCTAAACACGCCCTAAATATAAACAAAAAATCTAAAAAGTAGCCATCACTGTTTATCTCCATATAAAATGTTTTATGGATTACATTGTGTATTTTTTGCAATTTGATTTAGGTCTTAAAAGTTTTATTGTGTACAATTTAATAATAATTGAAGGTAAATTATTTAAGCATGGGTGACGCGTTAATTTTTCTAGAAAAGACATACTTTGTTCCTCTAAATTTAAAAAGTACATGAATTATTAAATTTCAGTACCTCAATTGTTTTTCAATTCGATTTTGGTATAAATTTTATTTTTTATTATTTTTTAGTCTGACTGAGATGAAAAAAACAAAAGGAGATAACCGGATTTTAACGATATAAAAAAAGAAACATCATTGAAACCAATTAACGAGATTATTGCATATTTGTAGAGGAAGTTATGAAAATCCATACTTGTATTACAATCCTTTTAAAATTGGTGTAGATATAGTTCTTATAGACTTTAAAAAATAACTATATCATTCATCCATTACATATATATTAAAAAATAAATAAAAAAACATGGTCGTTTCATTGTGTATCTAGATATAAATTACTGTGAATTTCAACAATAAAATTATTATTTTATCTTTTGAGTTGAAAATTTTAACTCTAAAAAAATCCATTCAATTAATTTAATTTAGATTGAAAAAAATATAATTTTGACCTTAACAAATTACGGTTAAGTATATGTATATATATATATATATATAAGAACTTTAAGAGCCTGTTTGTTTCTGCGGTTGTACCGCCGTTTGCTTAAAATTTGAATTTTTTGTTTTTTCATTTTAAATGAATTTTTTTTGTTTTTAAATTATTTTGATGTGATGATGTCAAAAATATTTTTTAAAAAAATAAAAAAACATAATTTTAATGTATTTGTAAACAAAAAATACTTTTAAAAATAACCGCAATATCCCTCCCAAACAGATAGTAAATTGGACAATAACTATGGCAAGGTAAAAGAGAAACATCAACAGTAGACATGTTTTGAAAATCCAAAAACATCAAATCGATCGTCATGTTAGATGACTTAAAACCAGGTCATACATTCAAAGTTAAAATTGAAGACATCCAGAAAGTGTCGACTGTGATTGTTCTTGAGCAACGATGGATTCCAACCCAAGTGAATCACAGGTAAATTTATCATGTCCCACATGAGGCTACAAAAATCAGAGAATCCAAGGCACTTAATCTCTAGCAACTCATCAAATCTCAACTCACCAGTCCCTTTCCTTGTTTGTCACCATCTTTCCGATAACCGAAATCTCCTTAAAATAATCTTTTATTTTAAAAAGAATTGTTTTAACAATAAAAAAAATCAATTCTTTTTAAAATGTTTTTGAAACCAGTTATGAACACTCGTGTAACTGTTTTGACTGGTCCATGGACATGGGACAAACAGTATCTTTCAAGCAATAAACTAGGTCTACTTACTTCCACTACTACCCTAATCCCTATACCCATGCCCTAAACTAGGGTAGGTCTACATTTGAGTCCCCAAATTCTCCACCGCCAAATCCCAATCTAGCCAGCAAAATGACCACAACAGCCCTGGAAATCCCACTTGTTTCGTCGCCAATGGAGGATCACTAGAACAAAACATCTTGTTCTCCTCCTCTTCTCCACAAATCCCAACTCCCCAGAACCAGCGTATCAATCATGTAGAGAGAAACCATTGGAGGTAAATAAATAATAAAAAAAAAAGGAAAGCAAAAGCATAACAAGGCAAAGCAGCTCCTGCCACTCCTCCCTTTACTTTCACTGTAGCAAATATACTATCCAGCTTTCAGCATTCTCGAGGGAGTTAATTATAAACCAGGCTCTATATTTTAACAAAATAAACCAATTCATCCTCGAAGTTTTAGAAACCATTCACGAACCATTTGGAAAAAAAGAAAAAAAAGTAGATACAATGGTGATGGTCAGGATTGGACAAAGATCTATTTGTTGGGTTTTGATATTACAGGGACTAAATGTAACTTGAAATAAACTACAAGGACTGAGATAAAATTAACAGTTCTCGAGGGAACTCACTCTTTGATGTTGTCTCCAACTGTCTGACACAAAACTATCCAGTGTTCTCCATGCCACAAGAAAACACCATTTCTTTTTAGTATTGTATCGCATGTCCATATCATCGTTAACCTTTAGCATTTTTGCATTATAGACAATGCACAGAATCTGTTCCCAAATGCATGGACTGGCTCTACCCTCTTTGCAGAATTCAGACTAAATTATTTGGTCTTCGCATTTATTTCTCTGTGCATCTTGCATTTAAACTTACCAACCACTCAAATCTGTGTAGTTATAAGCTCTAGACTTTTTCTCCTTCTTCTTTTCTGCCGTTATATCTAGCCGAGTTTTTTGATTTAGAACGATCGTTTGCATCATGGGGAAGATTGGAGGAGGTTCTTGGCTGAGTGCAGTCAAAAGGGCTTTTAGGTCTCCCAGTAAAGAGAATGATAAGAGAAGCAGTAGAAGGAGAGAAGATCATGAACAAGAGGAGGAAGAAAAGGTGAGAATTTCTTTAGTTTCTTGATTAGTAATTCTTATTTGTGATACAAGAGCTTACTGACATAGAAAAATGTTTTTGTTTTGTGGGTTAATCATTTGTGCAGAAAAGAGGGAAAAGAAGATGGATTTTCAGGAAATCTTCAAATCAAGAAACAGTAATTCACCGTTGTGAAGCAAACACCACCACCACCAATATTACAGCAACCACCAATGCTGCTGCTTCAGCTAATAGCAGTATTAAATCTGAAGCTGCGGATGCTCACCAAAGACATGCGTTTGCGGTGGCCATGGCTACCACAGCAGCTGCACAAGCAGCAGTTGCGACAGCTCAGGCAGCTGTTAAAGTGGTTAGACTCACCAGGCCTCTTCCCCTTTATATCAAACAACACTTTGCCGCCATAACTGTACAAACAGCTTTTAGAGGGTATCTGGTAAGTAACTAGCAAGAGAGCAGTAAAGAGAAATAATTAATTATATATCTATTAATCTCAAGAGCTTTTATTAATTTCTAATTAATTAATTATGGTTGTGTTTTTGAAGGCAAGGAGAGCTCTCAAGGCACTGAAGGGGTTAGTGAAGCTGCAGGCCTTAGTGAGAGGTCATAATGTTAGAAAGAGAACAAAAATGACTCTTCAGCGCATGCAAGCTATGGCGAGGGTGCAATCTCGGGTGTGTGAACAGCGTAGCAGGCTTTCCTATGAAGGCAGCACGAACTCCATCTCCAGTACTGATCAAAATAGCTTGTGGGGATCAAATCTTGCCGAGAGGAAATCAACTGTGAGAAATTTTGTTGAATTTATGTACATCAATATGCCTCAGCTTGATCAGCTTTTTTTGATTTGGTTCTTTAAAATAAACTGCAGTGTAGGGATCATGGAAGCAGCACTACTCATGATGATTGGTTTCATTGCAATTACCATCCTAAAACACTTGAGGAAATCCAGTCGATGTTGCGGGAAACGAAGGAAGTAGTTGCCTTGAAACGTGAAAAGGCTCTTGCTTATGCTTTCTCTCAACAGGTTTTCGACTACTTTCCTTGCCCTTAACTTGATCTGGCTCCTTTAATTTTGGCCGGCAATGGAAAGTTACCAATCATTTGATTAAAATTCCTGCAAAAATGTCAGATATGGAGACCAGGACGAGGCTCATCATATGCTAGCGAAGGAGAGGTTGAAGAGAGGCCAAGATGGCTTGACAGGAGGGGAGCGAGAAAGGAATGTGATCAATTTCACTGCAGAGACCCTGTCAAAACCGTTGAAATGGACACCTCTAGACCTTACTCTTACTCATCTCCTAATTCTCATAAATGGCATCAAAATTATCACTACCAGCAAAACAGGCCCAGTTCATATTCAGTTACCTCTCCTCTTCGAAAAAACCACAACAATCTCTCCCAGCCAGCCACGCCATCCCTATCTAAAACAAGAACACTACTTCAAGTCCATTCATCCAGTCCTCGTTTCCTGAGAGAAAGCAGAAACCATGGAATGGGAGAAACTACTCCATCCGCTACTTCAAAACCCAACTACATGGCTGCCACTGCATCTGCCAAGGCTAGAATTCGATCACAAAGCGCGCCGAGGCAGAGAGATTCAACCCCGGAAAGGGAAATATCAGGTTCAGCCAGAAAACGCCTGACTTTTCCGGTGCCTGATCCGGCAAATAGCAATGAGGGTTCCGTGTTTAATGACTATAACCTGGGGAGCCCAAGTTTGATGGGCATTCATGGAGCCAATATGGTAATGGAGCAAAGGTCTAACATGTCTTCCTGTTACACAGACAGCATTGATGATGAGCTCTCTCCTCCTTCAACTAATGATCTTAGCAGGTGGTTAAGGTAAGCCATTGTTAGCGGCGAGTTAGTCTTTAGTCCCTGGGTGTTGAATGAAGTCATAACTTGGTCCTTCATGGTTGGAAACATATAACTTAGTCCCTTGCTCCTTATTGATGGCGACCTCTCGATCAATTGTTTTTTTCTCTAAGAATTTAAAGTTTCAACTAGTGAATAAGAGATTAATAAAACCGACGAGAGAACGGTCAACAAGAACCAGAGGATTAAGTTATAAGTTTTCGAGCATAAACGACTAAGTTGTGATTGCATTGAAAACCTAGGGACTACACAATGATTCACCATTGAAGAACACAACAGGCTTGGCCATATTGAAGATGTTAGAACTGGAGTTAGTTGAAGTTGGAAGAGGAGAATAAAAAATGCAATATGTTCAGCATCAGAATAACCCTAGCTAGTAGATGTTAAGAGAATTAAACCAATGCACGACAGTCTTTGAGCAGCTTTCTGTAGTATTATGCACTGCCTCCATCAATGCTGCTGCAACCTTGAAAAAACCAAGTACATTATTGGTTTGATGGAGACATATCTTAAGCATTAATTTAGTCAGAGATGCCATCAAGAACTCAAAATTTCCAACTCGATTGTAGAAACCAAATGCCCCCACTTTGTCCATTCTACTAAATCGCAGTCAGTAATTTAGCTAGCTGACGATGGCTGTGTGAGAAATTCGGCGAGTGAGTTCATACTGACTCAGTCATAGTTATTACTTTACTTTCATGGGAAACGAAATCACATATTGTATTGTATATGTAGCTAGAGAAAAGGGAAATTAATGCCTTGCATGTTGTTTCCTTTTTCAGTGACTTTATGTGATCGACATGTTGCCACATGCTGCAGCACGTTAGAGAATAATATAAATCATATTCTGGGGCCTCACCTATATATAACCTTGAGTTTTTAGGTGAGATGGTTCCTTAACATGGTATCAAAGAGACTTATTGACCCAGCGGTCATGAGTTTGAATCTCACTACTCCCATTCTATTTGATAAAAATCAAGCACAAGGTAATATGGGTCTGTGTGCAAGTTTCAAACCCAAAAAGCTTTCACTTGAAGAGGTGTGTTAGAGAATAATATAAATTATATTCTGGGGCCTCACCTATAAACTTGAGTTTTTAGATGAGATGATTTCTTAACACAGCAGACTCTTAAAATATATATATAATTAAAGTGGAGGCAAGGCAAAGATTCTCTTCTCTTGGCTTTTATCCATATCAAAGTTAGAGCCATCCAAGCATGCATTAACATGAACAGGGATCCAATGTTTTCCATATTGCAAGCTACAACAGGTCTGCAGATTATTTACATATATATTATAAACATTTAATTAACCCTAGGAATGATTTCACAAAACAGTAATATATTAGGGTTCATATTTATGTCGACAGTTGGATAAAAGCAACACCAATAAAAAATAAAACATTGATAAACTTTATAAAACAGTAGCTTCATCGAGCCCATCACAACTTGAGCTTGTAAACTTTAAGAACCGGAAATTAATGAAAATCCATAAAACAGTGGCATCATGAAGCACATAATAATTTAAAAAATAATTTTAAAAAAATAAAAAAAATATAATTTAAAAATAATGGCAATCACACTCCCAAATATAACATGAGAGTCTTCAAGATGAGCGACGAAGGAGTTGGCTTCCCATTGGAAGACGTGGCAATTCCTTGCGAAGAAATCGATAAAGAAAAGGAAAAAAACAAAGTGCAGAAATTACTTTCTCACTGCGCTTCTGATGATGCTCACAGAAAAGAAAGGTTGCACATGCACACAGATATATTTTATTTAATATATATCGTTGCAAGTAATTAATTTCTAATTTTAAATATGAATAATTAAATAGAAAATAGAATATCCATGATTTTTATCCTCAAATTATTATTTAAAGAAGTACATCTTGAGATTCATAACAAGTTTAATCTAAAAGTTATTTATCGAAAATATTGTGTTCAATTATTATTTTCTCACGTGTATTTCTAATGTAATAAAACTACATTTATGAGATAGGACCCGTTTTTTATATATACAATTATTAAATATCATATGTTAATTTTAGCATTCATATGTTTTAATCAATTTAAAAACCAATTTATATCTTAAATGATTTGTTTTTTTAAGATTGTTTTACATTGAAAAAAAAATCAAATTTAATACTTGTTTACATACACTACTAAAAAATTGAGTTAATTATCAACTACCTCATCCGTTGCTAATAACATGGGAATTTGTTGCTAAAAAACATTAGCAACGGAATTTGCATACAATAATATTCGATGCAAATTCATAGTTGTTATCTATTGTTAAGTTAAGACACATGAAATTTTACTCGGCAGCTGAATTTCCGTTGCTAAGCATTTAAATTATCTTGGAGAAGGTGCACAAGCATCACAATGCTAGCATTTAGCACCACTGAGATAACCAGACCCATTCACTGTACATGAATTCACCACTACCACATCCAAACCCTTTTCCTTTGATTTCTCAACTAATCATAACAATAAAATAATCATTTAGTAGGTGGTCTAGTGATAAGAAATTGAGACTAAAGAGTTAGCTTCTCTTATAGTCTCAGTTTCGAGCCCTATTATTGTTTTATTTTTTTGCCTTTTACTCTTGCATTTGTTTTTGCTATTCACAGGACATCTTTCACACATCATACATTACTATTGGCTATATTAGTTGTTGGGGGTACATATTTTTATCTCCTTAGAAAAGAAAAGAAAAGAAAAGGGTATATGGATGCATTTTTGTACATATGAGAGTTTATATACAATCTTGATGAGAATTATATATATTAATAAATAAATCAACTCAACTCAACCGAGTTTATTTTTGAATTAAAAAGCTACAAATACTATATTCCCTTGAGTTGGATTAATTTATATGGTTATGGTTTGGATTTTTTAGATTTTATTTTATCAAGATTTCGATATAAATGTTTTTAGAGTGGAACTCATAAATTTATTAACAAAACATTTTTAAAACCATAAGAATAATAAGAATAAAACATAATTTTAACGTTACCGCACCATAATCCGAAAAGCACCGAAAACGACCCATTTTGAAAGAGGAACTGTTGTCCGCGGCATCTCTAATTGTTGCTAATATTTTTAATTAGTATCGGATAATCCGTTATAAAGTTTTTTTATTTAACAACAGAAAATTCATTGTATATTTGATACAATCATATTTACAATGAATTTTTCATTGCTAAATAAATACAATCCGTTGCTAAATGAAGAATGACATTATTTCATTGCTAACCCCACTATTTTTTAGTAGTGATATATATTAAAACTATAAAAAAAATCATTTGAAGATCATATATTTGATACCTGTTAATTCAAATCCATTTTTAAAAAACATTTTCAAACACAACTCAAAATATATTACAAAATAAATCCTCAATCTCTAATCTCTTCACTGCAAGAAATTAATTCTAACAAGGTCACAAGTCTTCTTCGATGACTGCAGTTTTCGAGGGCTTGTTTCCTCAACAACATTCCACGCTGTCTTTGTTTTCTGGCGACATAGTTTTGGCACCAAGAAATGGGCTTCCACTGGCCCTTTGGCCCTTTCCATCGTCTTCTGCCTCGGCCAGGAGTATCCAAATTTGGAGGCGCCGCCGCGCCGGATAATGCTCCTAAGCTGCTGAAACATGCACCTAATATCAGCTCAAGAACCACCTTTTCTTCACATGTATCGATTAATTAGTTAAAACCTGGACGATGTAATCCACTTTTCCAGGATACTTTGCATGCCCAAAAGACAAAAGATAAGCATCTCATGGTTAACACCATCCATTTGTGTTGTCATGTTCCAAGCATAGAAACTTTAGACTTCACTGATTATTTTCGATGAAGTAAGCTCGAGTCTTGGCGATTCAGATGTTTCATAATAAACTTCGGATGATGTGACATGTTTCCAATCATCCTAGTGAATCGCATTGAACCATTCGGACAACAATTGTAGGTTTGACGCCATCATGTCCTAGGATTTGAATTAGAGTTTGTCTTTGTTAATTTGATGTCCATTCATGGTCAGTGGGGGTGATCCTTTAGCCTGAAGGTTCCAAAGGCATGGTAATATGAGCTACAGGAACCAAACATTTTAACCATCATGTCAATTAATTTTATTTTTTTTAACCAGGTTGTTCGAGCTAACTTACGCATACCACAATTAATCTCCGAACCCAATTGAATATCTTATAAGCCTAATTGGGTAGATAAGATACCACAAAGATGACAAGCATGCACATAAAAGATCGAACCCGAGTGTATTAGAAAGGAACAAGCCCCTTCCCACCACTAGGCCACTACCTCAGTGCATTATGTCAATTGATTGCCAATATATATCAAACAAAATTTATATATACAAAGAAAACGCTACTGCAAGTCTATAAACAAAACAAAGTTTTTCTCAGTGAAAACAAAACGGACATTGTATACTACAAAGATTAGGCCATGTAAACTAAACCAAAGATAAGAAGTTTGGAAACTATCTTGGTTCTCCACCTCAAAGAATCATGGTAAAACTTAATTATTCGCTAAAACAGCTTGAAAATGTGAGCACTGATGAACACAGAACAGGGAGAGAGATGTCCTCATCAAGTCAAAAGGAAGATATTTTCCATAAAAAAAGAGAAGAGAAGATATTTTCCGACAAAGAGGGCTAGATAAGTCTCCCTCAATAAACAGAACAAGAGCCCACCTACATTTCCAGGAGCAAAAGAACTAGATATCATCAACTCTACAAACTTCTTCCAACAACTTCACACAACACATCTTCTAGACAACTTCTTCAAGAGGTCACAAAATAACCAATTAATTCAAGAACAACCAAAACCATAAAAAACTATCGAACATATATAAATATATATGCCTTTAGGCCTTATGCCCATAACTAACTAGAAAGTGGCAGATTTAGCCTTGATTTAACCAAAGCATGGCAATTCCAGGTTTGGTCCTTGAACTGACATGGGTTGGACTGCTATTACCACTGCTATCAGAAAATGAGGCAAGTTTTTTCTGCAAAACCCCAGATGGAGAAGAGACTGTAGTAGCTGGTGGACTAATAGAATCACCATTTTCAATTATAGAGGAAGATTGATTAGTTCCCATGGTGTTGCTTGTCCTCAACTGTAACACCTCTGCCAAGGGGCCACCTGGGGTGCTGCTGTTGCTACCACATTCTTGATTTTTATATGGTTTGATTAGTCTTAAACCCATTTGTATCTGACCCATTTCATCACCAATAGACCTATTGCTCTCCATTGATAGACTGAGTGGGGAAAGAGGGAGCTTCCCATCTGAGGAAACAGAACTTGTGTTTCTAGAATTTGCATCATTGGACCATGCGTCAATAAAACTCCTTGGAGCCTCATCAAGAAACAGACTATATTGATTGCTTTGTTGGTCTTCTCTAGCATTAAATTCTCCAAATGAGTTCAAATTTAAAGACTCTCCTTGGTAATTCTGGTTGAGAGCAGAAGCATTGTTAAAGGGACCTTGAGTAGCTAGTCCAATTTCTTTTTGCACTAGGTGTGGCCATTGCTGATCATTTGTGGCTACAGGACCAGCTTCCCCTCTCAACATCCAGCCCAAGCTCCTTAAGCACAAAATCACCAAAAAATATGGACTAATCAAGAGAAAGAAAAAAAGAAAAAAACAAACCAGTTTCGCGAATCACAAAGTGTAGATTTCCCTCAAAATAATGACTAGTTATTAAAATTTAAAGATCCAACCAACCTGGGTTCCTTGTATGTAGAACCGAAGGCTCCATTAGCATCAATAGCTGCGGTCTTCTCACTGGATTTACTTACGAAATCTAGGGTCTGGATATATGGCTGAGGCGTAGAACCAACAAAGTGATCATGAGAGGCAGAGCCACTGTTGCTGCTATTGATAGTGGGGTTAGAAATGGCCACAGTAACAGGAGCTTCTGTACAAATAGAAGGATTATGGCGGCTCTTCTTGTTGTTATGATAAGTATTGAGTTCCACATGCTTTCTTGAACGGGGTCTGCCTCTATGCATATGACGCTCACAGTATTTCTGATCAGGTGCCACATCTCTTGAGCACCTCCATTTCTTCCCATCTGTTCTCCTACACCTCCCTGGTTCTAGATCTGCCCCGTTTGAGAACCTAACATTCAACCCATCCCCCACTGCATGTGCTCAAAATAGAAAAAAATTAACCACAAAGATTGCAACTTTGATGTTCTTATGAATAACTCTTCAAGCCATAAAACAATAGCAAAAGAAACTAAGGGGTTTAGCAGTACTTTTTGGGGGTGGAATTAGAAGTTGAGGCGGCACAGGGACTGAAGCCATTATATACTTGTATATCATGGCTTGTCTTTCAAGCTCTTTCCACTGTGCATTTGTAAAAGGAAACCCCAGAGACGCTGCCATATTGCCTCCTACACTTAGCAAAGAATTCACAACATTTGTCAGTCCAAATTAACCTTGACTCTTATTCTCTAAAGGTATAATCTTTGAAAGTTGAACAGAGAAAATGAGAGAGAGACTATAAGGAGAAGTGGATAATGGACTTATTGAAAGGAGAGGAATTTTTATACTACCTGGGGATCTGAAGAGAGAAGCTGCTGTAGTGATATTTGTTTCAGAAATGTCAAAAGGCTGCAAATTCCTAGCCCCAACTGCACCGCCACTGGTAGCACCAGCAGCAGCACTGTATAAACGATCACCTCTGTAGTTCATCAAAGAGTTGTTTCTATCGCAAGGTGATGTGGGACCACTGCCAAATATTGGACGGTGGTGATTAACATGAGGAAACATCATGGTAGCACTAAAAGGAAATGATTGAAGATGATCAATAGGTTGGTGTAGCTTCACACCAAAATCAACAGCATCACCAGTAGTAGGAGTGTTTCTCTCTTTAGCTGCCTTGTTTGAAACGCTTAAGCCATCATCTATTGTCATCATAATGGAAAAAAAGAAGAATTTTTCTTTTCTCAATTTAGGAAATGCCCTTTCCCAAAAAAACAAACCACAAGAACCTTTCTTGCACGGAAATTTAAACCTTCTCCAATTTTCTTTCTTTTGGGGCTTTTTAAAGAGACCAAAGCAAGCTAGACCACCTTCTTGTGCCCCATATCTTTAATTTCAAGCACATATGGGCTTATCTTTATTGCAGATGAAGAAAAAACCTCTCTGTATCTCTAGTGGGTGGGGTGGATTCATGTGGGGTTGATGTGGGGTTTTGATGATATAGGAATGGGTTGCCGCGCCATTGTTAGCCTTTGCTTTGCTTCCATGCTTCCAACATTCGCACCATTGGGGTGGACAGTAGTAGTAGACAAATTAGTAACAGCAAACCCTCTCTCATCATTATTACCCTCTATCGTTTTCTGCATGTAAAAGCTATCACCGCCGTACTAAACCCACCACCTTTTTCTCTCTATTTTGTGATATTTCTTCTTTAATTTGTTTGGAATTAGGGCACGCCCACCCCCATCTTCCTCCATAACCAGCCACTCTTTCTTGACCACCGTTTAGCAGCAGCATTGGAAATTGGCGTGTCTGAAAAAGCTTGCTTAACTAGCTCTCTGGGAAATCAAAGATTACTTCTTGCCAAAGTCCAATGATCCCAGTGTAGCTTATTAATTACAACGTCAACTCTTCAAGTTTTTCTAATATTTAACGCTATTTTCAAACATTTTAAACTAGGGATTTAAACCTTAATGAAATGGAAGCATACATCATTTATTGGAGCAAAAAAAAATCTCATAAAGTTATTGTGTATCAAGACATAAATTAATATTTATTATAACAGTGTAATTATGAATTCGCGTTGAAAAAAAAGTTTTTTTCATAATCCTTTGTTTTTGTTTTTGTTTTTGTTTTGTTTTTGTTTTTGTTTTTGTTTTTGTTTTTGTGCCTCCACCAATACCCTTTCAAATCATAAATGATTTTGGGGTGTTTGGTATTGTGTTTCAAAAATACTTTAAAAAAATTATTTTCATTTTAAATCTAATTTATTTAGTGTTTTTAGATCATTTTCATGTGCTAATGTCAACAATGATTTTTTTTTAAAAAAAAAAACATCATTTTGATGCATTTCTGAGTGAAAAATAATTTCAAAAGCAACCACAACCACACTCCCAAACAGGCACATAACTTCATACTCTGTTTTTTTCTTATCAAATGTATTTTTTATTTAATTTGATTGCCAGTTTTTTTAGTTTTGACAAGTTTTAAAAATTTATTTTTTAAGAGATTGACTCATACTAAATTTCTTAATTGGACCGGAATCTATGGTTTAATGAATTACGATATTTGTTTTTATAAATGTTTTTCAATTTCAGGCTATATAATGTTTTAATCTTTCAAACTTGGTATTATAATTTGTCTTTTTTGGAAAAAAAATTCAATTTTCTCCCTCAATTTTTTTTTTTATTATCAAGTTTTATCCTCATTTTTTTATGGTTTTTTTGCTTGTAAGTTTCTTAATTAAATAAAAAAATTCGACGACGCGTGGCGGGAAACATATCTAGTCATCTAACTATAACCCGTATTTCTGTCGTCATAAACACCGTTAGAGCCACAGGTTCGTAGCCTCGGGAGAGGCACATGGGGGCCCACTGAATGCGATGCATTAACAAACTGTACAGCCTCTTGGGATGCCACGCCACTCGATCCATTCATGCACCCCCCCTTCCCCCCTCTCTAGCAACAGCTGGCCTGCGAGTTTTACAAATCATATTTATTATGAAAAGCATTTTCCAGTGTCAAACAATATAATATATTTTATTTTAAAACAAACAAATTATATTTATTGGATTATTTAGGTCATTCTTTTGTTTTCTTACGCCATCTATCAGTCAAAATCCACTGAGCAAACTTGATATTGTTTGACCAATTATTGAACCGGTCTGATGATTGGAGTCCAGTACAGTAGAAGCTGTTTGGGACAGCTTTTGAAACGTCATTTCTAAAAAAATTAATTTTTTTTTATTTTAAATGAATATATTTTGGTGTTTTTAGATCATTTTGATGTGCTGATGTCAAAAATAATTTTTAAAAATTAAAAAATATCATTTTGATATATTTCAGCATGAAAAGCAATTTAAAAAGTTATAGCAACAGCTGTCCCAAATAAGCCCTAACTAGGCTTAAGGGCTGCATGTAATAATGAGGTCTGCAAAGATAAAAAGGATAACTTTCATTTTATATTTTAGAAAATTAAATATTTTTACCCTTCTTTATGAGAATTGATATATATAATTAAATATATTAATTCAAAAATAAAATTAGTTCAAATTCAAAAATAAAATTATTTAGAATTGTGCAATTTAATCTAAAAAAACACAATAAAATGATTTTCTGAACAAAATTATAAAGATGTATAATATTATGAGAATTGAATCATCAATCTCGCAAGGTCATTACATTCTCTAATTACTCTGAAATTTTAACATAATATATATAAATATATCAAGAGACTCATCGTAAAATTTCATCTCAATCTAATGGTTGGGTTAAGAGATATGCTTAATATTGTAAAATTATTCATTATTTAAAAAAATACTATTTGGCCAAAACAAAATGGACGGGATGAAACTGAAACATTTCGGCCAGTAACAATACTATTTTATCTTATTATTTTAATTAATACAAAATATTTTGATCGAAACGAAACAGACATCCCCGTGAAAGCCCTTCACTTGAGTATTTAAATAATAGCAATAAAAATAAAAATAAAAACTAACCGACGCAGGGGAGAGTGTAGGGGAAACATAAAGACAGAGAGTGAGGCTAGCAAATCAATGGTGTGGAAATCAAGATGGTGATGTGACGAGACATGATGAGAGTGGGACTACGGTTGACAAAGAGGAGAAGAAGAAAATAATTGGGCATCCCACAACCTAATAATTAGTATTTGATTGTAATAATTTATGTTACAAAATAATACATGACAAGACATGTCGTTTCTCTGGCTGGGATGACTTCCGTGCTGAAACGAAACCGGCCATTGATCCACTCTCGAGCAGTCTTCTCCGATCAATCAACTTCCATCATCTTGGCTAGACTTTATGATTCATCCCTTTATGGTTTAATATTTGTTTGAAAATAGGGTTGAAATTATTTTTTAAATTAACATATAATAATTAATTATGATGTCGTTTAATAATTTTTAAAAATACAATTAAAATTATCTTATCGAGATCTCGTGGTTAATGAAGGGAGAGTTGCCTGAGCAAAGGGGTGCGAGGGACACTATGGACCGCCTGGCTTATGCCGGTGTTTTTCCAAGCTACCACCACCAAGGAAACCGTACCACCACCATATTTCAACTTGGAATTAAACTTTTAAATCTTCACTTTTTTTCTCGGAGAAGCTACTTTTTTATGTGTGTTTTTTTTTCGTTCTCTTTGGGCATGGACTAGCTTTCATTCCCTAGGACCACCTGGCTAGCTGCGTGGTCTGGACCATGTAATTATTGTTGGTTGGAAGAAGAAAAATATGCGTTGGTTATTGAACTTAGACCTAGTTCCAGGACTGGTGCAATGAATCACTTTACTTCTTTTCTTTACAAAAAGAAAACAAAAAACCCTAAAACAATTCGATGGATATATGATAAATAAATGAATACAAGATACTGATAATTTGTTATGATTTGAGAAATAAAATGTTGACAAATTATTTATTAGATTATGTGCTGACAAATCATATCAATAAATTTTTTAATATTAATTTTTTAATAATAAAAGTTTGCAATCAATTAACCATCATTCCTCAGAATGAAAGTAATCCCTTTTCTTTTCCATTATTATCTTAATTTTGCCAGGTGGAAAAGGTAGGTGCACAGAAAGAAGAGGATAATATATATTTGCCCATTTTAGCAGCCTGAATGGTAAATTCTCAACAGACGAGTAATTCCAGCTCTATAAAATACATGGGGCAGATAGTTTTGAGATTTTTCGTTTCTTATTTGATGCACCACTCTCTAGAGCTGAAGCCATGAAACCTTCGAATTGCAGAACAGTCTTTACTAATTCCAGTTTCAGACCTGCCAATGCAGAAAGGATCTTGAATGAATGATCTTGATCCAGATTCAAAATGCTGTTTTTGCATTTCATAGTTCTTCCAGGACTTGAACAGCTCACTGCCTCTAAGCTCACAAAAAACTTGTGCCAAGAGTAAGGTCGTTCAAATTTGACAAAATCTGAGCACGAGTTGTTCCAATCTGCTGGGCAATTTCAACCTGTTCCTCCAATGGGATCATCTCATAACTGCAAAATGGAAAATCTCGATTTAGTTCAGTAGAGAGGGTAATCATGACAGATGGCAATCCATGAGCAAATGTCAGCCTATGGATGCCTCGCATTCAAGTTATTTAAAGAGATCATACAAGAAACAGATCACAAATAGCCTTGACGACAAGGTGTAATTGCCAATCACAACAAAGAGCCAAAAATGTATTAGTAGTAATTTTTTCTCATTTCTCATTGAAGCAAAATGCAAATCTGGAAATTTCTGTTTGACAGCTAGTTCTGGCTGATGGAGACGTGATTGTCCATTGTGCCATTTAGAAACTTTGTCAATGGTTAGTTATATAATACTTATAAATGAGTATGCTCACATTAAGACTTTGGCCTCCTTGTAAATTAAAAGATAAACAAGTTGTTAATCAGCCTTAACCACCCCCATCTAATCAGGTTGTTAACTTAATAGGAAGAACTTACTAGGAAAGCATTTCACAATCAACTATGCTTTCAGGGCCAGGTCGGTGAGCCTTTCCATCGGAGTGGAACTGGCGGAATGATTTTGGGTTTAGACCAGCTACATGGGGAACAGCATCAAAAAGTTTCTTCTGCAGTGACTGCAGCCTCCGAAACGTGAGCTCATCAAGAGGTGCAATACAACCAATGCTGCCGTCCAAAGTACCAAACAGTAAAGCAAAGCGATTGGTCTTGTCAGAAACTGGAGCGGCACCACTTCGATCAAGTGAAGGGGAAAGCATTTGCAACCTCATGAACTTAGTAACAAGGGCACCAACATGAAATTCAGCCCTTGAAAGCAATTTCTGTCCTTTCCAACTCTCAGACATCTTTGGTGCATAATAGAATATCTGTTTGTCCAAAAAAAATAATTGAAAATCAGTGATGACCGAACCAACTTCACCCCATTCTGCTAACCTTTGTTTCCATTCAAAGATATTCTCAAAGTAAAACAATGAGCGGAAGGAATCTCTAGCAACAGAAATGTATGTAGATTGCATAAAAATCATAACAATGTGCAATCAAAATTCAGATTCAGTGGCGATTTGTGTATTCATGAATTCTATGATGACAGTAATCTAATTTCCAGCCTCGTATTTGTCGCATCTTTACTTTTGGTTACGGATATATTATGGGCTCTAAATAGTTTGACAAAACAACTGCCAATTCAAAATCTAGATTTACTCAAGTTTGTACATTCATTTTCTGTTTGAGCTAAGAAACTTCACAGCTTAAAGTCAATAATGAACCCCTTAATTTGGCAATGATAAGACTAGCCATGTCCCGTTAAGGAATTTCACCTGTCTAAAAATACAGTCAAGGACTTACTAGATGAAGTGGCAAAGGTGAATACAGTATTGAAGGTCTCTCAAAATTCCAGAACGAAGATGATTTAGGCAAAGTAGAAGAGGAAGTTAAAATAAAAACCAACTTCATAGAATACATTGAAGGTATCAAAATTTCTATTCTACTTGCAAATTTTTCATCACAATGAAATTTATATAATTTTATGCCAAAAACAAAGTCAGACAACATCAATGAAAGCAACACGTGATAAAGCCCTAACCTGAACATTCTTTTGTTCATCTGCAACCACAAGGCTCAGAGTACTTCCATCAATCAAAAACTCTGTTGAGAAACAATCAAGGGAGCCAAAATCCTTCGCCAGCAAGCTGAGCTGAGCTCCCTGCTCCTTCCAACTAAGAAAGTATATGCTTTTGTGAATGTCACCCAAGAGAATAAAATTCTTCACCTGTGATCACATGTAGAGGTATTACCATGAAGAAAAAAATACATTTAGCAGGTGCACATGTTATATGAAAAAGACAGGATGCAGTGCTTCTACCAATGCTTCTACCTAACATATTATGTTGGCGAGCCCTGCTGCAATACTGGACTGAACTTAGAAGTAATTAATCCCACTGGCTAAATTTTCACAACAAGAACCATAAACTGAGAAAGGGTAATAAAGACAAACCAAACACAACAGTTTGTAACAAATTCCCAACATTGTTATTGGATACAGTACAGCAAATTTGATCAAAATAATTCAATCAATATCAGACAGTACAATTCATATCAGGGAGTTTTTCTTCCCTTTTTGAAATGCAATAGCAACAAGCAGAAAAAAGTGGATCAACTTTACAAAAGATAGCCATGTAAACAAAAGTTCAGAAGAGCTGCTTCTGCTGTGTCACTTACAATATTTAAGCTCACGACATATAATGGTGGAGCATCAGAAAATGCAACACCAGTCAACTCTGTACCGGTCCACTTGTGTAAAATAATTTTTGGACCAGAAGCTATCAACAGATGGCCTTGAAGTGAGGCTAGAGCAGATATAGCACCTTTCAATTCCTTTGAATAAACTTCTGAAACCTGAAGAGCACAGTGATGAAATCAATACTGATGATGCAGATGTTTGAAAGACAGATTGGTGTAAGTGATTGCTATAGTGGAATAGTTATGTAATAACAAGAACATATAACATAAGGATTTATAAGCAAAGAGAGAACTATCCAAAAACATACCAAAATTTGAGAATTTTCTGGATTTTTCACTACAGAAAACAGCAGAATACGTCCTCTACCAGCAACATCCTCCCCTTGCACATAAGCAGTCCCAACAGCCAAAAGCGTTTCATTTTCCTTGGTACTTGTATTCTGTGTTGAGGTACTATGTGAGTGAAAAATGGATCTTATTATAATTATATTGAAAATCAGAAAAAAGGGTTCAGAAAACAATCTAGAGTTACAAAAGACGAACACTGCTTAGCTGGAATGATGGCCCTTCTCTCTAAGTTCAGATCATTCCATTGTGTCTTCCCTTTAACAATTCCACTCACCAAACATCATTTTTACCCTTGAATTTCTCTTCATGTTGTTCTAGAATTTTCTCTTGTTTTTATGAAAATAAACTCTTAAAAATCACTTTTTCAATGAAAGTTGCCTTGTACACATGGATTATTATCCGACCAACCACTCACACATTCCATCTCTTATAAAAAAAAATATGCTAAAATGATATAATAGCAAAGTAGTTGAAGGGATGGGAGAAGTAACTTACAAACAACGAAACCATTCGTACAGTCAACGCATTTTCTGCAGTTTGCATTGGGATTGTAGCCTTAACTTGCCAAGGGCCATTAGATGGTTCCAAAATCCGAACCTCAAATTCATCTACACTGTAAGTTCGGTGTATTTCATCAGAACTCAAATTATGATTCTCAATCTGATGGCCAACTTCTTGATCAACCAGTGATGAAAGAACTTGGTTTACTGGCTTTTGAACCTGCATAAGAATGTGCAAGTGGCATTACAGCTGCAGGCTGTGCTCCATTTTAAAAACAAAAAAGGCCATACAGAACTATGTCATCATCAATATAATATATTAGATGCCAGTATGACAAATGTTTATCAAAAAAAGCTACCTGAAATTAAAACAATAGGTGTTTTATGCCAAAAGAAAAAAAACACTAAAACAGGAAAGACCATAGTTACGAGAAACATGGGACATTTGGGTCATAGAACTGGATTCATGGACGAGGCACACTTGGATGAATTTGTAGTGCATGGGGGGGGTAGGATTAATTGGCATGTTGATTTGGATCATAGTGTACTTATAAAACTAACTGGATTGTCAAGGAGTGGATCATTATCATTAAAGGCAGCAAATTTAAGCGAAGGTATAAAAGATGAGCATTAATCATTTGAAATTTTCTATATTAATGCAAAACAAAAATAGGCCCAAATAACCATTTAAACAGACAGCACAATTCGCAAGTTCGAAACTTTGCTGATTATAACAAAGAACAAATGGGCTGAATTAAAACAATGGCCCAACATTGTTTTCCTTTTCTGTTTATCTTACCCAGCCTAGTAATTTAGATTTGAAGCTCGACAGTCTTAATATCTGTCCCCAAAACCTTTCTGCCGCCATCCTCTCACAGTCCCTGGTAAGTTCTCGCTTCCAATCAGGTTTATATTTCCCTTTTTCCATCTTTTGTCACTTCTCCGTATAGATCTCTCTCTCTCTCTCTCTCTCTCTCTCTCTCACACACACACACACACACACACACACAAACACGCGCACACATATCCAGTTCTCCCTTCAACAAAAGCGGGTCAACAAAATGAAAAATCCAGATACCAAAATAACCAATCCAGATTGTGTTCCAAGATATATTCAATATGTAATTGTACTGGTATTCAGAACATGTGATGTAAAATATATGCATATCCACAAGTCCAGTAACTATGGGAAAGACACAGTAAAAAATATACTAAATAGGAAAATAGAGGATGCTCCTATTAAGACTATTTTGATAACAGAATGCAAAATTTTCAACATGAACATTATCTTTAATAATCAAAGACACCTTGGTAATTAACTATCAGTTCTCTATCATACAATCTAAACTGAATCCCCAAAACCAGCCATGTACTTTTTGGACCAGGCACTGTCCATGTCAGAATTATGCCCACAAAAATGCTGTTTTAAAGATCTAAGAAAACAAGCTTCACAAAAACTAGCAAAGCAAGAAAGATTTAGATAGAAAGAGAAAACACTTACAGGAACTGAAACTATGAGTGGGTATAAATTCCTCTCTGCAAAATAAGTCACTTGATGTGGAGTTCCTTTCAAAGGAATCTAACGAGAAAACAGAATTCTAATGAGCACATTGATGCCTGTAAGCAAAAATCAACTCTCATATGAACAGAGATATAGAGGAAACATGAATGAGAAAAGACGAGCACCTTTTGCACTGGCCAATAGTTGTCATAACTAGAGATAGATGACAGTTGACAAATCTTCAAATTACCCTGTAAGATAGGAAAATGAAAACGAATTCCACCCAACCTCAAAAGTTCTAATATATTCTATCAAAGCATCAAACAGAGAATAAGAATCTTATAATTGTTCAACCTGTGACGTGACATAAATGAGCCCATGATTACAATTAACAGTGTGAAGAACAGTGAAGGCAACAATAGATCCATCACATAGCTGCAAAAAAATCATATAACATGAGAGTGAGATGAAGTGAAAGAAAAACAGGGCACTTAACAAGTACCATGCTTGCTTAGGCAGTAAGAATGTCAAGAGACATCAAATTTGAAACATTAGATTGCAATTAAAATTGCAAAGAGCTTACCTGTGGATGAACTCGCAGTCGCTCTCTAAATACCATAAACCAAGCTGGTCTTGATCCAGAAAGGAAAAACCCTTGATAACCACTAATATTCTTGAAAGTCGTAATCCTTTGGCATGAGGTTTCACTTGATGTTTCCTCCCTAGTATATGTGTCCAAAGGGATCCTAACAAATCGCAGATTTCTAAGCCTTGAAGCACTGATGCTGCTAGCACCAACAGAATTTTGAGCAGAAACAGAATCTTCTAGTTTAGAAGTACCATCTGGACCTTCAAACAGGTATGCGTGGTAACAAAGAATTGTCCCATCAGTCAATATTCCAAAAAGAAAAGGGCGACTGTGACGTCCAGACCATCTCAGCATAGCCAATTCAACAACCTTCATGTTCTGAGTACTTTCTTTTCTGCCAGCTCCAGCAACTTCTTCATTCATCCCCTTCATCATATCTTTAGCAGGTTCCCCCATGCAGGTATCAAGGAGATGAGTCTTTCCAGAGACAAATTTATCCACGAAGAACACAGAATTGAAATTCGGCACATCAAATATTTCAAGGGCACCAGTCTCATAGCAAACAACACAGTATATATCACCCTGTTCATGAGCTCCACTGTCAGCACCATCAATAGCCTCACTAATTCCAGTAGAAAGCCATGCATCTGTACTTGTCTTCCGGAGCCATGGCTCTGGCCCTTTATCATGATACAGTGTGCAGGCAGATACCGATTTCGTTGAGCTCTGAAAGGCAGACGGAGTGTTTACAGAAACCATACAAGAAGATGGATCTGAAATTCCAAATTAAACATGCCCCTTGTTAAAAATCCCAGAAAAGAAAAAAGAAAAATCTGAGTTAAACAGAGCAGAAAAAACCACAGTTTCACAGTACAACAAGGGCATGCTACACCTGTACAAAGGCATGTGAAAACAGATATCATTCATCCCAGTAGAAATGTTGGATCATGTAGTATTATTACTGCAGTCGATGAAAGTTTACAGCCACCTGACTGTAAAATCCAATACCTTGGATGTGTTTCAGTTCAAACTTTAAACCTTAATCAACTTGAAAATATTAACAGCAGTGTCAAACTACCAGATTCTTCAAATTAATATCAATTACTGCAATTCCAGATGTTATATGCCAAAACTAAAGAGATTCACCATCTGAGGAACCTAACATGACAGAAGGGGTAGTTCCTACAAATAAGCCCAGACAACTGAATCAAGATGTTACTGGGATTCAGAGGGAACTTTAGGGAGAAGGAAAAGATATGAAAGATATTGCTGTGGAAGGATGGACTACACATGAAGAAGGATCAAACATTTCCATGTGGACAATAATCCATATTTAGCTCATGAATATTTCTGATCCCTCCACTTAGAATAGGATCAAAATGTTGTGGGCCCATGAAGAAGGAAATAGTCCTTTCATTTCCTTCCCATCACTCCAACCAGCCAAACAAGAAAAAAATCCAGTTCTATCCTTTTCTCCTCCCTGTGGTATAGAAGCATCATCAATATGGTTGGAGCAGAATGACAATCATGGTTGCACTTTTGAAGACCATGAGCTTGTTTCTATATTCATCGGTGTTGTCAAAGGTGAATGGCAATAAAAGGCATAAAACCTGTAAACTGCCAAAGCGCTAGGCGCTCGCCCGAATGTACCAAGGCGATATGCTATAGATAAAAAAAAATGTATAATATCACATTATATTATACTATATAAATCTAAAATATATACCTTCCCATTTAAGATTTGATCATTAGAAAATCAAAAGAAAATATAAAATACCATAACATAGTCATATAAAGTTATATTTTTCAACCTCAAAACAAAATAAGATAATTTAAAGTAGCAAGTAGCCAAATAGATTAAAAAGCGATCTTAAATATCATCATCATTAATCTTCAAAAACATCTTCATCCATACTTTCCTGTTCTATACTTGTATTATTGTTCTTTGTTCTACGCAAAGTTTGGCTAGTGTTTCTCTTCAAGTTTCCTTCCTTGACTGTATGTCTACCACTTTAATGATTTTTTTATTCTTTTTTAACCTAATTTTTGTTTTTTACAAAAAAAAAAAAAACTAAGTTGTTTCTTGTGGTAAATTAAAGAATGAACAAATATGTCAAAACATAAATCAGTTAAAAAAAATGCAATAGAAAAATAAGTATTTCAATTAGGTTTTAACGCCTGGCTCCCACACACGAGGCACTCACCTAGGCAGCACTTCATTGAAATTCATTGTCCAAGGCTAAAAAAGGTGTTGTGGCCTCGCCTCGCCTGGAGCACCTAGGGGTGGTGCCTCAGCATCTTGACAACATTAATTCCTCCAGTACAGACCTTCAATGACACTATAAGCTTATCTATATGAAGCTAAAATAGGAATTTTATTAAATGTGACTCAACATCAATACACTGGTGGACGACAACTTTCATAGTAACTAAGACTACAATCTTAGACATTTTCTAAGACTTTATAATGTGAATCAATCATATGGCACGATGCTTTACAATCTTAGAATTGCTATGGCATGACACTAGTAGCTAAAACAATATGTTATACTTTTTAGATGAGCAGGCAAGGGCATTCTTTCCCACACAGTAACCCGGCATGAGAGCTCCCAAACTAGAATGGGAGGATCAAAGAACTTGTCCCCAAAAATATCCACATACTTTGAACCTCTTCATTGAGTTAAAAAAATCTACAAAATGCCTTCATGAATTTGACCGTGTCAAAATAAAAGTAACTAAGAATCATTTCATGGAATGCTACCATCCATTATGGAAGCTTTCGTGGAAACTTGTTTGGAAAGAGAGCTATGAGCTAACAAGACTATATCATAAAACTTGCAAATATGTTGAAAACCTTATCCATGTCATTACATACCTCCAACAAGAATCTGAATACTCCCATCAGCCATTCTAACTAAAACATAAGGATCCACAATAGACACATGCATCACTGTGGAACTCTCAGAACGACTAGTTTCCGAGCTAGAACCTCCAAAGCTTAGATCTTGAGTCATAAAAGAACCATCTAAGATTCGAGCACCACGTTCAAACACCTGAACAACTCGACGTCTGAGAAGGGAAATAACCAAGAAGCAGGAAATTTTAGTTTCTAAGTTGATATCAAGAAAATGGAGCCAATTTCTCATCTCAAGGGAAAAGAAATAAAATGGCAAATAATCTGTGGAACATGGTCAAGCAACCAGTAAAGCAATAAAATCATTCAGCCACAATTTACAGCAAGTCTTAGATGACATGTCTTCAATCACTTATCATTTTAATTTGTATAACAAGACATACAAGTGCATATGGACAACAAGAAGCATAGCAAAAATCAATGGGAAAAGTAGTTGTATAGAATTTACTGATAACAGTTGGCATTCATGCATGCACAAAAATCGATAGAACAACACCCATTTACATTTCAGAAATTGAATGAAAATAAAAAAATAGTCATCTAAAAGGCAAGACAATATAAGGAAACAAGGAAATCAAACCGCATTCATAAGAAAGTAAATTCAAGTCACTGAAACTAGATGAATTCTCACCTTCCAAACAAGTTCCCTGCAGCAATTGTTCTTCCTTGCACAAAATAGTCCACACTTTCAGTGACTTCCGTCAAGTGATCAGCAGTTTCAAGCACCTACTCAGCATGCAAAAATAGAGTGCAATTAAAGAACAAAATTGCATGATGCTGATCATAAACTATACAACTAAGGAGATGTTTTTGATAAGAAAATGACAACATTTGGAACTGCAAATCAGGTTTGATTTTCAAATTTTCCCCTCCATCATCTCAGTGTACACGTAGATGACTTTCAGAGTATAAGATGCTTTGCAATTATATGTAGTCAGGCTTAGGGAAAGATGCACATGAAGATGATTCCACGTGCTTTAGAAAATAAAAAATATAGGAGGTGCAAGCTCCTAGGGCGGACATAGAGACCACTGTGAAATAGACATGAAATTACACCCATAAATTATTCCAAAACTAGCAACTTATTGCCTTGTATTCATAATGAAATACTTGAATTTTGAAGATGGAGACATTCAATAAGACTACAGATAATGAACATTCACAGGGGAGAGAGAGAAACAGAATTAAATTTCACAAATAAAAAAAAGAAACCAAAATGCGGTGAAAGGACTGGAAAGTCTCTTGTTCGGTTATAAAGATATTAACCATAGTTCTTGTCATGTTATTTGCCTTATTCCAAATAGGAAATTGCAAGAGCAAATTGAGATTTTAATAAAAATATTTAAAAAATGTGAAGACTAACAATTATCTTCTATGCATCATGTCATGACAAGTTCAACTGAGAACCACACAGTTTGCAGATTTTGCAAATAACTTCTGTTAACACAAATTAATGAGATTACCATTGTACGTGCCTCCATACTTATGATCAAATATGCATGATATTCATCATCCAAAGCCATTTTCAATGAGTCAACACTATGACTACGTGCATTCTTGTGGTAAACAGTCCAAATTCCTTTACATCCAGGAAGTTCAACCTGCATTCAGAAACACATGTACAAGAAAAGATGCACTTAGCCATGATAAATGTTGGTCTTAATGAAGTTGCAGTACATAATTGTAACTGTACAGATTGAATAATGATTCCATTTACAAACAGCTCAGATATAAGATGGTATCATGTTGCAAACTGTCAGTGGCCTAAATGTGAATATTAAATCAACAATATCATCATCAATGAGACATGAAAGTACTTGATATTAACAGATATGAATGTATAAACTTTCATCTTGATACAGGATTCTCTATTGTACTTGCGAAGGAAAAATTATGAAAAAATGAAAAGAGTGCTGTTAAAAGTTACTGGACCTTATGGAAGTAATCACAAGAAGTTCTAAGGGGCAAGAATGATGTTTTACCAGCAACAATACATTGTATGATCCAACAATAAGGACATTCATAATAGTTAATGAAAAATATTCAAATAACAGAATCTATATGGTATTGTAACATGGATAAAACTCTACAACCCAAAAAAAATCATAAGAAATTATAAAACTCAAAGCTACCTTCCATCTAAGAATCATAAAAATAAGACCAAGGATAAACCTCTGTAATCATTTCTGGGCGAATTGACTGCTGAAGAACACAGAGAGCTCCGTTTTTACCATGTCCGGAGCAGCACACCTGAAAAGATTAGCCAAGAAAAATTCAAAAATAATTGAATTTGAAACAAGAGCTTTTCTAGTCTGAAATTCTTGACTCGACAAAATCCATAATTCGTAACTTCTTATTTTGCTCAGTATATTCCTCTTGTAAACATGGAACCAACTGTTAGAGCTGGAGCCTGGTGGTACCAGAAATCAAATCGGGGGAGGGCTGAACATCTTGAGTGAACCTCAAAAATTAGAGCAACTTATTCCTGAGATTTCACTTCCTTACCTTCTAATAGGTTTTAGAATATCAAATATGTAAAACATAACAAAAATAGCAATCTCGTGTGCAAAACTAACCAATTCATAGTTGCTTTGTTTGGAGATTCCACTTGCATTTGCATCCGCATTAACCCTTAAACCATATGCAAAGTCCTTCAGAGGGCCAACATTGGTCAACGAATCCCTCACTGTAAATGAGAAAGTTTTCTGAAGCCAGAAAGACAGAAAAAAGAGGGACGGGATTATTATAAAAAAAAAATGTCATTAGGAAAAATGCTAACCAGAATAAAATTAGAATAGACAGTCAAACCTAAAAATATCACAATAATTATGACAAAAAAAAATGGCCAAAAAGGATTTATGGTCACAGCAGTCATGGCAATCAAGAAAACACAGTAATGTTATTTTCAAGATAGCGAAAAGGAGGATCATTTTAGATGAGCCTCTAACTTGAAAAAAAAACTAAGAACATCAATAAGGTGCTATTTGTAAACTTAGAAGGATGGTGGAAATTGTTCAGTCTTCTTCTTTACTAGAACTTTGAGTCCAACATGTTAGCTGATGCAATGCAATGTGATTTATCTTACCTATGATTCAAGAGCAACTCCAGTAGCTACCTCACACTCATACTTACTTGAGTTGTAAGACTCAAATCCTTTATTCTCTAATCCAAACCCTTAAATCCCCAGATTTCCAGGCCTGACTCATCATAAAATGCTTTTAGTTGTAGGACAGAAATTCAAATCTGCCCTGCATCATTCCCAGGATATGTGTTCTTGCTCCTTTATTTTTTACTTTTATAAAATGCATTGTGGATAAAGTATAAAGGAGAACAATAACTGATACAACCTGTGATGATTCTGCATTATTTGGCGCTGAACTATACAGGGAAAGCTCCTCCCCACTAACCATATCTTGTAAAGCATCAGAAGAGGACACCTTCAATCGCTTTGCTGAAGGCACATCACCTTCAATATCTCCAACCTGTAGATACAAGGTAGCAGAGAAGGTTTCAGTGTTATAGAAAAAAGAAAACAACACTTTCTAAAGAAATTTGCTTGAAAACAACACAGGAAAAGAATTTTTTTTATCAAGACCAATTGTGAGAAGATAGAAATAATTAGTCTGACAATTTCAAGACTAAGATTTACAACATGATCCAAAGATGATTGCCAGTTGCTTGAATTTCAGAGGCAGAAAACATGTAGAATTTGATGGGCCAAAACAATTTCATTGAACCTGTCAACATTAACTTGCAAAGAGGAATGGAAAGCATCCAACACAATACCTCTTCCTTCAAACCAGGTGACAACACTGAAGATCCCAATCCAGAAGTAAACTGCACAAGCAAACTGTCTCCCAAACGACTTCCCAGGAAAAAGAACGAATTTCCAAGTGTTGCAATATCCTGTATGGAAAAAAAATGTTAGTTGGAAAAAAATATAGTCAAGAATTATATCAGTGGAAAGAATACAGAAGAAGCTTCACATGAAAAGGAGTTTAGGAAAGAATATGTTAGAAGTAACTAACCGAAGTAAGTACTGAAGCTTTAGACTTGGAAAGATCAAGTCTTTGCACAACCCTTCAAGAGGAGAGGAAAAAGAAACATAAAATACATGAGCTATTAAAATGAAACTTGATTCCAAAAGCACTTGGAATATGAAAGATTTAAAACATCAGAGCAAAATGATTTCAAAAGGGAAACATATGATGCAATTTCTTAAAACATGAAAAATTTGAACCTACTGTAAGAATTACATACCAAGCTAAACTTTCCAAAGTATTTACCTTCTCATGATCATCTCTCTTCACATCTATTTCATATCTATAAATCTATCTAGATCCAAATTTAAAACTAGATCTCTGTTGGGTAACATTGCATGGTACCAAATTCCATCACATGAGTTGCAGCAATATAATAATTTCTCTAACCAACGACCATCATTGCAATTTATAACCCTCATCTTGTGAAGCAAGAAAAATATAGCAATAACCAAACTTCAAAAACTATGTCAACAATCATAAATTTGCACACATATATACCCAAATAATCTTGATTGCACATCTGACAAAAAAAAAATCATCTCTGCGCTTTTTCATGCTTCTAGAGCTCATCAAATCAAGTAATGTTAGCACAGATATAGTGGCAAATTTCTATATCACAAAAAGAAACTAAATCTCAATTGAAAGACACCTCCATCCCTAACTAGAAGGATCTGCAAGGATATGTTCCTCTTGATCAGCTTCATTGTTGGCTAAACTCTAGAAAATAGGATTCCAAGCAAGTTATTATTAGAAATGCAGAAACTGCTAATTGTTGCAAGAAAAAAAAAGAGATGGGACACAGATACCTTCCATCATAAACAAGGGTCAGTAACAGGAGTTCCCCAGTTTTTGTTGACAATAAGGCTACATCTTTTAATAGCCAAGTTGCACTGGCAGCATCAAGTTCCACACTGAAAGTTGCTCTTGGCAGCTCTTGACTAATGAAAGAGGAGAAAAAAGAAGAAAATGCAAACAAAAAAGGCAGCATGTTTATAAGACATACTGGAAACTGAAAGGTATAATAGCATGAAGAGGCCAAATTTCTAAAATTTTAGCATAAACACATTTAAGGGCTTGCTATTTTACAAAACACTGACAGAAAAACACGATACAGTTCATATATTTTATTGTTTGTCTGAAGGCATGGTTTTAAAGAGGTAGACAGAGTCAATACCTACTATCTGCAGAAGCAGCATAGCTGTTCAGAGCCAATGCACAAGAAGCTGACTGCACAAACAAAACTCTCGTGTTATCATGCTTACAGATGAAAGAATAAAACCAGAATTATATTCATAAGAAATCAGACTCTAGCAGCAGTTGAGCTTACCTCACTGTGATAATGGATAGTGTTCGCACCAATCACAAGAACACCACCAATCGGAGATGGCACTGCGAGCAGCTTGTAAGCATCATGCGGGAGATTCTGAAAGAGAACACAAATGTAAGAGAGAGAAAATCTGCAAACTCCCATACAATATATGGATTTATTTATTATTATTTTTTTTTTTTTTTGGGGGGGGGGGGGGGCTGGATGACAGTTATTGCTTGGGACAATGTCCAATAAGATGGAAAAATGTGAGACCACCAGTTTAACCCAAAGCAGAAAACTAACACATTCATTAGAGATCAGAATTATTATGATGATTTGAAAATATTTAATAAAAATGCCAAAACCTTCTATAAAGTGATGCTTTGATAATTTTCATTTCAACCATGAATATATATAGGCAAGATATCTCAAGGTGACACAAAGTATGGAGACCTAACTGTAGAGAAATCTAGAGAAAATTCTTTGGTATTTTTATTAAATCTAAATAATAGTCTTCATCGCCATAAAATAAACTAGATATCCTTATTTATATTAGTCCTTAAATCTTTTATAAGAAAGGATTCATAATTAAAACTTACCTAACTAAAAGAATCCATCTAGCATTAGGATTTCTTAGATAGTAAAATATTAATTAAATTAAAAGTCCTAAGCTAAATAGGAAACAAATAATTAAAATCCAAAATTAACTAGGAAAACAATTAAAACAGGACAAAAGTAACTTCATGCTTCATATAAGATGCTTCTGGGTTTCGTTTCAGACTTCTTTTCAGGCTTTGCCTTGTCAATTTCGTCCATAACTCCTAGGATAATTGTTCTACGTCACTAGGCATGTATCTCAAGAAATAGGCCTCTATAAAATTTCATATAAAGGTGACAAAAATTTGGCAAAAACACATCTTTACTAATATTAATTTTTTGATCCCTTAAGATAGTTATTTTTAGAAACATACTCCAATAGACCATATAAGGGTTGGTTGCTTCAAAGTTGTACTGATACTAAGAGCAGAAATCATGCAAGTATGATGCTTCCACACAACACGCCCAGCCCAAGTAAGCTCTCGCTCATGAAGGACAACCACCACAGGTTCAATATAATCTGCATATCGCATCATACCAGGAAACATCAACAGTGTCAGAAATGTACAATGATCAAAGCTCTTTGTGTACATATTCAAATGAGAATAAATCACTAGCTAAGACAACATGCTAATGCCTTATGAAGAATATCATTGTATGAAGACAAAGTGTGGAAAGGTAGATACCCAGATTTCAAACTTGCAATCAGCAATTTAAAATGTCAACTAAAATTATGCAGTACAAAAAGTTTGGCATGCATATGTATCTATAATTCAGAAGTCTTTTTCTTCAAAAAATAACCCAATCGTATTTTGATCTACATATTCTTCATAGGTAAGATACAAACCTTGGACCTACCCCCACCATACCCAAACTATTTTGCCAGTGTTCACATGCTCACATGTTGCAACATTCATTTTAAACATCCATTAGCCCCAGGTTTTAGGTTCAAAGCATAGTCTAGAAAAAGAAATTGGGTTCATAATCAGACTCACCATGCACAAATATGAAATCTTTTACATGTTTCATGTCTAAATCTCTAAGATTAATGATGTAAGATGAGGCAATATGAGCAGAGATAGCAGCTCCAGAACTGAAAGCATCTTCATCTTGAACCAAGGCAGAACCAGCCTGACAACAAAAGTTCCAGGGTCAAGTATTTCTGTCTCAAAGGTTAAAGTAAAGACACTACTATTTTTATTTTATTTTTTATAAGAAACCACCCCATAAATGCAGGCACCAAGGACTACCAACCATTCACAAAGCAAAAGAAACTATCGAAGAAGTTCAATGACTGCAAATCAGTAAGTAAACATCTGGAACAGATAATCTATGAAGTCTTCATTGCAAAAGAAAATGCTTTCCTGCGAGCCAAAACCCAAGATTTTGGCAAGAATCCTTCAAGGAGTTGAGAAGGGTAAACCAGCAGAGTGGTTCATTCTGCTTCAGAGTTTGGAGCTCTACTAAGCTTGATCATGGGAAACTGTCTTTTAAAAGAAAGTATAATGTAGGCACAAACTAAAAATAGAAGGGAAAATTATTCATATGGAAAGATCCAATAACAAGCAACAGTAGCTGTTGGTGCTATAGTCAATCTGTGGAAAGCAGTGGATTTATTAGAATCACTAATCTTCCCCATAAGCTCTTTCACTTTTCTCCTTGACAAAACCCAAAATATTGCTTAAGGTATAAAAATCCCAAGAGTTTTTTTTTTTTCTCTGCCCGTACAAAAACCATGTATCAAAGGGTCTGTCAAGAGTTGCTTTCTTTACTGTTTTTTATTATTTTTTTATGGTTCATTTTTAATACAGGAATGAGTTGCATGTTTTGGTTCATAGTTCATTTAATTTCGGGATATTCATATCATATATAAAAATGTGCCTTGTGTTCAATGGAAACATCCAGCTCAAGACCCTATGATATTCACAACACTAATACAATTTAGCCATTAAAACAAAAACATTTGAACAGTTTTATGTTGTGATTCTATCAGGCGTGATTACTTTACATGCTATTTACAAAAACATGATCCATCTAAAAGGAAAAAAGGGTTAAAGTAGTAGAATAACTTGGATTACATAGAGTAAAAATTTGTCTATGTTAGGCAGGAAAGTTACCTGAGCAGCCTTAAGTATTATCATCTGCAAATCATAAACAAGAACACCTCCGCATCTTCCTTGAGGATCAACCTTTACCAATGGACCTCTTGCAAATGATTCTCTACCTCTTTTCAAATGACGCCAGTCTGGACCTTCAAAACAATGCATAGAGCTGAAAAAGAATCAATTTTAAACAAAATAAGATGTAAAACATTATCAGAAAATCAAATAGATTTGTAGTAGCACTGCCACCAAAATGCAATCAAAAGCTCCACGTCAATGATGATGATGATGATATACAGTATAAACTTTACCTTGTGCGAAGTCCATGAATCGAATCATCAAACTCCAAAACAGAAATCTTTGCATCTTTAAATGCTATGATAATAGAATCCCTTCTCCTAGAATCATCACCACCTTCAACAGACAGCACTCCCATTGACTCAACATTACCATGCAACCTGCAAAACCAATTCAACATTACCCTTAAAAAAAAGACAGGAAAAATGAGCAATTACATTGATAACCTCGGAATAAAAATCAAGTCCTAACTTGACCCGAACCCAAAACTACAAGCACCTAAATCCACACATTCATCAGAAAATGTTAGCTAATTTAGCTTCCAGTTTACTGAAACCCAGAAAACACAGCATCAGGTTTCCATATTGAGCTAAACCCAGCCAGATACATCTAAAACTAGCATACTGTTTAAAAAAAATATTTCAATTTGAGCCAACCCCAAGAACCTAAACCCTAAATTTTAACACTTACCACTAAAATCTACCTTCTTTCAATCAAATTTCCAAATCCATCCAAAACCAGCAAACCCAAACCCCTAAAACCCTCAAAACGATCGTTCCTTTTTCGAATTTACCATACCTGTAATGGCAAACAAGCTCAAGAGAAGCTCCAGCAACACCATCCATAACTCCACCACGCTTCAATTCACCCGAACTCCTCGCCCCCTCTTCTTGAACCCTAACAACATATAGTTCAAGAACATTACCGGAAGCAACAATTAGGTTCGGAGTCGGGCCAATTCCGCCACCACGGCGGCGTCGTGAAGGCCAGTCAGAGTCAAGATCGTCAGTGTGGAGTTGAGGAGCATGGGCTGACTCGGAGCGAGAATGGGTTACGAAACCAGAGACGCACGTGTCTATGGTAGTTGGCCAGTGCATCATCTTGTAGGCAGCGTAGCTCATTGTGGTTAGGGTTTGGATTTGAGAAATTAGGGGTTAGGGTTTTTGAATTGGAGAGGAGATGAGAGCTTAAACCCTCTTTGTTTGGCGGGAGGGATCTGGGTGAGAAAATAGTTGCTTATGGATGGTAAGAGGAGTAAATTGATATTTCAGTCCCTGAATTATTAGCAAAGTCACAACTTAGTCCTTCATTTCTTAAAACCTATAAACATTATGCATTTATTACTGTTTTTTCTTAATAGTGATTAAGAAAAATCTTTGGTCTAACTCATTATTGATATGAATCCATGAACCTCATGTTGAAATTTGATAGTTGATGTTGAAATTATTTTTTATTTTAATTCTAATTTTAAAAGTTTTTGGTTAATCAATGTACATCATAATTTTACATGAGTTTCATTAAAAACAAATCTTGAAAATCATAATTTTACATGTCACCTAAAGTTTTTTTCTTGATTTTGTTCAATTTTATTTTTCAATTTAATCCCTAATTATTTTCTTTCAAATATTTTTTTGTGCTCGATTTTATTCTTATTTTTTATTATTTTAATGAATGAAAATCTTGTTGCGTTATTTTTTTTGTGTTTGTCTTCTATAATCATGACTTGGCCCACCAACTATGATGATTAGCACAATTTAAGTTTGGATCTTTTTTATATATATTTTTGACATCAATTTATTAGCCCTTAAATTTCATGATTTTTTTTTTATTTTTTTTTGTGAGGTTATTCATATCTCGTGTCTTGGATCACAAGTTATTAAAGTTAAGTTAGGTTGACTTATATTTTGTGTATTTGATTAGCTAGTATTTTTTTGTCATTTTCAAGGGATTTTTTCCAACCTTTTGAGATTAATATGCGTTGCCTCATTTTTCTTTTCTCTTTTGGATTCACCTCTTTTAAGATACTTTTTATTTAAATTAAATTAATTTATTTTATCATTCAACATTAAATTTGCACATGATATAACTCGGTTTTATTTGTTCTCTTTATTAGATTTTGCCTTTTTAATTAAATTAATTCATTTCACCCTTCAATATTTATTTTTTTAATATTAAACTTTTTACTTGAGCTTAAGTTCAATTCACATTTCCACCCTTTTTAGCTCTCTCTTTTTTGTTTCATCCCCAAATATATTTTTAAACAATTCCAATGGAATTCTCCATTCATTTTGGGGAAAAAACACACATGTCACCTAGATTTTTTTGCTGGCTTTGTTCAATTTTGTTTTTTAAAATGATTTTTACTTTTGAATTAAATATATGCATCAAATGTTTTCGTGCTTTATTCCAATTACTTTTAAGACCCATGTTAGCCCAATGTTCGGGTCATCTAATTCACAAGTCAACCTGTCGGGTCAAACATGTAGAGCAATCAAATGATGTATTTTTACTTTGATTTTTTTCTTTTTTTAGAATTTGGTCCTCGCTCACTTGATTTTTATTTTTGTTTGGAATTCTTTTGTGAATTTGTGGACTTAGAAATCTTCAATTTAGTCCTTCAATTGATGGTATTTTAGGTTTTAATCCTCAATGTTTTGATTTTACAATTTTATTCTTGACACCATTATCAAATTTTAATTTCTCAACACCTTAGATTTGATGGTAATCTTTTTTTTTTTTTTTACTTTATTCTGGTTCTCAATGTTATATTTCCCATTCTATCCTTCATTGCTGAAGTTCCTGAAAATTAACGTCCATATTTTTTCCCACTCTCTTTATAATGTGCAGCCATTTATTTATTTTAAAACTACACTTGCCACGTTCAATCATTATTTTTATTTCTCTCAAGAAAATAGACAACTTATAGCTTGTTTGGTTGTGCGATACAACCTGTTTTTGCCTGAAATTTGATTATTGTTTTTTGCATTTTAAATGAATATGTTGTGGTGTTTTTAGATCATTTTGATGTGCTGATATCAAAAATGATTTTTAAAAAATAAAAAAATATCATTTTAATATATTTCGGCACAAAAAACACTTTAAAAAACTACCGCAATTGCACTCCCAAACAGATCTTTGGACAGTCCACAGCTACAGATAAGCGATCTAGTTATAAATAGAAAATTGTTTTGGATGGTATGAACTGAGAACTATGAACAGCTACTGGATCTTTCTAGAAATAATCTAGGAGGTATGCTCCCAGCAATGTTTAGAAAACTTGTCATCCCTGCAACAATTGTCTAGAGTAAAATTAGAGCAGTTGACGACATTAGAGTTTATCAAGCTGCCAAACAACAATTTGGGTGGGCAAATACCTCCCTCGAAAATACTTTTTGAGAAAAGTTAAAAAAATATATATTTTAAATTAAATATTAATATTCCTATATCATTTTCATGTAATAATATCAAAATTAATTTTTTTTAAAATAAAAAAATATCATTTGATAGATTTATGAACAAAAATTATTTTTAAAAGCAACCATAATCACGCTCTCAAACAGTCACTATCTCTTATCTTAAGGTATCCCTATGGAGGTGTTTAGTAATGCGTTTGAAAAGTACTTTAAAAAAAATAATTTTTTTTTATTTTTATTTTTTACTTCAAAGTAAATTTTTTTGGTGATTTTAGTATTTTTATATGTTGATATCAAAAATAATTAAAAAAAAATAAAAAAAATATATCATTTTAATGTATTTATGAACGAAAAATATTTTAACAGTCACATTCCCAAACCAGTTGGTAACAAGGAATCATGGGCTAGCTTGTAGTCTTTATGAAGGAAATATGGTGCCCCAAATGATGCTATTGCAGGTTTTTAATGGCTGCTGGCAAGTGCATCATCATACAGGCAGCAAAGCTCATTGCCGTGTACATGCTAAAATAGAACTCACCAGCAACAAATCTGGAGCAACCAACAGACCAGGAATGTCGATATTAACTAGAGATTCAGACAAGCATTGAATATACAAAGGATGTAATATATTGGTGAATGTTTTTTTTAAATTAGTTTTCATATCAATCGAGATCAAATCCTCTTTTAAATTGATTCTAAGATGAACTAACAGATAAACAACTCACTGGTGAATGAACTCAAAAGTTGGAAGACCTAGTGCCCGTTTGACATTGCGATCCCACTGGTTTTTGGCCGAAATTTGATTTTTTTTTCATTTTAAAAATCGGCGGTTTGGTGTTTTTAGATCATTTTGATGTGCTGATTTCAAAAATAATTTTTTTTTTAAAAAAAATATCATTTTGATACATTTCAGCACGATAACCACATTGAAAAACTATCGCAATCGCACTCCCAAACAGGCTACTAGACCCTGGAGGTTGGTGTTGTGCAACAATCCACTTGTTTAACACGAGGTTAAAAGAAAGCATTGAATAACGAAGGATATGATAATTTGCTAGGGTGCCTTTGTGTATACTTCATCCATGGAGAAAAGTTGAAGTAAGGTTGGCCCTAATGAGTCATGAAAACACCATCATTTTTTTAGCGAAGATTTAAGAGTATGGTTGAGATTATTTTTAAAAATATTTTTTTATTCAGAAATATATCAAAATGATATTTTTTTTATTTTTTTAAAATCATTTTGATATCAGCACATCAAAATGATCGAAAAACACCAAAAAAATTTAATTTAAAATAAAAAATAAAAAAAACTTTTTTAAAATTTTTCAAAAGTACTTTCCAAACGCACTATAAAACACACCATTATACTGATGATTTGCATGGTTCTGGCTTAAAATAAGATGGCAAATGACAGAAATCATGGCCACCTTATCTCCTCACCATGGCCCTCATTTAACTTCTCTTTTAAACAAAGCTTCGCATTCTCTCAAATATTCAAGTGTCAAAGCTGCACAAAACGACCAAAACTAGCACCTTGGACCTCTTTCTTTACATCTGCTGTCAGTGGTTTCCCCATAAAGAGCATATGCCGCCCCACCTCTTCAACAAACATAAAGACATCAAACTCTCATAGGAAACAGTAAAGAAACATTATAAATTCTGAAGAATGACCATTACACAGACAGAGAATATAGCCCACAACTTCGGTAACAAAACCACTTCCCTTGTTGTGTTTAGTTTGGTCTGTGAACATTAGTTACAATGTTTCTTCTTCGCCAATGTTTTGTTCTAATCTCTCTTACCCTTTTCCAAGCTTCTTCACCAGCCTCATTACCTTCATCAGCAATTTACCTTCTCAAGTTCCAAGATAGTCTTCCATTACATTCTCAAAAGCTCTTGCCATGGAACCAATCAAGCTCATCTCCTTGCCAATGGCCTGGAGTTTCTTGCTATCCCAACAAAAGTTTTCAAGTCAAGGCCTTAAACCTGTCAGGATATGGTCTTTCTGGTATCTTGAACAACTCCATTTCTTATCTTTGCCTCCATAAATATTTGAACTTGCTTGATCTTAGTGGAAACCATTTTACCGGTGTTATTCCCCACCTGCTTGGAAACTGTGGTCAACTCAATACCATTCTTCTCAATTACAATGCCTTGGAAGGTTCAATTCCTGCTGATGTTTTCAAATCAAAGAAGCTTGTACAATTAGACTTGGGCTACAACTCTCTTTCTGGTAATATTCCTCCTGAGGTAAGCTTTTGCACCAACCTTGAATACCTAGGGTTGTATAACAATTATTTGAGCGGAGAGGTTCCAAGTGAAATATTTTCTCTGCCAAAGTTGAATTTTCTGTATCTGAACACAAATAACCTAACAGGGTTGTTGCCAGATTACTTGCCTTCCTGCGCAATCTCTGATCTTTGGATTCATGAGAACGCATTTTCTGGATCTTTTCCTTTTACTCTCAGTAATTGCCAAAACCTTACTGTGTTTATCGCCTCTCAAAACAATTTTGAAGGAGTCATTGCACCAGAGATTTTCAAGGGTCTTTTGCAACTTCAAGTCCTTTATCTTGATGGAAATAAACTCGAAGGGGAAATTCCACAAACTTTGTGGGGTCTTGAAAATTTACAAGAGCTTGTTCTTTCAGGGAACAAGCTGAATGGCACAATATCTGAGAGGATTTCTCAATGCCCTCAGCTTGTGACCATTGCTCTTTCTGGCAATAACCTTGTTGGTCATATTCCTCGATTAGCTGGAACTCTCCAATATTTGACCAATCTAATTCTCTTTGACAACAAGCTTGATGGCTCATTGCCTTCTGAGCTTGGAAATTGCAGTTCTCTTGTTGAAATTAGGCTTCAGAATAACCTTATAGGAGGGAACATCCCTCCTGAGATATGTAATCTTGAGAATCTTGAGGTTCTTTTCTTGTCCAATAATTTTATTGAAGGCCGTATTCCAAGGCAGATAGGGAGATTGAGCAACCTTAAAATACTAGCTCTGTACAGCAATAATTTGAGTGGTATAATCCCATCTGAAATCACCAATTTTACAAAACTCACCTATCTTTCATTTGCTCATAATGACCTTACTGGTGAGGTACCGTTTGATCTTGGAAAAAATTCACCATATCTTGATAGACTCGACCTAACCTCGAACCACCTTTATGGACCAATTCCACCTAATGTATGCAATGGCAATAATCTGAGAGTTCTGACCCTTGGGGATAATAGGTTTAATGGGAGCTTCCCGGTTGAGATTGGCAAGTGTTGGTCTCTAATGAGGGTGATTCTTAGTAACAATCTTCTAGAGGGGAGTATACCAACCGTTTTGGAGAGGAACTCTGGGGTTTCTTACTTGGAGGTCAGGGGAAACTTGCTTGAAGGAAAAATACCTGCAGTGTTTGGTTCTTGGAGCAATCTATCAATGATTGATTTTTCAGGGAATAAATTTTCTGGCTCTATACCTCCTGAGTTTGGAAAGCTTGCAAATCTTCAATCCTTAAGACTTTCTTCTAATAATTTAACGGGAAGCATTCCCTCTGGCCTGAGTCATTGCAGAAAGTTGATTAAAATAGACTTGAGTAAGAATCAGTTTTCAGGAAAAATACCTTCAGAGATCACTTCATTGGAAAAATTAGAAACCCTTCTCCTTCAAGAGAACAAACTTAGTGGAGCTATACCTGACTCCTTCTCTCCTCTTCAAGGTCTCTTTGAATTGCAGCTTAGCAGTAATATGCTTGAAGGTCCTATTCCTTGCAGTTTGAGTAAGATAAACCATTTTAGTTCAGTTCTTAATCTGAGCTATAATAAGCTTTCTGGTACAATCCCAGGGTGTCTTGGCAACCTAGACAAGTTACAGATTCTTGATCTTTCAAGCAACAGCTTCTTTGGTGAGATGCCGACAGACCTCAACAACATGATCTCCCTTTACTTTGTCAACATATCATTCAATCAACTCTCTGGCAAGCTTCCAACTTCTTGGATGAGAATAGTGGCTTCATATCCAGGGTCTTTTCTTGGAAATCCTGAACTTTGTTTGCTAGGTAATGATGCAAGATACTGCAGGAATATCAGAGAAGGCCATGCGAGAAGGCTTGGCCGGCACTTGCTGGCTGGTGTCATTATATGCGTTGTTATCTCCATGGCATTGCTTTGTTCTGTGGTTTACATAATAGTGGTTCGAGTCCTTCAACATAAATATCACCGTGATCATTCACTTCTCCGAGAATGTCAATCTCAAACTGAAGATTTGCCGGAAGATTTACAGTTTGAAGATATAATGCGTGCTACAGAAGCCATGAGTGATGAATATGTAATCGGGAGAGGCAAGCATGGCACAGTTTACAGGACAGAATCTGCAAACTCCAGAAAGAACTGGGCTGTCAAAAAGGTGAGCTTATCTGGGGATAACTTCAGCCATGAAATGGGAATTTTGAGCTTTGTCAGGCATCGGAATATCGTGAGAATGGGGGGTTACTGCATTAAAGATGGTTATGGGTTCATTGTAACTGAATTCATGCCTGGAGGAACGTTATTTGACGTTCTCCACAGACATGAACCACGCATGGCTTTGGATTGGGACACCCGATATCGCATTGCTCTTGGTGTTGCACAAGCCCTTTCTTACCTTCATCATGATAGCGTGCCACAAATCATTCACAGAGATGTAAAGTCAGATAACATTTTGATGGATTCTGAATTGGAACCGAAGGTCGGAGATTTTGGGATGTCAAAAATGCTTCTTGATTCTGATTCAAGCTCGACGAGGTCGAGAATTGTAGGAACTCTAGGCTACATGGCACCAGGTAAGTCGCTTTCTACCAAGCTAAGTGCCCGTTTGGCATTGCGATCCCACCGGTTTTTGGCCGAAATTTGAATTTTTTTTTCATTTTAAATGAATATGTTTTGGTGTTTTTAAATCATTTTGATGTGCTGATTTCAAAAATGATTTAAAAAAAATAAAAAAACATCATTTTGATGTATTTCGGCACGATAAGCACTTTGAAAAGCTACCGCAACCATACTCTCAAACAGGCCCTTAACATTCTTTTGGTTCATAAATCATGCTCAAATACTAATTCCTGTCTTGTGTTCCTCCTTTTTCCTTGTCAAAAATTTCAGAAAATGCATACTCGATCCGTTTGACAGAGAAAGTCGACGTATACAGCTACGGGGTCATCCTGTTGGAGATTGTTTGCAGAAAATTTCCAGTTGACCCCAGCTTTGAAGAAGGTCTGGATATCGTGTCCTGGACGAGGAAGAAGCTGGAAGAGAATGATGAATGTGTTTGCTTCCTTGATAGAGAAATCAGTTTCTGGAATAGAGATGAGCAACAAAAGGCTTTGAAACTGTTAGAACTGGCACTTGAGTGTACTGAATCAGTGGCTGATAAGAGACCAGCCATGAGAGATGTAGTAGGTTGTCTTATAAAATTGCATGAAAGAAGTGTAAATGACAGAAACATTCGAACCAAAAAAGCCTCGAGTGATTCATCTTCTTCTTCTATGCAGGAAAAGCACGATAACAATAGCTGTGTTGGTGCAATTAGCATGCCATGTAATCATGTTTAGGCAATTTTTCAAAGCTCTGTTGATAATCTTACGAGGGTGTTTGGCTGGCGTTTCAAACGTCGGTTTGCAGTTTTTTTTTCATTTTAAATAAATATGGTTTGGTGTTTTTAGATCATTTTAATGTGTTGATGTCAAAAATGATTTTTAAAGAATAAAAAAAATATCATTTTGATATATTTCGACACAAAAAGCACTTTAAAAAGCTACAACAACAGCTCTCCCAAACACCCTCATCCTTGCATAACCTCTCTTTTTTAAAAAAAAATGATTTTCTTTTGTTTCAGAATATTTTTTTTAGTATTTTTATATTGATGTTAAAAATATATATTTTTAATATATTTCTAATTGAAGAACAATTACTATCACATTACCGAACAATTATTATCACAGTTACAACCACTACCATCAAAAATCAGATTTAATATATTTCCAAACAAAAAACAACCAGGTTTTTCATCAAGGCTCTCTAACGCAGACCCTGTATTATTGCTTTGATGTGTGAAATATGAAGAGGTAACATTTAGCTTTGATGCTTTCCATGTGCCAAAAAAGATCATGATTGATCATTAACACACAACAAGCAGTTTTTTTTAGCTGTGTTCCTTCCAAATGCCTCGAATAACCATCGTCAAGGTGAGGTGGAAGGCTTTTCCTGCCAGAGCACAGCAAATCAAACAATATAGTGATTGTTTGGCACTGCAGTTGTACCGTCGGTTTCTTAAAATTCATTTTTTTTTATTTTAAATAAAAAAAATTTAGTGTTTTTATATCATTTTGATGTGTTGATATCAAAAATGATTTAAAAAAAATAAAAATATCATTTTGATGTGTTTCTAAATGAAAAACACTTTAAAAAACAACCGCACTCCCAAACAGGCCCATAGAAGCACTAACTAGTTCCCAGATAAAATCATATTGATTCAGGACAATCCAGTGCTGTTGCAGCTACAATGATCCAAAATGGGATCAACATTCATCTTTGTAAGCTTCCCATTTATCTCTTCCTATTGAGATAGAAAGCACAGGTGATGATTTTATTGCAGCTTATCACCATCATCTCAAATGAAAACTTCTATAGTTGCATTTGCAAGAATGGTGTACATTATTTACTGCAATCACAAGTGACAATATGCCCAGTTTCTAAGACGAATCCCCACTCATGGATTCACGCCTTAAGATAACATGGTTCGCAAAATAATATGATTATCATTAGAAACTAACCAGGCGTTGCTAAAAAAACCTGGCAACTTTTAAGACATGATGTATAAATACTTTTTCAAACATCTTACATAATAATATCAACCACATATAAAATTTGAAAACTTGTGCATTGCCAATCATCCAATATAAATTGCAATCTTGCATCTCCAGGAAGACTCTTTAAACTGATAGAGTATTGACACGCAGAGATTTAGGAGTCATGATTATTCTTTAACAAGGAGACAAAATCCATATAGAAACCAACAGCTTTATAAGAAAAACATGTCTGAAGCCACAACATCAAACTAAAGTAGAACATCTCTAGTCTTCTATTCTGTTGCTTGCAGAGGCTGTGGAGCTTCACTTTGTTTCAATTTTTCCAAAGCAGAAATCCGTCTATCAAGTGATTCATGAACACTTTCCACCTGGAGAATGAAAGAGTGAGTAATAGCATATGAAGTAGCAAATTCTTAAGTTCTCCAAACACGCACACAAAAAGAATCTTTCATGTCCTGTATTACAAAGCCACTATCCTACAGCCTTGCACATTCAGAAAAACTCAAAGAAGGAAACCATGGTCCTTCCTTTGAGAATAATGCTGCAGGTAACGTCAATTGTAAAGCATGCATTTAATCAAGAACAGAAGAAAATCTTTAGGCTGGGGGTATTAACAGTCCATAAGTTGTTAAAGGTCCTTCACCTTTAAAGAGAGAAAAGTACCTTGCCATAAACACTTGATGGAGAGCTAATAACTCCACCCAGGAATTTATTTCATTGTAAAGCAAGAGCACTATTCCTACTGTTTCTTTTACAATATTATCATCTGAACAGATGATAACAGAATTAGCATCCTAACATTCTTCAGTCAGTTAGGCCCTTTTCCATGTCGCAACAAGAAATTAAACACTTTGATGCAGCATTAGGGGTGGGGGGGTGCAATGCTTGAAGAATGTTATATAAATTTGCATTAGTTGTGACAAATTATGATTTGATTTCTGTTTGAACAGGCGACATGGAATTCTCATCAAAGAATGCAAGTACAGCATCATGCGAAAAGAGCCCATATGACCTTAAATTAACACAATCAAAACCTAGTAACAAACACATAAAGACAGGGTAACACTGCAAAAGCAACCAGCACCAAGAGCACAAAACGCGTACAGTTACCATTAACAAATCAATCCTGTAAACCTACCTTCTCAATTTACAAGGATTTACTTCTTCTACGTATTTCTCCCAAATAAAACCTCTCTCCAACTAGCCTTACTACTTCTATACCATTTTTATTGCCTATTACGATCCTTCAACTTCTTTAGTACTACTAAATTCCACATAAAAGAACAATCAATACAGATGATCTGCATTCTTATATCGATCAACTAAGTACCCAATAAGCATATATTCTTCCACGACAAACAAAAAAACAAGAGCAAAAACCAAAACAATCAAAAAAGAGAAAAACATATTCAAAACCCATAATTAAAATTTCACAATAAGGACTAATTGAACCTCAAGTTTCTACCTTTTTCTCAAATGCCAACAGACAAATACCATTCCACGACATGCATAACTCGAGCGAAGATACACAGTGAAAAAGGGACAGTAAAAATAAAAACCCATGATTAATATGTTGCAATAAGGACCAATTGAGTCTCAAGTCACTGCCTTTTTTCGCGGATGCTAAATGGAGTGAATAATAATGCGAAATTAAGGTTAAAAAGAACAGTTTTTTTCTTGAGGTTTTGATGATTACCTGTTGAGAGATGGCATCATGGGCAACCTTGAAATCCTTGTAGAGGAAATAGAGTCCTGCAAATGATGCTGTTGCTGCTCCTGCAAAAAATGAAGCCAATCTCACTCTCAGCACGTAACCCATTCTCTCTTATTTTCTCTCTTCGTTTCTAAAATGGTGTCAAGCCCTTTGTCTTTGCTCGTTGGTGCTCCTCCATGTCTCGTACGACGACGTATTCTATTTTAATGGTGATCCACTGATCATAAATCGAAACTTGAAATCTCTTTTATTATATTCGTATTCTATTGTAAATATTTGGAGTGTAAGAGATTTATATATTTATTCTTCATTTATTGATTTTTTTATTATTTACCATATAAATATTATTTATGATTTGATATAAAATAAAAAATACATTTATTTAAGGTGTATACACGTATATTAAATATTAAAATTATAAATGTTATAATGTATATTATATTAATATTGAGGTAATGTGTGTGTGTATATATTATTAAATTTGAATACTTTTTTTTTTAATACGAGGAGAAACCACTCTACTCGGAAAGCGTATTTTATGAGTACAGAAAACAAGAAAAACCTCAACTGTCTTAAATTCTTATAGAACAAGAATGACTCGCGTCACTAGTACGCGCCCCGACTAGAACCTTGCTCTTGCAAATACAAGAGCAAGGCCGCCACGCTTACCCCGGGGACATAAATATACATCTTATGTTGAGTTTAGATTAGTTTTTTGCACTGTTAATAATTTATCTATTATTTATTATTTATCGAGAAAATTAATAATATTAAAAAATCCATTCGCTTGAATTAGTCTGACTCAATATATTAAATTCAAATGAAATTATTACCTGTAGATCTATATTTAACTCGAGTATTTTTAGAATATTAACAAGTAGTTCAAACCTATTTTTTAAACATTAAATAAATAAGTAAAATTTTGTGTAATTATTTTTATATGTATAATTTAACAAGCTGAAAAAAATATACATAAATTAATTCAAATAAATGTTTTTAAAAAATGCAAAGATTGCATTTTAACCTTAGTTAAACAAAAAAATATTTCCGTGTATGTTTTTGTACTTTTTAACCCGGACCGGGTTAAATTATAGATTAGCCGCTCCTAGATCAACCCGCTACGTGTCTTCCCGGATTACAAAAGAAAACTTTGACACGGCACCGTGTGGGGAATCGTTGTCGTGTTACCAAATTTAGCAAAAAAAAAGGAATACATATTGTTATTTTTTCTCGAGGGTCATGGTGTCACCCTCAGAATTCTCTATACAAACCTTTTCCTTTCTTTGTTTCTCTCATTTTTATTTTTTATTTAATTTCGTATCTGCGGTTAGGGTTTTTGGGTAATGCAGCAGTCACCGCAACAAATGTTGAGCATCACCACTGAGCAGATTCAAAAGGTAAACACACTTCACATTTTTTTCTCCAAAAAGTTAAAATGTGGGCTTGCTATATATATGTATATTGTAATGGGTTTGGCCTCTTGCATGCATTTGTTCGTGGTAAGACTAGTAGGACTTGTTTGTCTAACTTGTGTCTATTAATTTTGGACAATGGTGTTAGTTGATCAAGGTGTTATCTCTGAGGTTTAAAACTTGGTTTTATTGATTTATTTTTCTTGTTGTGTTTTTGGGATGGCAAGGTTTTCTTGTTGTTGATGGGATTTGTTTAAAGTTTAATTCTTTGTTTGAGCATTTTCTACATGTATATATTGTTAGCCTGTTGGGAATTGTTCATATTCTCTGATTTGTGGTGTTCTTTTGGAAAGAAAAGGAGGGATTATGTATTAGAGTAGGGAATTTTGATTACTTCCAAGCAAAAAAGGATAGCAGTTTGGCTGTCGTTCTGTGATCAAATAATTGATGTTACAATTGTTAAGGTGATTCAGTGGATAGTACTATGGTGGTGGTTCTTCTGTTAAAAATGAAGGACAAGGCAGGTTCTGCCAATTAGTTAATGTTAATAAGGTTTCAACATGAGTGTTCTTTTGATCTGCCTCTGGTTCTAATCTTTGTAAAGGGGTTCAATGAAATTATGCTTTTTTTGCCTTCATAAAAGCATTTGTGTCGAGTAGATTTCTCGTATGCAAAACATAGACACAGACTGCTTACTACTTACTAATTGATTTGATGGTTTTTGATGGAACAGTCAATGCCTAAAAATTGGTTAGAAAATAAAAATGATAGTTTTATTATAAGTTTAAGTTGGTGATTATTTGCGATTCATGCAGTACTTGGAAGAGAACAAGCAGCTGATTATGGCTATACTGGAGAATCAGAACAAGGGAAACGTTTCTGAATGTGCTTCGTAAGTTACAAACTAACTGCAATGCCGTTTGTTTTGCTTGTTTCCTTTATGGCACAAAAATGGTGTGATCTGCCTAATCTTGAACTCAAATATTTTTGCTGAGAGTTTGATGTTTCTGACTATTTCCAATATCCAATATGTAAACCAGTTTTTTCCCCACATTTCTTACCCCTTCACGTGAATCTTTTTAATCTTCTCAGTTGCTGATGAGATTGCAACTGTTCATGATATAACAGATTATTGATTAGCTTCACTGGTCTTTAACCTATCACATTCTTGTTTTTTTTCCTTCTATATCTGGCCCTTTGTTGGGGACATTTTTCGAAAATGGCATTGGAAACAAAAACTGCGTACATAACTGAATGTATTATACCAACTGAAAGCTAATTTGGACATTTCACAAAACATTAAAAATCTCACCTCTGGCACTGCTTATCGGTGAATATAGCACATGTTGATCTGTTAAAAACGGTGGTTTATTAAAAGATTTATAATTGACATTTATCCTTAGATCAAACAAAGTGTCCGTAGAGTGAACAGGGAGCAACAACCATGATCTTGCTAATGTTTCTGAATTAAATGTGATAATAGCACTTACCTCCTAAGTTTTTGCATCATGCTTAGTGAACTTGGAGCTATGAACTATAATGAGCTTCTCTTTCAGTCCCTGGCTCATCAGCTTCATACAACTCTTATATGACATTTTCAATTCATTTTCTTTTGCATAGCTATTGGAAATGGAACGAGCATCACTGATGAATCTTTTTCGCCCCCCTGCTCCTCTTTCTCTTTCGATGCTAAGAAAGAATGGAAAATTATGTTAGCTCTTATTTTCAACTTCGTGATTCTTCTAGACGGGTACATATATTCACACACTTGTTCTTGTAAAATTTGCCAATGATTCAGGTATCAAGCCCAGTTACAGCAGAACCTGATGTACCTAGCAAGAATTGCTGATGCCCAGCCACAAGGAACCACAATGACTTCTCAGGTAAAATTGCTGAACAAGACCTGAATACTTCTTTTTTTGGGTGACCCCTACAAAAATTAATTTTGGGTTCGGATAGCCTGCTGTTGAAATTGAACCGTTTCTTCTGTTGAAAAAAATAAAAATGAAAATTAGATGCCTCCCCAGCAGCCTGCAGTGAAGCAAGAGCAGTACATGCAGCCATCTCAAGTTGCTATGCCCCAGCAACCAATTTTCTTCAATCAGAAGCTCCCTTTCCAAACGAACTTCCACCACGAGCAGCAGCCGCAGCCGCAGCTTCCACCGCACCTCCAACAGCAACACTTCACCCAAGGACAGATGAGAATGAGACCCGGTGTCACTGATCAAGATTCTGATGCATAAAACCAGCAAATTTTGATTGCCCAGAATGCCTGTGGTTTAGGGCTGCTTCAGAACTAGCAGTACAGGAACATCTCTTTTGTAGGCTCTGGTTGATGTAACTTGTAAGCATTACTAAGTGGCTTTCTTTTTTTCTTTCATGGGTGTGTGCTCAGTATTTTTCAGGTAAATCTGCCGCTATTTTTCAAGGGGTTGGTTAAAATTCAATTGTTTTTTTATATTTTCAAATCATTTTGATATGATGTTAAAGATAATTTTTTAAAAATAATTTAATATGTTTTTTCTTTTGAAATACAACAACTATTACATTCCTAAACACCAAAGGCAGAGGACAACACCCCCTAAAACAGGACTGCTTTGGCGTGAAGATCCCTCTTCACTTTGATCAATCCTTGTTCCTTGTGCGTTTCTCAAGTTAAGAGTTGTTTTCAGATTGTAGACTACACCACAGCATAAGATGACTGAAAACATAAAAATTATTATTTAATTTATTTTAAAATAAACTAAATAATAACTTTTGTGTTCCCTTTTTTTTCTTTTTGTTATGACCCTTAGTACCTGTTTGGGAGTGCGATTACAGTAGTTTTTCAAAGTACTTATCGTGATAAAATATATTAAAATGATATTTTTTTATTTTTTGTACTTATCGTGATAAAATATATTAAAATGATATTTTTTTATTTTTTAAAAATTATTTTTGAAATCAGCAAATCAAAATATTTAAAAACACCAAACTGTCGGTGGTTAAAATGAAAAACAAAATCAAATTTCAGCCAAAAACCGGTAGTATCGCAATGCCAAACGGGCACTTAACTTTGAACTGAGGGAGCACCGGCAGCCGCTAACAGAAGATTCCAGTCAAAAAGCTTTGGTCCCCAACATTGAGTGGATGATTACACATCTTGATGATTTCACCTGACCAATCTTTATTTCTATTAAGATAAAGAGATCAAATAGCTCTCTAATGGAGAAAATCTCTCTGATAAAAGTCACATATATTAAGTCAATTGTATATCCAATTTCCCCATTTTAACAATGCTTGAACAATTTTCATCACAACATTCAACATCCACGGACCATGGAACTATGAGAAACCCCATTTTTAGATTTTTATGCATTCATTTGCCGCTGAAACAATGCTCTGGTTAAAAACTTTACCAAAGAAAGAACTTGAATGGGGAAGAATAAAAGGGGGAAGGCGCGGCGGCAAAGATAAAATCAAATTTAGAGAAAACTCAGAGAGAGGGGCTGACAGGAGGAGGTATGGACTATCAAATGCACAGAACCAATTGTGTGCATGAATATCAATGCAGAAAGTTGAATGAGTTTGTCTTGGGTCATTAACACACAAAAAGCAGGTTTTTCCAAAAGCATAAAAATAAACAGGATAAAAAAAAATCAGCTAAGTCCAATGGTGGATTCTATAAGAAGCAAAAGATGGCTGGCAATTTCATCAAGAGCACAATTCTACCACGGATCGCTCCCATAAATGCCCTATCTGCACTCCTATTAACTCCATGAATTCATTCATATGTTGGACATTGCCTCCTGCAAAACCAAATTAGAATTGATTATAAATCCATGGAAAATCACACAAAACAAAGAAAGGAATCCATGGTCAACAAAGCCAGAACTGCCATACAATGCAAATGCACACCTAGAATAATTATTATTACCATTACCATACTATCTTCTAGAAGTTAAAGCAGCTCCAGTTGCCCTGAAAACATTCAAACACATAAAACTCAATGAGCTCTTAAACCACTGGTACACGTCACTACATCATCCAACATAAATTGCAAAATCTGCAATATTTATAAGGATTTAAACCATACCTGCTCTGCTGTTTTCCAGTATAAATTGAGCTAGACATCCCATGAATTGAGCCCTTGCTTTGAGCACTGCTTGCGCTGGATCTATCAGAATCTGGCCCATTTAATTCTTGATAATCTTTCGATTTGCTCAAAACTTTTACATTTGAGATGCCTCCAGCAACCCCGAAATTAACACCATTAGAAAACTTCGATTCAATTGACGGAACCTCCTTAAGTCGATGAGATTGTGCCATGGGAGTAACAGCCACAGAAGGCAAAAATGACGAGTAAGGAGATGAAGCTGCTGCTGCAGCAGCAACTTTAGCAACAGCTGATGTAGCAGCTATCATTTCTTGAGCTCCTTCCCGAAGCTGGATAAAGTCGCCCTCAATCAAAAACAACTGAAATCACAACTTAGAGGCTCAGATACAGTTATACAGTCTCCCATGTAAGCAAACATGTAAATTGAGATCTAAAAAACTCACTTTTGGGTGACCACCTACAAAGTCATCTAGCTTTCCATATTTCTTCTTGTAATCATGCCAATGCAAAGGTGAAAGCATCTTGCCAAGTCTATTTGGTAGCTGTAATTGACACGAATGACAATTATCATTGCTTCTTATAGGATTTTAAAATGAACTAAGATGGGAAAAATAAATTATTTTACCCTCAGTCACTAACCGTTGAATTGATCCGAATTCTGCCACCAGCTGGAATGGTACGAACTATGCAAGTCAACAGAGATCTTTCATCAAGGAGAGGAGTCTCAGAAGTTTTTCCTCCAGTAACCATATTTGTCTGCTCAGATGAGATCATTGTTTTAGTTGAAACAGCAGTGGTGCCATTGTTGATTGTGGTTTCATTGACATTAACTGAATGCGTGGATGTTTCAGAGAGTGATGCACTGGCAGCAGGACTTGCCTGCTCTTCCATCAAAGCTTGGCTATGGTTATTAAAGTTCAAAACATTTTGATCCTACACCAGTCCAAATACAACCGATTTTAGTTTCTGCCCTAATTGTCAAATGCTACTAATGTAGTAAAAACAAGCCAACAAATTGAACCAGCAAGGCAAAGGAACTTTCAGCAAAAATAAGCACAGACCTTTGTTTCAGTATTCCGTTCAGGAGGATTCAATCTCAAGGCATCATTAAATTGGGAAGAAATCTCTTGCAAGCTCTGCTCAGGTTGGGGATTGACCAAGTAACCCCTGTCAACTGACTCAATAACCTGCAGAACGTAGGATTTTTGCAGGCAGTCAATAATAGTCATGAAACATAAGTTGATTGCCAGGGGCAGCACTACAGCTTGTGTTGAGAGTCAATGGCCCCCTGTTTTTTAGAAAGTTCATTTTGGCTCTCGTATTTATGGCGAGGCCCTATAAAATTTGATACTTTTATTTATGACATTTCTTTTAGTTCTCATCCTCATTATTTCCGTATCCCCCCCCCCCCCCCCCCCCCCCCAATTTATTTTACTATAGCTCTGCCACTAATAATTACATAGGGAAACAGCTTAATATGTATGACCTGTGATTCCCCTGTGGATGATGAGATTACAGAATCTGGCTCTGCTCCTTGACTGATATGAACATCTAGATAGTCTGGATGAAACTCCTGGCCATTAACAGACCTTTCATAGTCATACTTCCCATCAGAACTCATAAGGTTATGATCGGCTTGAGATGGTGCAAGTTGATTCTGTGTAGGTAATGGTGCATTCTCTGTTACAGCCTGATTTTTTTAAAAGAAAATGTATAGAAATTGTTATCATGGTCTAGGTTAGAAAACATGTTCTAGAGTGATATCAAAGAGAAATGAGCACCGGTCATATTTACAATGATAAAATCTACAATGATGACAGAAGAAGTTTCCATTAAATAGTTACCTGCCCATTCTGCCAATGCGGGACAGATGACATTGCTGGTACTGAATGAAAATGTCCAACATGAGATTGGGGAATCCCCTGTTGATGCAGAATAAACGGGTGCAGTGCAGTCACCTGCCCAGGTGGAAGGTAAGTTGGCATCCCGAGTAGGGATGTTGGAGCCATTGGAACACCAGCAACATGGTTGGTCTATTGATCAACAGAAGATATTGGAAGTCATGGATGTAGGATTTGGACATTTAATATTACTTCCTACTAAAAAGTATGTTTTAATTACCTTCTGGCAACTGCATAACAGAAACAAATTTTTTTTCTTGGGAAAAAAACTTGTAAACACCTATAATATATTCTATCTGTATGGCCCATGGTTTTATTTCGTCCCATCATTTCTTAATTAACAGTGTTATCAAATTAGGTGTTTTCTAGAGCATGAATCCTTTTGACTGCTCATGTCTCAATAAGCATGACTCAGATCTCAACTCCAGTGGTATAATATGGAACCAGCTACCTAAAAAGGGATGGAAAAATTCAAATCTAGGCTAGAGTAATGGAGGTCATGGTCGGAGGGGAGCGAGCCAGGAGTATGAGGACACACAAGGTGGCATAACATATACTGAATGGCAGCAACAATGCTGTAAAATAAAAAGATACCTGATGTGCATTTCCCGTTGACACAAAAGACTGAGCATTATCTGCATTCCCATTTGACAGTGTTCCATTGCTAGCAATGGATGCAGCAATTCCATTTACATCAAGTTGGTTTCCATTGTTCTGAATAAAGTTTGATACATCCTTTGTGTTCGATTGAGATAGGTGTGACTCATCTGCATAGGATCCGCTCCTTTCTCTGGCATCAGATAGCTCAAACTGAAGCTGTTGTACAGTATGCAGATGAACTCTCTCCATCTCTGCAAACTGACATCAGTGACCACAAGAGAGCGAAAAAATAGTCAATCCAAAATGTTTAACCAAGTGTTGAACAGCAAATTGTTCTGTGATGAGTTGTGAACAAACAAAAACAGACCAAGGAATGAAACGATAGTAAAATTTCAATATCTTGATGTAGAAATCGGTTTCTCAGTTGAATGAATACATGAAAATACCACAAACAGAGATATAAGTGAACAAATGGGTGCAAGCAGCAAACAAAAACATGCACTCACATGAACACACAGCAAGCCCAAGTGATATAAACCAAGAACTGAAAATAAGAGCACAGGGTGTATAAAGCAAGCAACCTGTCGTTGACAACCAAGCCAAAGCTGATTATAGTGTTCTGTGCGGTCTCTCAATTCAGCTTGCAAGGAGTGGTTGGCATTAGTATGCAAGGCATCCATCTCCTGAACACGTGCAATCCAAACTTTCAATTGTTCATCCTTCAAATATATGGTCTCCTGATCAGCCCTATGCTGAGAGAAAAGATCAATGTTAGACCTCCCACTCAAAACATGTTTTCAGCAGTTACTTTATGCTTAAGAATTCTTGTTTGGCAATCTGATAGTAAAAACTTCTGTTTTCTATAAACAACACCAGGTCAGAACCTGAAGTGTCAACTCCCACTTGACTAAAAAATGCAAGCAAATCAGAACTGAATTGATGAACAGACCTGTTCCTGCAACTCTAGAATCTGCCTTTCTTTGTCTTGAATATGTTCTTGAAGGTCGTGCAATTGCTGTATATGTTGTGCCCTTTCAGCTTCAGAATGATCATGCTCTCTTCTGAAAGAAATAGACCATCTAAATTAGCCCATCAAGACTTAAATGACCAACCTAACCTTAAAGAAGAGGGGTAAAAAACCTAATAAATTGATGAAGCTTAACATGTTTTTTTTAAAAAAAAATTAATGGGATGTAAGCTTATGATAGTCTATGAATTTCTCATGTGCACCTTTAAAAAGCCTTGCATGAAATTATAAAGTTCTATCATTGAACTAAGGCATAAAACAATGTCAAAACAATGAACACGTGACATACCTAAATGTTGCCAGTTCTTTATTTTGTTCCCTGAGAAGATCCTCTTTAGCCCAGGCCTGTAAAAATAGACAAGAGACAGCACATAACATATGGCTCGCTGCAAAGACTTTTCCCAAAGGTACAGCGAAGAGATGAACAAACCGCTTCATTATCTAATTTAATTGAATGCAGTTCTCTGTCTTTGTCTTCCATCCTCCTTTCCAAGTCATGTATGGTCTGTCCCCTTTCACGCAGTTGTTCCTTCACAGCATAGTAAGCTTGCATTTATAAGGGAATTGTTGCAGAAATAAGAAACTGTAGAGCAGTCACTAAGTTTCTAAGAAACAGCTTTGTGGAATAAAGCAAAGACATTCAACAAAATCAATGGACTGAACTTAAGGATTTCAGGTGAGGTCACTGTAATTGCAACACAAACCTGATCGATAGCAGTTTTACAACTTCTATTAGACTTAAACCCCACACAATGACCAGAAAATGTTTAATGCAATTACAAATTATCGCAATTTTATATACAGGGATATGAACTCAGAGATTGTATTGATAATAAAAAATCCAAACCTGAAGCTTTGCAGCAGCATCTTCAAGTTCTTTGATTTGTGCATGGAAGCTTTTCTGCATTTCCATGATCTCAGACCCTGCAATCGCTTGAGCTCTGAGCTCAGTCTCCATCCGTTGCAACTCTTCTCTTTGCCTAGTAATGCTGTGAATTTGCTGCCGCAAGATGTCATCATCTAAACCCCCATCCACTGTGATCGAACAAAAGTCCACATCAACAGGCCCTCTTCCATGCTGCACCTTGAAAAACACTAAACCAAGTTAACTTTGCACAATCCTTTAACCAAACACCCAGCCCCAAAAACCACAACATTTACCTCGTATATTGTTCTCTCATCTGATTGCCCCAACTTTGAATGTTCCAGATTCTATGATAAAAAAAACTTCCACGGTCAATGACCCAAAAAACAAACATCTAATACCCACATTGATTGCCTAGAAGATACTGAAAACTCGAGGAAATATATTTTTTGGTTTGCATTCAAACGCCCATTAACAAACACCACAGAAAAACATCTAGACAGGAAAAGAAACCCAGCTACTAACTATTCAATCTACACATCTTCAGATAGCCAGAAAGGAGACAACTTTCCCATCAAAAAAGCTAATTACCCATGGCCTCTAAAACAATTCAGCTTAGTCACCTTGTTTTCAAAACAAACCCTTGCTTGATTCGAAAAAACATACAAACCAAACATTCCACATCAAGGGTATCACCAATACATTTCTACATTCACTATATAAGCACATTTTTACCCGGAGAGATAGACCTAATTCCCTGTCCTGCATCTCAAAAACATGAAAATTTAAAACCCACACAATTCCCATAAAGCCCAAAACAAAACACCAAGGTTTTCTCCTTTTTTCCCATCACATTTCCCCATCAACCAAACAAACCCCGATAAAGCAATAAATCACTCACCACCTCATCTCCACCACCACTATTTCTATGCTGCTGCTCCGTAACCGCTCGCCACTCCTTCCTCGACAACGAGACTCGTGAGGCTGCCGTTACTCCGGCAGTCGTCTCCATCTACCTCACAAATCTTGACACCTCTCCAATTCGTAACTGCACAAAACACAGCGACAAAAAAACCCTAATTTAATAATAAAAAATGAAGGTAAAAATAAAAACCCTGGAATTGCTAAAGAGAAACTGACATGAGGGAGGAGAAAACGAGAGTGCCTTGAGTGTAAGAAAATTGAGAAGTGTCTTTAGTGAACAGATTAGGGATTTTGGAAATACCAGTGAGGGTTTTGAGAGGGGTTGGAGTGACAATAGTGAAAAATGTTGTGGAGAGAGAGAGAGAGAGTTTTAAGGGAAATGAGGGCTCCCGCTATTTATAGGGAGATAAAAAAGAGGTGTAACATTATTGGTTCTTTCTTTTTAGTATCTTCGGTCAATGCGAGTCTTCTAAGCAAACACGCCGTAAAAAGGCAGAGTGAGATAAGTTCAGAACTCAGAAGAGCATCGGCGTGCGAGCACACTCCGCACCTGCTGCTCTGAATGGGATTGGAGAGAGCACAGGTGTTTACGAGCACTAAAAGCGTATTTGTAAGTATATTTATGATTATTTTTAAAAATATTTTTTATTTAAAAATATATTAAAATAAATTTTTTATTTTAAAAAAATTGTATTATGATCAAAATAATTTAAAAATATTAAAAAAATTAATTTAAAACGCAATATCAATCACCCCAAGCTAATAGCAGCTACACTTGAGGTGTTTAAGAATGCGTTTTGAAAGTGTTTTTGAGAAAATTTAAATCTTTTTTATTTTAAATTAAAAAATTAATATTTTTAAATTATTTTAATGTTAAAATTAATTTTCAAAAAATATTATTTTAATATATTTATAAATAAAAAACTTCAAAAAATAAACTTAATTATTCTTTTTTTTGCTCGCAAGCTAGACCATCGACGCAGTGATGAAGATGACCGAGTGTTAGCTCGTCAATTACTGCTGTAAGAAGCAGCCCAGCCCAGCATGTAGAACCCAATTCTATTCATCGACAAGTTAGTTTGGGCCCCCGAAATTCACAGCTGCGTAGGAGAAATTGCAATCTTAAGATTTGTTTCCAGGTATCGATGAGTTTTCAATTTTTTATTTCAAGCTGAATAACAAGTTCTGGGAGGACAGGAATATTTTTTATTTAGAAATATATTAAAATGATATTTTGTAAAAAAAATTATTTTTAACATCAACACATCAAAATTATTTAAAAACACCAAAAAAAATTTATTTAAAATAAAAAAAATAAAATAAAAATGAATTTGATGTAAACGGCGGTTGAAATGCTGAAACAAATAGCTTCCAAGTGTGTGCTGCATTAATTAACAACCTTAGACCATCAACTGTATGCAAAAACTAATTAATCATTGATCTTCTATTTTGTACAATTAAACCCTCTCGAGTTCAAATTAGAACCCAATTACTTCATTATTATTATTTTTTAAATGAATTGAGATACATGAGACCATTGTTAAAAAGGGAGTGGGAAATAGAGAGTGACTTTCGATTTTATTTGAAAAATCCATTTTAGTCCTTTTTTTGGTTAATAGATGATCAATCATGTTAGCTGTTTGAAATTTAGTGCCCGTTTGGCATTGTGATCCCACCGGCTTTTGGCTGAAATTTAATTATTATTTTTTTACATTTTAAAGACCAGTGGTTTAGTGTTTTTAGATAATTTTGATGTGCTGAATTCAAAAATGATTTTTAAAAAATAAAAAAAATATCATTTTGATGTATTTCGGCACAATAACCACTTTGAAAAGCTACTGCAATCGCACTCCCAAACAGGCCCTTAATCTCGATATCAATCTTCTTTTTATTTTTTTAATGAGATGAGAAAGAGAATCATTGAATCTCAATATAGAAAAAGAAAATTATTTACGATGATTTTAATCATTAAAATAATTAATACTTTATTAATAACGAAAATTGTGCTTAAATTTTATTATTTTTTTAAAATATACTAGTGTTGCCTAAGATTTGTTGTTGTTGTATTGTACTGTTTCATTGCTGAAATCTTAATTTTTGAAGGTGGCATGCTTTCATGATCTTAATTGCATGTGTTTGTTGGGTCCTAAATCTATATTGCAAGGTTTTGTTTGGTATTATATATTTAAAAGTGTTTTTTTTTAATATTATTTTATTTAAATTATTTTGATGTACTAATATTAAAATAAATTTTAAAAAATAATAAAATATATATGTTTAACATCAATTACGTCACCAAACATGCCATTAGAAGCAAGCTTCATGGGTGCATTGATTTTGCCATCCACCTAGGCGTCCATCACCTTACTCGTGTATCCGACACTATCACAATTAATATCTGAAAATATTCTCAGATATTTCGACACTTGAAAATTTAATTTAAAATGAAAATTAAAAATATATTCTTTTTCAAAAATATTTTCGGTGCATGATAAAAAAAGAAGAAGAAGAGTAGAATGTTTAATAGGTGAGTGGTTGTAACGATAAACAAACATGTAACAGACCAAAGTAAACTCGATGTTTGGATCTAGATTGAAGTCACACGTGTCTTGGTGAACTAACTTCCAAACTATCTTTAAATACTCATCAAACTGTGTGAACTGATTGAAATGTTCTTGCATCTCAGGAAACAGAACCGGCAAGTCGGCTAAGACATTGCAAAGGAGAAGCAAAGTAGAAGTTGAAAATGTTTCCTGCATGAAAACCTGGTCATGATTGTATGGTAACCTGTATCTTGATTCTCTCTATCTAATTTGGTATCTATACATATAAACGACAATGTTTTAAATAACAAATATTAAAATTGATCTAGTCAAAATTAATTAGGTCAACCAGGTCCTTAAATTTACCAAGCTTATATAAACTGGTATTGATAAAAAAAATATTTAAAATTACTTGAAAAAATCAAGGTTGTTAATACCGTTCTGGTTTTTCTATTGGAACGGAACGTTTCAGTTTCGTAATGTTTCGACGTGCCGTTTCGGGGTTGTACTGTTCATATATAATTAATTATATATATATATAAAAAAAATTAAAATATTAATTTAACAAGTATAATTTAAATTCAAGATAAATTAACTTTAAATTATACAATACAAACACAAAGTCAAACAAACATAATCTCAAAATTAGAAATATTTCTAAAATTTCAAAATATTATGATAGTAAAATGTTCTAAAATAAAAGAAATATCATGATTTTGAGCCAGAATGGTACCGAGATATTCCGGTCAAAATTTCCAGATCGGGTCGGAATTAAAATCGAGACGAAAACGACGCCGTTTCGTCTCGATTTTTTTAATGGCACGGAACATTCCAGCTATTCCGGCCAGAACGGAATGAAATTAACAAATCTAGAAAAAATAGAATTTGATTTTTGTTCATACACTATCCGGACAGCAATAAATTTAATTGTTAGAGAAGATGGTGGAAAAAAAATTAAATTTTTTTTATAAGAATATTTATAGATTTATGTATTAATGTCAAAAATAATTTTAAAAAATTAAAAAAATATCAATATATTTGTAAACAAAAAATAATTTAAAAAAAAAGCACGCCGGCAATTAATTTATTACCCGTACAGTTTATTTTCTTGTGTTGTTCAAATAGTAACAACATTTAATTGCAGACGGTGAAAGCATTGAACTCCCTAAATAGTATCGGTTTTTAAACTTTATTCTTATTTCTTTTTTTCTTCTTTATATTCAATAATCAAGACATTTATGAATTTCTATAATTAATTTTTTTAATCATATTTTAGACCATCCATCTATATATAATTTGGTACATTTATATAATTAATTACACTATAGTCTTAGATCCAAAACTATACATAAGAAACAAATCCAATTAGTAGTTTTACTAAAAACTAAAGAGGTGTTTGACACTGTATTTTTTTTTAAAATATTTTTTATTTTAAATTAAATATTTTTGATGTTTTTAAATATTTTTAAGTATTTATATCAAAAATAATTTTTAAAAAATTAAAATAATATTTTGATGTATTTCTGAAAAAAAAATCACTTTAAAAAATAAGCTCAATTATATTTCTAAACAGACACTAAACTCTGCCCATAGTAGAGTTATCTTATTTGATTAAAATCAATAAAAAACAATATATTTTTTAAAAAAAAGTTAACATAATTTTTTTCCTTACAAAATTAAATTATATTTTAATCGAAAACAAAGTTATCTATAATCGATTTAATTTGAAATATAATAAAATCCGAGTCACGTGTAAGATAAAATCAACATGGGATTTTAATAACTTTGGCCCAAAACATCACCCATATTTTCCAGCATTTTAATTTAAACATCAGAAAACTGTAACAAAATCCTTCACTACCGAACTCAAGAAAACAATTAACGATTCCTCCAAGGGAGGATCGGTGGTTTGTCTCAGTCTTCTGCCACCTGTCCTTTTCTTTCTTGATAAGTATCCACCTGTAGATTCACATGTTTTTTGGAACTATAAATTTTCCCAAGCTCCCTGTAATGTTAAAGCCAGCATTTTCCACAAGAAAACGCGTTTTCTCGCACCCCACGGTCCGTTATTTTTAATTATATTTATAAATACAATATCATAAATTATAAAATAAACAAGTCAAAGAATTCCCGTAATGAAACTATGAAAGTCAAAGAAGCAATGCTAGTTTTTTTTTTTCAAAAACAAAAATATATTTTGGATCTAAGACTTTTTTTTATATATATTTTAATCATTTTTATTATTTGACCCCCTCTCGTCTTGACTCTCAATCATATGTATTTTCATCATTTAAAACTGAAATTGAAATCACAAAAAAATCATAACTATAAACTATACAATACTTAATTAAAACTAAAATCATGAAAATAAATATAAATAAAAAAATATAAGCTCCAAAAGTAAATATAATCAAGATCTAAAACTATAAAACAAACATAAATGTTTGTGATCTACTTAGTCAACTATATTTTAAACGGTAATTAACCATAAAATATATAAAAAAAACTATAAAACATGATTAGCCATGTTGAAAAAAGAAACTAATTTACATTTATAGGGTTAAAAACAAAAAACTCAAACCATATAAATCAACGATGGATTTCACCTATAAAAATGGTCCAAAATTACTTAGCACAACAACCATATTCTTAACTCATAAATGACTGCTATTTATACCCATGGGTCCTGGCGGAACGGTTAGCCATGCTCTTGTCGCTTACGAGGTTTGGGGTTCGACCTTTCTTTTTGTCTGTAGCCGATTCCTTGGAAAACACTTGCCACGAGGTGTGAAAGGGATTAGTCTAGGCCAGCGCTGAGGAAAAAAATGACTGCTATTTATCAAAGATAAATACAAAGGGACCCGCATGACACCTGATGTGATAACAATAATCAAACGGTCATAAATTTGCTTTGACAGATGAAGGCATACAATTCAATGTAACACTATCTTCTCCCTGTCAACTTTCAAAAATATTTATAGCTAACCAGCCCCCTCCACCTCCTTCATTTTTCAGCTCCTTCCTTCTCTGACTTTACTTCTTTGTATTTCCCTCTCAATTTCCTTGCTACAGTTACATCCTCAGCACCTGACTTCATACACAGCCAATTCCTCCACCGTCTGATGACCTGACTTTCTCTGATCACCAGCTTCACCTCCGTATCCACCCATGGGACACTGTTGCAGCAAAGACGTGTCAGCAGTTGACAATGAAGTGACCATCTCGATCAAGCATCCTACTCCGCCGCGCGCGGCGGCAGTTGAGGTGGCACCACCGCCGGTACCGCCAACCACCAATGAATACGCCAACTCATTCGCATCCAGCCCATTTCAGAGCCCATTCCCCGCGGGAGTCCGGCCATCTCCTTCCCCGGCGAGGACTCCGGGGAGGAAGTTCCGGTGGCCTTTGCCGCCTCCGTCTCCGGCTAAGCCGATCATGGCTATCATGAGGAGGCGGGGGCAGGGGAAGCAGCAGCCGATAACCGTGGACGGTGGCGGAGAGGGAGGAGGAGGAGGGAGGGTAGCGGCGGGGACTGGGACGGGGGGGTTGGATAAGAGTTTTGGGTATCCAAAGAACTTTTCGGCGAAGTATGAGTTGGGGAAGGAGGTGGGGAGAGGGCATTTTGGGCATACTTGTTGGGCTAAAGGAAAGAAAGGAGAGCTTAAAGGACAACCTGTTGCTGTCAAGATCATTTCCAAAGCTAAGGTGCATTGTTTTTAGTGTTAGTCTTGATCGATAAATTCTGACCGTTTGTTTGTTGTTACATACCAGTTTTATTCTGTCGGTTGTTGTCAGCATTTGTTTCCTTCATCTTTCAGACAGTAACTTCTGGGTTTTACTCATTTGTCTAAATGCCATAATTTTCAACCGTGATAATTACGTTGTCTTTGAAGCATGACATATGATTGTGTCAGTTGTCTTGTTCAGTTCATGTTTCCATGTCTTGATATCCTTTAAACATGGAATACGATGAGTATGGGTGCCCTTAAGATCGTATATAGTTTTTGTTGATGCATTAGCTGGATCGAGAATATCACTTATCGTCGAACAGAAAACGAAATCTTGATGTTGTTTAGTGTCCAGTATTGCTGCCCTGAGCAAGCATTATGAGAGCTGCAATTGCCATTGGAGATGAAATTGATTGTTTTGGTCAGATGATGTATTGTATGACTGAATTGATGTTGGGTTGTTTTAGTAACTAAATGGGTATTGATTGGCAGATGACAACAGCAATATCCATTGAAGATGTTCGACGGGAGGTCAAGATATTGAAAGCATTGTCGGGGCATACGAATATAATCAAATTCTATGATGCTTTTGAAGATGAAAATAATGTCTACATAGTCATGGAGTATGTATATTCTGTATTGTTTTCTTCCTTAAAAGATTATTTATCTTGTCGAGTTCAACCTTTTGTTTTGGATGATTTCTTTGATGTTTTATATACACCTTCATGAATTGAGCTGATGCTTACGATGTACCCTCCATTATAAATTTAATTTGTTTACTAATGAGTGAACTGAGGCTTACTTTCTATGACATCGCAAAATTTTTAAACTGTTCTCATGTCTTTTAAAATCTCTTTGTTATTGTCAGATTATGTGAAGGTGGAGAACTGCTGGACAGAATTTTATCAAGGTAGTACAGGAGAAGGGAATACTTCTACTCCCTGTGATGCTCCAGTTTTTTAGTTGCTTTGTAGTTTAGACTTCAGATTTTTTGTTTGACTCTTTTCCTTGTGGCTTCTGTTTTGCAGAGGGGGGAGGTACACCGAAGTAGATGCTAAAACTATTGTTGTGCAGATTTTAAATGTAGTTGCCTATTGTCATCTTCAAGGGGTCGCTCACCGTGATCTAAAGCCAGAGGTATTTCGATAAGCATGGACACTAAAGTATGGTGTTGTTTTGTTTGGATTCTATGTTTTAAAGCAACAAACTCATGTCTTGTTGGATGCTATGCCACCAATTTCCTTTCCACATCTTAACCATGTATTCTGTGACCACTTGGCAGAATTTTCTTTTCACCTCGAGAGATGAGGATGCTCCAATGAGGATGATCGATTTTGGTCTATCTGATTTTGTAAAGCCAGGTAACATTTGCCTACCGACAAACTTATCAAAGGGTTTTCTATTTTCTTTGTGAAATTGTCCCAGTTTTGATTTCATATTCTTTGGGAGGTTGATTTGCTCCACAAAATAATGTCACATATAAACTTTTTTTACTGGATTCAAAGGTTCAAAATCCCATGCCACGCCTCAGGAAATTCTATGTGAAATGCAGACTTCATTTGCGCTCATTTTCCTTTTCAGTTTCTGTCAGGGCATAATGTGATAATTATAAAAAAAAAATATATTTTTATGCGCTCTTCTAATTTCTAATTTCTAATTTCTGATTTTCATTTTTTTTAAGTTTGGGCTAACAGAAGAAAAATCAACAATTAGGAACTGTTTTCGTAAAAGAACAAAAAGGAAATTGTGGATCAAAGGGAAATGAAATTGAACTATAGTTGCTGATGAATGTGCTTTTGATTGCATTTAACTTTTTGAAGAAAAACAAGGGTACTTTCCATGGATTTGAATCATACAAAATGAATAGATCTTCCAGCCACCAGTGCAAATTTGTTTTTTTCCTGGTTATTGCTGCAACCACTTAGTACCTTTAATACAGGCTAGATATTTCCAAGTGTTGTTTGAGTGAAAAACTTTCAGTTCTTATACATCTGCAGATGATCGTCTCAACGATATTGTTGGCAGTGCATATTATGTTGCACCTGAAGTGCTCCACAGATCATACAATCTTGAAGCTGATATGTGGAGTATTGGTGTGATAACATACATACTATTATGCGGAAGTAGACCTTTCTGGGCAAGAACTGAATCGGGAATTTTCCGCTCTGTGCTAAGAGTTGATCCTAACTTTGATGATTCACCTTGGCCTGCTGTGTCACCAGAAGCTAAAGATTTTGTCAAAAGGCTTCTTAACAAGGACCACAGAAAAAGAATGACTGCTGCTCAGGCTCTAAGTAAGTCATTTGCAAATATTTCAGAACCTCCATTACTTCAATCAGTGAACACTGGAAATATAGATCATCTCTCTCCCTCTTTGTTCTGGATATGCATGGTTTTGTGCATCCTTTTTACTAACAGTTTATGTTGTACGTTCATCTTTGTGGAAACTAATAAAACCACCTATATTTGCAGCCCACCCATGGTTACGAGATTTAAATCAAGCTGTGCCTTTGGATATTTTGATCTTCAAGTTGGTCAAGTCATATGTTCGTGCCACACCTTTCAAACGTGCAGCATTGAAGGTATTTATGCATAGAGACTTGTATTTTGATAGGTATCTTTTCCCTCAGAAAGAAAGAAAGAAAGAAAGAACAGGAAAATAGTGGGACTTTATCACTGTCATTGAGTAATGTTTAGGTTGCTTTGCTTTCTTGAGTGATGCGACACTTGTTGTCCACCATTTGGAGCATAGTAGCTTTCCATCGAATACTCTTTAAGTAAGATTGAGACTGGTTTTTATTTGTTTACTTTGCACCAATGCTTTCAAACATGCAACAGTGATGATAATTATGCATGAACACTGGCATTCTGATTGGAATCATTTCCCTCATAAAGAACGAAAAAAGAAGGAAAATAATGGGGTTTTATGATCATGTCATAGAGTAATGTGTAGGTTGGTTTTTTTCCTGAGTGATTTGAATCTAGTTGTCTACCAGTTGGGGCATAGTAGCTTTCTATATAATACTCATTATCATGTAGAATTGTGATCTGGGACTGGTTTTTTACTTGTTTGACTTTTGCAGGCTCTTTCAAAAGCCATTCCTGAAGATGAGCTTGTCTATCTCAGGACTCAATTTTGTCTCTTGGAACCGAAAAATGGATCCGTATCCCTTAATAATTTCAGAGTGGTGAGTCAGAGCTTTCTTTTCTTGCTCTATCTCTCTACGTGAAATTTTGACATTTTCAGAATTTTGACATTTTCAAACAGAGGTTATTAGTTTATTTTGAATCAGTGTAACACCATTGATTAGTTGATCCAATTTTATATTGTATTAGTTATTTGTTTTCCAGTATATTCTTCTCACAACATATAAACTTGTGGTGAAGTGCAGGGTTTGACGAGACATGTTACTGATGCCATGAAAGAATCACGGGTTTTTGACATTTTAAATTTGGTAAGGTTTATTTACACATCCTGCTGACTTCTTCCAAAACATTGTTTGTGGAGATTTTCCACAAAGAAAAGAAAAAAAAATAATGTTGTTCACGAAGTTCTACTGGTTATATATTTAGTACACTTGACAGTTTCCTTGCCTTAATCTTTCTGTCTTTATCTCGTCTAGGTTAGTGTAACGTAAGTTGTTGAACATTTGACCAGCTTATTTCCTTGATAGGGATCATCGAAAAATCAACTCATCATCTTTTCCTGACAGGGAACCTCTGCAATTGTCCTCACATTTTCCAGTTTTGTCCGCATGGTTGTGTTAATAACTGTGTGCTTGTGTTTGCAAGTAGGATGCAGTGAAGCATGAAAAAAAGAATTGATAATAAATCATGAATCTCCTGCCTTTTCCTTTCTCTCACAGCCATGTTCTTCCTGCTGTGAACCCTAATGGCTAAGACTAATATTCTAGCTCCCGATTTCAGATGGAACCGCTCGCTCACAAGAAAATGGAGTTCGACGAATTCTGCGCCGCTGCAATCAGCACGTATCAGCTCGAAGCCCTCGAAGAATGGGAGAACATTGCAACTGAAGCCTTTGGTTTCTTTGAACAAGAAGGAAACCAGGTCATCTCGGTGGAGGAATTGGCACAGGTATCTGCATCAACTATTTTATTAGCTAGCCATCCATTGATGTTCAACCAAACACCTTCTGACGATCAATTAATTTCTGCAGGAAATGAATCTGGGCCCTGCGGCTTATTCTGCAGTCAAGGATTGGATTAGAAGTTCTGATGGGAAGCTGAATTTTCTTGGATACACCAAATTTTTACATGGCGTGACAATGCGCATTTCGAACGCAAGATTTCGATAACATACCCAAAATACATAATCGTAGAACTGTTACACCATTTTTTGTACCAATTGCGTTGACTTTCTTGATATCTCGTCTGATTAGAGGTGTAGAAAGAGTACCATTTTGAGATTCCATTTGTTGTGATTCAATCCCATATTGTATTTGACTATTATGTCGGAAATGTTTACGTGATTTTTCAGCAGATGTCGAGATTATTACCATGACCTTTTCTGTCTAATGGCACGCCCTATAACACATATCAGAGAGAGAAATTGTCCAAGGCAATGCTAACGTGTTCTGCAAAAATATATTTTAACTATAAATTTAAAATTTCTTTTATATTGGACAATATTTTATTTAATATTGTGATGGAAACACATTGAATCTAATAGGGTCAGCCTTGGATTGACACATGGAGTGTGCAATCTTAAAAAAAATAAAATTGAAAAGCCTAATTTTTAATTAACTAATTTTACGGTGAAAGATAAAATTAAAAAAAAATATTTTTTAAAAAAACAAATGAACTTGAATCAACTAACTAAATTCAAGATGCAAGTCATGTATATCGTTGGATATAAAAAAATTATCCCAACAATTATTTTTAATTTAATAGATTTATACATTAATAAAGCGTGCAGATTTTTTTTGTATCAAATATTTTTTAAAAGGAAAAAAAATTGTCATGGTGAAATTATAATTGTTTTTAGTTTTAAGTTAAAATAAATAAACTATCTAACAGAGCAAAACTTTGAAGCTGTTTGACACTGCGGCCAAACCGTCGTGCAGCAGAAATTCATTTTTTTTTTCATTTTAAATGAATATATTTTGGTGTTTTTAAATCATTTTGATATGCTGATGTCAAAAATGATTTTTAAAAAATAAAAAAAATCATTTTGATGTATTTCGGTACGAAAAACACTTTAAAAAATAACCGCAACCACACTCCTAAACAGACACTATAGAAATATATACAAATGACAATGTAGTTTACTCGTCCAAATTTCAACCACTATTTTGATGTTGGAAAAACAAGGTATCGAGTTTTGATCCAAAAAATCTATTTGAATCTAAAAACACCACACAAACACTCTTAAACATCTAGAAAACCATCGCATCAACCTAATAAACCTATAAAATAGTCCAAATCACAAAATCAAATAAAAAAAATTCTCACCCTCAACTTAAATTTATTTTATTATTATTATTATTATTATTATTATTATTATTATTATTATTATTATGTGTCCACTATGATTTTCTCTCTCTAAACTATGATTTTCTGCTTCAGCAACTAAGCATGCCATGCAAGTCTGCCTTATTTTTATTTTTTCTGAGTGCTGTTATTTTGTCACGTACAACAATCACAGACATTAATTATATGCAACGGACTTCAACCTGCGCCTGGACAGCTTCTCATCCCACGAAAGCAGCAGGAAGCCACCGTGGCCAGTGCCGCATGGAAAACATTGTTCATATTAATTCTTTTAATTTTTTTTATTCAAGCACACAAAATTTGAATAAATTCACCTGAATTTTGTCTAATTTTCTGAGCAGAAAGATTAATAAATGAAGCATGCCATGTGAGGTCTTAAAATTATTTATATTTTAATTTATCCAAAAAAGAAGACAAAATCTTGGAGGTTTATTTTTCTTTTCTTTTCTTTTTCATACAGCTGTATGGAAAAATTATTCAAGGATAAGCAGGATGCTTCTTAACGCTATTAGAAAACTTGTGTTCTCCTCGAATGGACAGATAATCAAGGTCTCAAATTCCCATAGAAAAAATAAAAATACAGAGAGCGCGCGGGCACACATATATACACACAAACACATACAGCAGTTGATGAAGTGAAGAGTTTTTTTTTTTTTGATAACCGGGGTGTTCGGGTCACTTTATACGCACCATAACTAATCTTCAAATTTACTGAATATCTTACAAATTCAGTAAACAAGCAAGACACCGTGAAAATGACAAGTATACATATAGACTTGAACCCAGTCATAAAGAAAAAGAACAAAGTCGCTGGCTCAAGAACTCAAGTGCAAGTGAAGAGTTTAATAACATTGGTTGTTGGCTGAGAGAGAAGTAGGAAGAGTTCAAGAGGACCACAACAAAATAGCTGGAAGAACCTTTTTGATCAGTCGCCACAAGCAACAGTGACTATGAAGAAGGAGCATTCACATATAAATGGTGTGCTGCTCGTATCCATACACAAACATTATTGTAAAAATCATGATTTGATTCGAAAAATCATATATAATTAAAAGAATAAATTTAATAAAATCAGGTTGAAAAATTAGAATCGGTTAAAATTGAAGCAGACTCGTTAAAATCAGTCAGAATTGTAAAATCAAACTGGATCAATCTGATTTTACGATCTTCGACTTCTCTTGTTCTGTTAAGTGTTAATTAATTTCCTTTTCCCCGATTCTTCTTCTCATCTCTATAGCCACTCAAACCAGACTCTCATCAATGTCCTTTCAAATCGTCGTCTCCTCTCATCTCTCAAATCATCCTCTTCTCTCAGGCGTGGTCCCTTGAGGCCCGAGCAAGATGTTAAGTTATGGTTGCAAAATATAGGCAGAAAATACAAAAAAGGAAGATACAATTGCATTCATACAAGCAAACTGCTTTCAAAGCAAACGTCCGGCCCTCTCCAAACCGGCCGTCGGTTTCCATGGGACCAAATTCTTTCAACTAAGCTGTTCTGTCGTCACATGCACTCGATCGATGATGACTTCAGGGAGCACCTCTTGGCCAAACTGGTCAAGAAAACTACTCATTAATTGGGAACTTGTAAAAATCCATCATTTTAGTTTTTGAATGCAATATCTTGCTGAGAAGAACATATCCACGACTTCTTTAATAGATCGTGAGCATTAGGCAAATCATCCGCCTTTAATACATGCCCGATCAAGATGCTTTTAAATGTTAATTTCCTTAAATTGCGAAATAATTCCTAATTAGTACACAGAAAGAAATTAACAAGATCTTGGGACAGATGCTTAGAGTTTCCAAGGATTTGGCAAGAATGCGAAGTCCAAGTACTGATCTTGAATTTGAAGTGGAGAAGGAGCAAAAGCTAGGAAGAGGGTGGAGCTCCACCAAACATGCACTCCTATGCAATCCCCGGCTGAATGTTTCAAACGTGATGGCTAACCATGGTTTTGAATCTTTAAAAGACATTGAAGAGAAGACTTAAAAAAGTATTACCATCTATAAAGATTGCAATTGGGAATAAAAAAATATTAACTTGGCGAAGGGAATTCATGCTTGTCTCTTCGTGAATGGTTTATATACAAGGAATATATTCCTACTAATATCAATCACAAAATGGAGAAAAAAAAGGTGAAACAAAACAAAAGGATTTATGAAATCATACAAAGAATCAATTCCAATGGCTCTAAGCAAACCCTCTTCCCCCTTCAAAGTTCTAGCCGTGTCGTATACGATTGCCCTTGACATGTCCTCTATCTCTCTCCATCTGCTAGCTAGTTCAGCTGTCAACTGTTTCTTGTGTTCACATTAATAAGAAAGTAGCAAAATAAGCAAGCCAAAACCAAATTAAGCCCAATATCTATATCTATCTATCTATCTATCTATCTAGAGAGAGAGAGAGAGATAGAGAGAGGGAGGGAGAGAGAGAGAGAGGGGGAGAGAGAGATGGTTGTGATGAATTTTTCTTGAACCAAACACAATCTTCTTTCCATTAAATTTTTCGTGATCATCAAAATATACAATATTGAACCAGATAATAATCAAATCTGGCAGACAAAGGAGAATGAAAAAAAGGAAACAAATGATCTGTATACAACTCCATAAATAAATGATCAAACCCTAAAGCACAAAATATGATGGTGTTGCTGCTGCTGATGATGATTGTGAGAGCACTTTTCCTCTTCAATCATGCCTTGAACATTGCGAAATTCCTCAACATGGCAAGGAATAGTGATGGGGCCTTCTTGATCAAATCCAAACTCTTCCTCAGCTTCTTTCAATAACTCCATGAAGAGCGGGTGATTTATATAAATCACGGGAATCACAAACCTCTGCTGCTCCTCACCTTGACCTACCAACACCGCCAGACACCCTTTTGGGATATCTTTGAACTCCTTCTTGCCATGAAGATCATGGTGGTGGTGGTTTGGAAAGTGAATATGGAAATCCAAATGCTGTTTATCTCCACTCCTCATTGTCCCTCAACCCTTGAACACCACAAAAAATCAAAGAAACAGCAAAGATCGATCACCTTGAAAGCGTAAACCTTCTTTTGTATGTGTGCAAATTCTGATGTTATAAGAAAACAGGAGAGAAAGGCCAAGGGTCTGCGGCAGATATGGCAAACTTGAAAAGGGTGAAAGAAGAGTCTGCAAGAGATCTTGGTATGTTGGTCATGATATATGAAAATCAAACAAAATCAACATAAGAACAGGAAAGAAAGATCGAGGGTTAGTGTCTTTTTAGGTTGAAGAGTAGCTTACATATATATAGTGGGGGAGGGAGAAGGGATACAATGAGGTACTCTAGCTTAGGATATGCTTAGGTTATACTCGCGAAGGTGGTTCTAGAGACAGAAACAGCTAGAGATGCTAGAGAGTTCACATCGTAGGTAGGTTTTTAATTAACTTCCCGTCTAAGATAAGAGAATTTAATATAAAATTGATGATCTTATTTACAGCTGGAAATAAAACACGCTACTTACAGGATAAAGATTATAATGGTTACAACATTTGACTTTTCATATATGTGAAAGGTCAAATATATAGTGAAAAATAAGATTCTTGGTATATATATAATTACTATGCAATTTTGATGGAATAAGAAAAGAAAAGTATTTTATTTTATTTAAGGGGGTGTTTGACTTTATGAATAAAATAAGCTGTAAGCATTTGGATTTCATGTGAAATATCAATTCTAAAAACACTATAATTCAGTTGACAGAGATTACATATTTAGGATAAGATTTGAATTTCATTTTTTATTTTATCTTAACCAAGAGGGTGACATCCTGACAAGCTTGACCATCCACAAATAATTCCAAGTTATTTTTATTCCTTGTACTTTCTTAAAAAATAAAAGAGAGATTTTGTTTTTTTATTTTTTTATTTTTTATCAATTACTAGTAAATTGTTTATGTCCTCCCCGTAATTGGTTTATCAATATTTCCCGGATAACTTTTTTTAATTTTTACTAATTAATTTCCAGGGATTATTTGGATTTTCTAATTATTGCTATTTTTATAGGAATATTGGTAATTTATTGTGAGATTTTATGAGTGTCGATCGCCAAAATCAATTGTGATGAGATATTTCGTTTACTAATTAAGGTAATAAATTAATATTCATATTTTTTATGCCTATATTTAGCTAATAAATCAAACCAAAACCAATCCATGGCTATCATATATATATATATATAAACCGCTCATGGCAACTGCAGAACGAAAAGAGGATAATGATGAAAGGTAAAACGATGTGTCCGCGGAAGAGACGTGGGACCCGCAAACTGCAAGGCTGAGAGAATGAGGTGGCCATGTAGACGTCAGCAAAAAGGGAACAGCCAATAGCAAGCGTGAACTCGTCAAACTTGAGATCGCAAAATCTGAATAACTAATTACTGATCACTTAATAACCTTGTTTTTCACGCGTGATTTTCGAACAGTTGCAAAATTGCAGACAAACACGCTTCAGGCAGCAGCATCAGAGGTTGTGGTGTATTACCAATTGTACCCTCGTATTATTATTATTATTATTATTATTATTATTATTATTATTATTTATTTTTCGTTAATGGACGACACCTTCATGGGAAATCCCTAGTCAAGGTCTAGCCGGATGTTATGGCTGATTTCATTGCAAATTTCTTTTGTGATCAATCATCATTGCCACATGTACTTTATAGATAAAGAATTTAAATATTCATGTGATTATCTATTATTCAATATTATAAGAACTTTGCCTTGTAAGTCTGTTTTTTTTTACTTCTTATATATTAGTCCCATAAATTTATTTATTTTTCTTGACTAGAAAATTGGTAATCACAAGCTAATATAGTATGACCTTGATGAACCAATACTCAATAGCCTTTATTAAATAATATTTTTAAATTTTATTGAAAATAAAGAGCTGATATAAAGGATGTGTTTTCAAAATTGTTTGGAAAGATAACTCAAAATTAATAAAAAAATCCCCATTATCGTTAAATTGAGAAATATAAATGTTAATTTAACTGCATATATATATATATATATATATATATCATGACAGAGACGGTTCATCTTTTCAGCATGATAGTGAATTCGAGAGAATGGGAAAGAAAATAAAAGGTCGTGGCTGGCTTTTGCCCCACCCAGAAGTTAGGAATGGCTAAAGAAATGTATGATCGTATCAATTAGGTCCTTTTTTATTGTTTTTCTATAATTTTTCACCTTTATTCTTTGCCCTTGCTTCGAACTTTTAAAATAAAAGATTTGCCCCAAATGGATGGGCAAGATAACCACCATTAGTGCTCAATCAAAATCCATTTTAAAAAGGTGAGGGATAGAGATCATTCCATTATAAATTAGAGGGATAGTATTAATTTCACCATAAATTCTATAAATACAAAAAATCATGATTGTGTTGGTGATTGAAGATAGTAAAGTGACAGATTTTAGAACTTAAAATGGATGTAATTGGCATGAAATCTGATTTTCATTTTCGAATATATATATATATATATGTATGTATAGTTGATTAGTCATTAAATAATCTTAAATAAATTGGTTGAAATATCCATATACAATTAAGTTCTCTACCACCTAAAACCTTGATGTTTGGCCTGCCCAAGTATTGTTTTCGTCACGCACATAGGAGGGGACGTCCCACAAGCAACATTTCCTTGTGGGTCATCTCGTAATAAATTCCTAGCTTCGTGGCTCACATTACCAACTCACAAGAAGTAACGGGTCTGGAAATGTGATAAGAACAATTAAGGATCTAGAAGTTCAAATTGTTAGAAAAATTTATAAAGCTAAAGCCGGTGAGTTCAGAAAATATGCAAGAATTCAAGGGCCAAGCATAATTTTGAGTTGGAGTGGGGCAACTGCAAGATGCCATGTGCATAAAGAAAGGTTGGCATCAAGAGAAGAATAAAAAAAATTAAAAGGCACTCCAAAAGGTGTGGATGGAAGAGTGGACTTTTGCTTTGGGGCAAAGGAATTGTGAAACGGGGCTTGAATTAGGGTTTTTCTTATCCTTGTCTCCCAAGCAAGGTGCTTGTGTGTCTTTCTTTATTGCCTATATTGTTCATAATTGGTTGACAAACTCTATTTACTTCTCATCAGATTGACAAACTCTATTTCTTAGAGTTTGACTAATCTTACACGATGAGATTTGTTTAGAGAAAAACTTAATATGAATGCATAAAAGGTGACTTTAATTCACTCTTACCATTGTAATTAAAAAATAATATATATTTTGTTTATTCTTAAACAATATCATCTGTTTAATAAAAAAAACCCTTGAATTTTTTAATTACCGTTAAAAAAACTCTGTTTTGTTTGATAAATCATTCAAGTGATATGCTAATCTGAATTATAATCCAGATTGATATGATTAAATATGATCGACCTGAAAGGTCAATTTGCTATTTAGTCAACATAGTTAAAACCTGATTTAATTTTATTATTTTTAAAACAACACCCAATTAACTTGTTTTTTTTTTTTAAATTCTTTAAATAATATTATTTTGAATTAACTTAGAACAATCCGAGTCATGAGATTAAGGGAATTACAAGGTTTAGATTTGAATTTTACATGTTACCTTTCACATGTATAAAAAAAGGGACGGGGTCAAAGTAAGAGCTATGTTTACTGAAGACTCTGCCTACCAGGCCGGCTTGCATTTTTGGATTTTACCATCGAAAACATCAACTCCACACATTTCCTTATTTTCATGTGTAAACAGCAAAGTCAACCCTACATTTTCAGGATTTTTAACCAGAAATTCCACACGAAAAATCTAAAGAAGTGTCAATGTGCATATCAACCAATCCATTGACGTGAGCATAGAGAAATTGATCTTAAACATTAAAATATTTATCAAACAATTAGCAGCTAAACTGCTGGCAGGCATGTAGAAGTTCAGGCGACCCTTCCCATTACCTATTCTATAATTTGTGGAAGGAGACAGGTGACCTTTTCTATTATATGTATGTATTTGTCAAGTAACCCCTAGAATTGACAATCATTTGAAGAGCTTGACCACGAAATTTCATTCTTTGAACAGCATTTTTGCACACCACCTTCCTTACGCAAACTTTTTTAAAAAAGAAAATTGGGGGGATGGGGTCTCGAGATCACAGAGCCAACTCGATAAACTTATGAGCTTTAGCCATCTGGGTTGGGCGTTTAAAGCCTTGTGATCTCTAGCATGTCCACTAATAAAAAAAGGGCTAGCTTAGGCATCAAAGTCCAGAATCCACTAATAAAAAGGTGTACTTATACGAATTGGATTCAGTTCATTTTAATTTAAGCTGTCAATTCAAGACAAGACAGGAAACAAATCTTTAATGGAGGAACACAATTTCCTCGTCCAATTGTAATAGAAAACCATTATATTTCAACGTCCATAGTTAAGAACAAGGTTTTTCGACTGTTCTTGAACTCATGAGACAATAATGATCTCAGATTTTTTATGTCGCTCTCCATATTAACACAAATGCTCATCAACGTAAATGCAATTTTGCAAGAGGTAAATTAGCTGCAAATAAAGGTGGTTTTGCAGCTGAAATGTCACGATCGAATTGCAACCGGATTTTTTTGTTGTTGATTCATTTTTTTTTCTTTCTCGGTGACATATATAATTTCCCAAACCATCAAAGTCGTATACCTTGGACATGGTATACAATTGTATATACAAAATCTGCTCTGTATTTACATGATAAATGCGATAAAGATGTCAGAGCCAGCAACAAATTATGAAGAATAAAAAACTCATCAGATTGAGGCAATATTGCACAATTCTTGTGAAAAAATGGCCTGTTTTGCAGATCTATTTAGGGGTCTGAGCAATATGCCAAACAACAGAAAGGACCTAATCTTGAACCTGGTTCGGTGCCATTGGCATTGCATATATATTCTGGTCGACCTGAAAGCCATTCAAACGCCGACAGAGTGGCCACTTTGTCCCGATCAATATCAACTTTGTATTATTACCCTCACATGCCTGTGGCCCGCTTCCTGCTCCTGTGGAAACAGGCAAGTGGTTCCTCCGGCGGTCAACGAATCAATGATAGGTCTAATTATCAACATGCCCTCTCCGACGGCGGCGATAACTAATGTTGTGAAAAAAACAAGGAAAGAAAATGCGCCATAGATGGTCTCCTCAGGTCTCCAAAAAGCTGACAATACAAGAAACAAGATCTCTAATGGTAACATTACCATCACCACAAAAGCTAGGCTATATATTCTAGCTCTTAACCCTTTGTTGATTGCGAGGGTGACCACCTTGAAACATGACAGGAAGAAGAACAAAGTGTACCAAACCCCAAAAGCACCAAATACAATGCAACTTATTAAAGGGTACGTGCACATCACAATTTCCACCCCAAAATTATTCTTGTAAACAACTGAACTTCGATGAAAAATAGATGGCATTTTTACCATCGAAGTGAACACAAATACAAATTGTAGACTGAGGATGGGAATACATGCAGACCAAAGAAAGGCATGAACCCAAGAACCTCGTGGGGTTTTTCTCTTGATGGATATATTCATAAGAAAAAGGAGTATCACCAAGAACCCAGGTTCTAATAACCCTAACGAGAGAACAACATGGACTTTGCAAAGACTTTCTTGTTGTGATACGGTTAAAGAAGGAAAAAAAGGGTAGAGATGTTGCTTTCGAAAAAAAGGTAAGCGAAAAAGCTCGTTAAGACCCCAAAGTGTGATGATAAAGAGAAGAAGGAATCGGACGGACCAGAGGGAGTTGAAGCTTTGTAAATGATGGGAATTTTGTGATTGGAGCAGGAGATGAAAGACAAAGCAAAGAGAGAAGAGGGAAAGGAGGAAGAGGGCAATGGTGGAGTAGAGAATCGCCAAGTCGAAGGTGGTGTTATAGAATGGATCATAGATAGAAGAAATGTTCAACATGGCACAACCTAACAATTAATGAATTGCAATAATATATGGTGTTGGTGATGATACTGATAATGGCAATGATAATGATTACATTGTTAGGTGAAGGTGGTGATGGTTTAAGAGAAATTGGGATCGGAAAATGCATAGAAATTAAAGATTTGAAGAAAAAACGTTACTTCTGGTGGCCGGAAGGGGAAAGGGGAGGTCAAAGAATTTATGGTGGTTTTCTCTCCCCTAATTCCCAACCTGCTGAAACCAGGCTGGTGAACAGCTAAAAAAATTAAGAAGAGAAACAACAATGGGGAGAGGAAAACAAGAGGGCAGATTGGGTTGAGATGGCTCCTTTGATTTCGGGTTTGTATGGTTTTGGTGTATGAACGTACATGTTAATTTTTAGGCATCGATGATGATTTTTTATGTGTTTTCTTGGAAAATTTCTATCAATAGAAGCTTGCGATTCATATGTGACATAGATTATATATAGTATCTTGAATGAACTATATTTAGATCCTATGTCGCTGTTTTCTACATGAAATTGTAGTGCAAATTTTGAGACAAAATGCTCACCCAGATGATTTAGGTGACAAGGTGGATGCTTGCTTATTGAGCTAAATAGTGGCACAATGCATGGAGGTTTTTGTCTATAAATAGGTCATAATATAGTGCTACAGCTACAGATGTGTTAAGCACCAGCTAATTAATCGTCCAAAATCAAATATCCAGCTCTGATTTGCTACTTCCATGGATACCAACCGGCCGGCCTTCTTCTTCTTCTTCTTCTTCTTCTTCTTAATAAAAATTATACAAATAAAGATGGGAGCTCATGAAGGGTAGTTGAAATTGCAAGATTTATACTACAAACATAAATAAATATGCTACCAAGTAAAATCCATCTATAACTCTATTTATTTGTATTTATTTACATTTTAAAATTAACTTATATGTCAATCAAAGTCAAATACTTCATCTGATTGATTGTAAAGCAACACCCTTTTGCCGATCTTATAAATTAGGGAAGGGTTGCTAGGTTGATGTACTAATTAACGTGCCGGGTTAATAAAAAACCAAGTTGATCAATGTATTTTTAAAACAATAATAATTTTTTTAGTGTTATTAAATCCAGCCCAATTAAACAGGTCAACTTAGTAATCTACTAACCCGGTAAAATAGATAATTATTGTCTGAATTAAACCTCATCATTCAACAATCTTAAAATAACTTGGTTTTAATTAATTAAAAAAATCTGACAAATGTTTTAACAAGAGAAAGGAGGTTCATCCAAAGTTAATGGACCTGGAAATTTTCGAACATGAAATATAATGGTGGTGATGACAGAGCTGGGTTTTTGCCCAAAAAAGGGTTAATAATAAAAAAACTAGGTCATCATTTAAGGACCCAATCACTAGATCCTATCTTCACTGTTAAAGGGACAAGACAGATGCTTGTGTGTTAAATGTGGACATGTCGTTTCGTTTCAGCACATCCGTTTTGGTTGGTTTGATGTTTTGATTTTTGAGCATTTTTACGTTTCATTTCCAAATTATATATATATATATATTAATTCAAATTTTTTTAGTTCAAATTTAAAAATAAAATTATTTATAATTATGCATTTTAATCTAAAAAACACAATAAATTAATATTTTTGAACAAAACTATGAATAAGTATAATATTATGAGAATATCATTAGTAATCTTGCAAGGCCATTATATTCTCTGATTGCTCTGAAATTTTAATATAATATATATAAATATATTAAGAGACTTCTTGTAAAATTTCATATTAATCTAACGGTCGGATTAAGAGATATGATTGATATTGTAAAATTATTTATTATTTAAAAAATACACTGTTTGGCATGAACGGAATGGACATAACGAAACTGGAACGTTTCGACTGGTATTTGGCCGAAAAATCAGGAATGAGCCGGAATTTAAACTAACATAAAAACGACGCTATTTTATCTTATTTTTTTAATTAATACGAAATATTTCAGCTAAAATAGAACAAAATTGATAACTCTTACTGTAATATTTAATGGCTAAGTTGAAAAACTTTGACAGCAAAGACTTGAAGCAACCGACCGCGTCGGCTGAGAATCAAAATCTAGCAAAAGAAGAGAATTTACACAAACCTCAACAAATGCAAAGGGGTCAAGGCAGAGAGGCACAGTTCCAAGCTATAAAAGAACCCTAGCTAATGTTGATTTGGTATCAACTTACGAGTAAATTAATCGAATAAGATAAAACCAAGCAGTAATTAAGCCGGCAGACATTGCTTTTGCTCGTACTAATCATCTTTTACATTTTACAAGACTGGAAAGCAGAAAAGTATGGCATTCATTTCATCAGCTAACCTGGCAGTATACATAAAACCTACACTTCTAGTCATCACTTTCCGTTGGACCTATAAAAGTGAAAGTCTTTCTCTTTTCACCTTTGTCTTCTTGCTCTGCGCACCTGCCCCCCACTATTGATAGTTCATACAAATGTTTTCGCAAGTGCTTTACACAATTCTTGAAATATTAAGCCATTCTACCCACCCCTTAATTTGTGGTCCAGACATTTACACACTGCATGTTGTGCTAATCCAAGACAGAAGAGAGTGCATATTATAGATTTTGAAACATTTCTCTTTGATATATATATATATATATATATATATATATAGACACACAGGACAAGGCTTTGAAGTTTGGAACCAGAATATTTTGTCATGGGGCTTTTACCAATCACAGGACCATGACAGTTGCCTTTAAAGTACCACAGCTTCTGGATCTTAGCCTGTGTTCATTACGTATGGTTTGTATTTAGGAGAGATTGTGCTGACAAAAGTGAAAAACCCAGCAGATAAAAGATTTTGATGCCTACAAAAGCCATTCAGTATCATCACGGTACTCCTGAATGCATCGTCATTCTCATGATCGAGTAGTGAAATCATGCACTGCAATGAAAGAGATAAAGTATTGCATGGCATGCCATTATTTCAATGATTTTCTTTCCTTTCTCATGCAAATCGGAAACCCTGTAGCAATTTTCTCCCAACTTTTACCCTAACGAAGCTGCATGGAAGAAATCAGTAACTCCAGTTGTAACTTGTAATCAAAGATATCAAAATCTTCCACAATGATGTGCTACATCCATATTCTAGAGTTAATTAGATCCCATGGCTGTTCCAGATTTGTCTTTTTCACAAGAAACAAAGCACGATTGAAGAAGCAGCAGCTTCGAAAGCTTCTTCAAACCTGTATACATGTAGGGATTGATGAAAAGGTGCCCATTGCCATTTCTAGCTAGATCGAGTCCTGTGTTTTTCCAAAGGATAAAATCAGCTTCTTAATGTGCCGATTGAATTCTAGCATGAAGATTTGATAGACTGAAATCAGCTCGAACAAATTAAATCAATATTTTAGATGAATCTATGATCTGGAAAGGGAATAAATTATATGGAAGATTGTCGAGTAAACTAGTTGCGTCAACGAGAAGAAAGGATTTGAAAAGATTTAAAGGTTTCAAGTTAAAAGATAGAAGGAGAAAGATACCTCTCTTTTAGTAAAGAAAGTGATCATGGGAATCAAATTATACTAGAGAGAATAGAACCACCGCTCTATACTTGGCTTCAAATCTTTAGTGCAGCTGCTTGTCTTCCACTAAAATGTTAATGGAAATGTTCTATAATGAGTTAAATTAATATACAATCAACTGGAATATAAAACACTGGCAAAAGTAATTAGGAAAGCAGAGAAATATCAACCTAACCCTGCAGATCCAACCACCCCCATTAAGCAATAACATATAGAAAAAGCCCAGGTCTTCAAAAGGTTTTGTTCTTTCAATTTCTGCAGGCTAAATTTCGTCAGAATTTATTCTTTTATCATTTCTTTTTCACCTCTCTGCAAGATTTAAGAAAGTTGATCATCACATGCCTACCATTACTGAACCTAATTAAAAAAAAAAGGGGAAGGCTGAAAAGATGACATGAAAAGAATAACATATTGGCCAACCCTAGCTACTGCTCGAGAAGAGAGTTGCAGACACATATCTCCAGTTCCTTTGAACAGTGTTGAGCATGTAAAAAATCCATCCATCCAATGATGAAAAACACAAAAAGGTTGTCAATTGGAAAGGAGAGAGGAGTACTGACAAAATCTCATAGCCCCATGATAACCTAAGTTGAAAACTTAAGTACTAATTCCATAGTACTTTAGATCATACAGACAGCAGGAAGCAATGATTAAGATTTAAGTGTCTACCCATCGGATCACAAGACAGTCAAAATGTCTCATCATTACTCCAATCTGCTAGTAACTAGTCAACAACCTAGATCTATGTGAAATCGAACTATAACATAGGATTCATCAACTAAGGGAAAAAATCTGATAAAAAACAAAGGGGAACAAAACTGTCACCTCCATATCTTTGAAGTTGATCCAAATTGAGCTGATCATGCATCTTTGGAAGCAGTAATTGAGGGGAATGAAGCCTGGTCCGAGGACATCACAATTTAAATTTCAAAAAACAGGGTGACCAGGCCTTGAACCAAACAACATTCACCTCAAAAGACAAGCTTCCTTTTCTAGCCAGCAATTAGCTGGCTAGCTACCATCTTGTAATATCTCGGCAAGCTTCTCTCTTTTCTTGCTCATGAAGAAGCGATCAATGCAGCTAGCTGTATGGTGTTATAAGGGGATGCAACAGAAGGAAGCGAATAAGGGTTTTAAGCTAAATACCATGGACAAAACAACAAACATGATGATGATAAAGATAATCATTTAGTTTTATTGGAAAGAAAAAGGGCCCCGAATGAGAGAGAAGGTAGAGAATATGGGTTCTGGCCGTCCATGACTCGTGGCCATTTCTCTCTTTTGTCTGTGCCACGCGAATAATTACAACACAATAAGAATATATATATATATATATATGCCAAGAGTTTCCTTTCAGCTTCTACCCTTGGATTTGGCCATCATGACACAGATATTTTTTAAGGAAATAAAAAGGGTACATTGAAAATAAAAGTAAAAGAATGTTCAAGTCGATCTTCTTGTGAAGTCATGTTTTGTACCATGATTCAGATTCCATTTAGCGACAGGTTTTACAGCAGGAACTCTTTCACGCAGGGTTTAATTTGAATCCAAAAAGATGCCAGAGGATGAATATTTTGGTTATAGATTATTTGTTCAAGCTTGACTTGAAAAATGAACAAGTTGGTGAAAGCTTGCGCGGGGTGAAAGAGAGCATGATGAAGTCTGGCTAAAAGGCACGAACACACTATGAATCTCTCGAATTTAACTCTCGAGGCTTGACCATACGAGACTAACCCTTTCCAATTTCTAAGCCCAATAGCATATCCATAATAGCTCAGCTAGAAGCCTGTATTTTATCTTTATTCTTCAGCAAGACTTTGGCCCAGCCCATCTATCAGTTCCGAAATTTTTAGTGTTCTTTTCTTTTTTGTTTTTTTTTTACCTTAATAAATAGTTTTATTCTAACACTGTGGAATATAATATAAATTATACAAAAAATCATTTATTTTTCTTGGAAGATTGTGTGAAGTCAACTTAGGCTGTGTTTGTTTCCCGGAATTCACTTTCCAAACTTTCCTGTGTTTGTTTGCTTTCTGGAAAGTTGGTGAACGGAAAACACTTTCCAGTCAAAGAAAAATTTGACTTGGTTTTCAGGAAAGTGTTTTCCGAAAAATTTGGGCGGAAAACACTTTCCGGAAGTTGTGAAAAATTTAGAAATGTCATTATTTGCTGATTATATCAAATTTGATCCTCAAACTTTTGATTGCTATATATAATTTGTTTTTGAATATTTATTTTTCAATTCCATCTCTTAAAATTTAATTTTTATATTAATTTTGATCCTTATTTTTATAATTGCTATTTGCTTTTTTCTTATCATTTTTTTATTGAAATTTTTTATCTATCAAATTTGGTCCTCATTTTTTTTATTGTTACTTATTTTATTTGAAATAATTTATGAAATGTTAATTATTATTATTTTAATTTATTCACCTTTCATTTTTTTAAAATTTTTAGATTTGATCTCTATTATTTTGATTATTATTTATTTTATTTGAGATAATTTATGAAATTATATTTTTTTTCAATTTCATTCTCATTCAACTTTTTAATTTGTAATATTTGTTCCTCATTATTTTAATAAACTTGAAAAAAAAATTAATTTATTAATAAATTATTTTCCAGTTCATTTTCCATAACACAAACAACACTGGAAAGTGTTTTCCAGTTCATTTTCCATAACACTGCCAAACATCGGAATTCACTTTTCAGGAATTCATTTTCCAGGAATTTACTTTCCCCGGAATTCACTTTCCAAAAGGAAACCACTTTCCAGCAAACAAACGGGACCTTAATTTTAAACCAAAAGGAAAAGGGAAAGTAAAAAATAAAACATTCATGCACATATAAATATTTGATTTTCTTTCAATCACAAGGATTATGTAAATGTAAATTTCAAACACCTACATTCGTTGCTACCATGTTTGAAATGGGGCCGGAAAAGAGTCTACATAATACTATATGTTTTTGAGGGGACTGAAATTTGTTGCTGAATACATGGTTATTCCTTTCATGCCAAGGGAAGTAACCCGTGGTTGATAAAAGGAGATGAGCAATTACATGATTAATATCCTTCCTTTTTTGGTATCTTGAGGCTGCCATTGGAGCTGCTGCCAAGGAATTGCAGAGATGAGCTTTGTTATTGACTGCTTCCCGGACTGCGTTGGAGTGGTTGCGGTGGAAGAAAAGATGGTTGCGAGTCTCATTGATCAGGCGGTGTTGCTGGTCTCAGATCAGTCTCTGATGAGGTGCTCCCAAGCTGAGGATAGTAGCCTGAGGGGGAGGAGGGTATCAATAATTCTGTCCTTCTGGTACCCAATATTCTTGCTTCTTCTTTTTTCACATTTTTAGGGTCTGTTTGGGAGAGCGGTTGCGGTAGCTTTTCAAAGTGTTTTTCGTGCTGAAATACATCAAAATAAAAAAAAATTCAAATTTTCATGAAACGCCGGCTGAAACGCAGAGCCAAACAACTTATTATTAGTTAAAATATTAATTCCTATTCATCATTGAAAGAATTCACGTTTTTAATTAACTTATTTTATTTTCTGCAAAAAAAAGACATAATTTAAATTATATTGTTAAAAATATTTTCAGTCGCTTCAACCTACCTATATCAAAAATAAAATATTTTTTTTTTGCTTATGCTCTATATACAGGGATTTGATGAAAAATATTTATGAAAATTGTTTTTTGAAAACCCTTTTAAAAAGAGAGCAAGTGCTACCTCATAAATTGGTAGGAGAAGTCCTGTTTATTTATTTATTTTTATCGTTATGGTTTCAAAAATTATAGTTTTTTTTCGTAACCACTATTTTAAGAGATCAATTTTAGAAGAAATATTCATACAAAACTATATATATTATAGTGATTAAATATATATTTTAAAAATAAAATTCAATTCCAATCACAGCACACTACATTGCTAAACCTACCCTGAAGCCCTCTTCCATCCAAACTAGCATAAACATTAAGTGCACGCATCTTCTCCTTGCAAATAAAGCACATTTAGTGCTAAGCCAAATACGTGCTCACCCACACCACAAATCAAACCCTAGCCAAATGCAAATATAAATTCTTCGACAGCAATAAAGGAGGAGGAGGTTTGCTTTTGATGAGTGGCCAAGCAAAGTACACTTCGTGTAAATGGAAACATAGGACTAATCATGGCCGTTCAAAGACAAAAGACTGTCGTTTTCAGAGACAGAGTTTGATGTAGAATTAATGATTCTTCACTTCACACGTAGTCTTCGAAGATAAGGGAGCTTTATTCAAGTTTCCCAGACTTGGACAGCCAGTTTTTTGTCCTACCAACTTAAACAGTGACCATGCTTCTGATATTGCAGCTCGCCAGCCTTTTTGTTCTTCGATGCCATCATAATTTTGAATGAAATGTTCATATTCATGCTCTAAATGATGCAATCAGCTAGAAATTAATAGTTAATTAAAGCGTTGCGATTGGTACTGATAAAAATAGTAATATAACTTTTCTATCTGGTAAATTTTATCCATCACTGTTTCAATAGCTGTGTCTGTGAGAAGAAGTTTTTGTTGATTTCATGGATTCCAAAGTGAAATCTTTAGATATATAGAATTTCAAGTTTAATCACAAGACTTCATCTCCTATTTGTTGTTCTCTACTAGAAAGAACTACTTCCATTTAAAAATCTAGATTACTGAGTGAGGTGAAAGTTTTTAAATTTTACACTGATTTATACGATAAAAAATAACAAGATAGCTATCTATTAGGTAACTCGATGATATAAGTTTAGGATTTAGAGGTTTGTTCTTTCTGTGATTTCAGGTTCAAGTTTTATGGTTGTTAATATGATGGTTACTGAGGCTTAAATGGACGTTAATTTTAGAATCCGTATAATTAGTCGAAGTGTATATAAACTAACCTAGATACCCTCGTTAATAAAAAAAAATCCATAAATTTAAACTATGGAATGAATCTTGAATGTAATATGACTGCATAGAAATAACAATAACAGGGATGTTGACATGATATTTTGTCGATCTCATCCATCCATGGATCGCTGTTATTCGTAGCTGTTGGGTGACGTTCAGGAACTCCTACAACGAAAGCCGTGGCGATTGCATCTTTGCCATATTTTCAGGGAAGCTAATAAATGTAAAGAGATATTGGTTGACTAATTAGGCATTTTGTTAATTATTAGAACTTGGAATTACTTATTTTCATTAAGCCTCTTCTAAAGCTCGTATTAATTTAATCCCAGAAGACATTCATTGGATGTCAGCCTCTTGAGCCTGTTTAGGGCTGCTGCCCTCATCCTGTTTATAAGAAAAACACTGTTTTGCTTTAAAGAAACTTGTCTGAACCAATAAGCTGGGTGAAAAAAATATGATCCAAGGTTGTCGTATACTCTAATCACAAGTCAAACTGCTCGGTAGAAGACATCATAATTATAATCGGACGCATAGAAGTCCATAAATCGGCAAGTGAAAATGAACCCATTGTGGAAAAGAAAATCGAGTGGCTCCTTAACTTGGAAGAAGTGAGATCATCGGGAGCCCTCCAAAAGTGTCAATCGCAAGGGTCCATCATGCTTGCTAGAGTGGTCAAATCCGAAAGGCATCCTGAGAAAAATGACTCGAGCCTGTGCATGACACTTCACCAACAACTACAACACGGAGATGGCGTCATGTGGCTCATGGAGCAAATCACAGAGAGAGACATCTCATGAACCAGTTGCGTGGATAAAATTAAGGCTGGACTTCAACATTCAATGAACAAAGACTAAAGTAAATGGTATGATTGGCTATTTATGTGAAACTTGTTTTACTTCATGATTTAACTTGACATTCCAAATTTTCTTTTGTTTATAACTTGTAGACAAACTTCTTTCGAGAAATCTTGCACTTATATATATGTATACACACCTTTATATTTAGTGATAATCATGAAAAAACATGGTGAATGTACCATAATATCCCCGGCTCCAGAGCTTTATTTTTGTATTTTTTGGGGGTAGTTGTGCATGAATTTGTGAAAAAACGAAAACATCCTCATTGTTTCGTGTCCTTTTGTCAGCATCCATGGTTAAAATAATAGTTTTATTGTACAAAGAAATAAAAAATACAATGTATGTCTCCTGCAAATATAAAAAATGACCTCAGCTCCCGAGGTTAAATTTTTCAATGCTGAGGTAAAATGATAATTTTACTGTTGCAATCCATAATAATCTGTGTCTATGTACATAATGAAAAATTCTACAGGAAAACCAACACACAAATTATATTTTAGTTAATATATTAAACACCTTAAGGAAACAATTTAGAAACTAGCATTATTGAGGAAAAAAATATATTAGAAAGTTGATTGAAATCTTTACTCTCTCTCTCTCTGAAATCCCCTTACCTTTTGTTTCTTAATAATTTGGTCCTTCTATCAATTTCCCTCAGCAACCATTGATGATAGTGCTAGAGAATTTTGTTTTAAGCTTTTTATTATACACATATTAGCTCAATTTATAAGGATGATGGACTGCAATAAAAAGACTTACTTTACTTCTACACAAGACCTAAATATGAAGGACCTTTACCCCAAAAGCAAGGAAAATATCCTTTAATAAATCAATAGTAAATAAATTATAATTAGTAGTATAAGTTACACAAAGAAACAAAACTTTTAAAAAATTATTGGAAAAACAAATACTTAGAATGGTTTGGATGCATAATCTTAATTCATGACTACTTAATATCATAGTTTTGGTATGGGGATTGACTCGAGACAAGATCTAAGTCCCAGTTCAAGATAGTCAGTTCAGGTTGACCTAGTTTCTTTTAAAACAATATTATTATTAAATTCGTAAAAAAAAAAACAAGTTGTTTATCACATCTCACTTGGGTTGATTGGGTCGTAGGTCAACTCAATTTTTTATTTGGGTTAATTTCTTACCTTATTTTTTTATTTAACCTAAATCAATTCAGCTCTGAGTTAGTTGAATACAAGTTTTATACCTAGGATCACCAATACTTTTTCATGGAGATTGTGGAGCAAATTCATTAACTAGTTAGGAATGACTTTGTGTATTCTGGTAACAATTGAACATGTTTTATTAAAATAATATCTTGTAATCGATAAATTTAAAAAAATAAACATTAATTTTTCTATGTTATGAAATCTTATGAGGAATTTGAATTGCTAGAAACACAATGAGTTTTAGATTTTCAATAATAAGTTCTTCTATACAAGCTCATACGTCCAAAAGGCATTTTGTACTGGAGTAATTAATATCTTAAACTAATATATATATATATATATATATATATATTTTATCTTCCTATTGTTTCCTAAAGATTTATTTTGATTTTTCTTCCTTTGAAACTTTTCTTTTTTCTATAGGGTCATTTGCTTAATAGCATGGGGACTAAAAAACAAATCAAGATATTTTTCTTAATAGTATAAAAAAAAATGACACAATATTTTCAAGAATCAAGATATTGTGCTATCCCATCTTTAAAGAGATATATGTAAAAGTGAAAACAAATTAAAGAAAGTGGCTAATCGAAGAGGGAAGCATGCAATGAACTAGCAATTAGGGTAAAACTAGAAATAGGATGATTCCTCTTTTTGATTAACAAGTCATCAAGTAGACAACAAATGTCTGTCTGAACAAGTGGCAACCCTACAGCTCTTTCCATTTCTATTCTTGCTAAGTACCAAAAAAAAAAAAAAGGGCAGGCACCCAAATCCTGCAATTGGAGGGAAAGAAACGGAAAACGATGTGCATGCATATCCTCATCAAGCCACAAGAGGGTGAAACTCATACGATATCTAACGTGATTGGTCAGATATCCTGCACCCAACAACACTATATACTTTCTTCTTATGCATACAAGCCATATAAATCTCTAACCCTATTACAGCATGAGCCATCAAAAACTGATGGGGGGAGTTGTGGATTTTGACCAGGTAATTATAACCGGGGATCAAACAGAAACAGCTGGAAATCTTGCCTGTTTTGATGGTGGTGATCAGCAGCAGATAGAAAAAGTTTCAAGGAGGAGGAAGAAGAAGAAGAAGGGAGGCAAGATGAATACTAGGAGGTTTAGTGATGAGCAGGTTAGGTCGCTGGAGTCGATTTTTGAGTCAGAGACAAAGCTGGAGCCAAGAAAGAAGACGCAGCTAGCGAGAGAACTTGGGCTGGAGCCTCGTCAGGTTGCTATATGGTTTCAGAACAGAAGAGCTAGATGGAAGACAAAGCAGATGGAGCAAAAGTACAAGACTTTGAAAGCTAGTTATGACGACTTAGCCTCCAGTTATGAATCCTTGAAGAATGAAAGAGAGTCCTTACTCTTACAGGTACGTACAGACCATTGTTTTCATGCAGATAATCTCATATAAAAATTCAAGTTGTTAGGTAAGTTGAGATGATTTATTGATATAGTATCATAAACTTATTGATTTAACAGTTACGAGTTTGAATCTCATTACCTATATTTTATTTAATTAAAATCAAGTCATAAGATAATATAAATCTGTATAAGTTTCAAATCCAAATAACTTTCAGGGTGTGTTAGAAAATAATGTAAATTATATTCTATACCTCACCTAATAGTTTAAAATTTGATAAAATAATTAAAACAGATTTCAAACTTTGATAAGATAATTACTTAAAACAGATTTCATACTTTCAATCACCATTTGAGCTCTTTCTTCTCCTTCAACAGTTTCAGACGGCAAGTGATCAGCTCGGCAACCCTTGCGAGGGGTCGGAAAGATGTGACAGAGGCATTGACGCAGTTCTTCATGATGGAATCACCAACCTCGAGGCTGAAGCGCAGCAAGGACTAGACAACAACAGAACTATAATGGCCAGCGTGTGCGATGATTTGAGCATGGAAAATGGAAATTCTAGTGATCAAGGACAAGGATTTCTCTACACGGGCTCGCCAGAATACAATGATGGGACATTAGCATCAGCCTATGAGAAATGCTACAGTTCTAGTTCAGGGGCCCAGATTGATCTTTCATGGAGCAGTTCTTGTTGGTTTAATTTCAGGACTTGATCAGAAGATTTCAAATAATTTCAAGACTGCCAAAATCACTGGACATCTGCTTGATGAATAGTTTCTTAGCCGTAGCACAAGTTGCCATATTGCACATTAATGTCTATCCATGTGTTTCATACCATTCAATTATAGTAGAATAGCTTCTTCCTACACTACTTCGAATATAGAGCATGCTGCTAAATAAATAGTTTAAATATTTTACTATTTGTTCAATGCATTTATAGCTAGTCAAATCTTTGTGGATGGTGGATTATGTTGTTTGGTTTTACTATAATTATTAAATTTGGTTTTATCTATTAAACTCAGTTTAGATTAAAATTTATTTAAATTAAAAAAATAACTTGAATAAATTTAGTTGATTCTACAAATTGACTCGTTGATAAGCCAAAGTCAATTTAAATATGATCAAATCAACCTCAATAAATTAAAAATGGTATGGGAATTCATGGGGTGGCATGTCCACAAAATATATATGATTCAATCAATATTTGCGAATTCTCTGGGTCAGTTGTGGATGATTTGGGAAATTAAAGTATGATTCTATAGTTACTTAGAACAGTTGGGACATACAAGACAGTTTGGCCGAGTGGTCTAAGGCGCCAGATTTAGGCTCTGGTCCGAAAGGGCGTGGGTTCAAATCCCACAGCTGTCAATTTTCATTATTTTTCATAGCTCCTGCTATGTTTTATTTTTTAATATGGTCCCCATACTATATACTTTTTCCATTTGTGTCCACCCTTGCATTGCTCTACAGTAAAGAATATTCATGGATTACCTTACTCGTCAATCATCGAGATTAATTGTTTTTTTCTCGGATAATTACGAGCACTCGTATATTTTGTCCAATAATTAATTTCCCGTTGAATTTAAAAATAAAACATGCATTCCATTTTATTATTTATTCATCTAAGGGATGTTGGCCATTTTTTTTTTAATTATTTTAATATACTAATATTAAAGAACACAGCTTAAAGAGAGCAACAATTTAAAGGATGAGATTGAAAGAAGAGGGACTAAAATGAAAACAAGCATCAAACATTGATGGCATGCCATGAGTTTACAACTATATACAATCTAGTCCTTTAACTTTAAAAATCACGCACATTATACAATTTTGATACCTTAATATTTTTCAAATTCATTTTTGGTACATAAATTTATTTATTTATTATTTTTTAGTAATAGTTTTAGAGAGGAGAGAATATTGTTGGTATCAATCGTTTTGATACTGCTGATTCTTATGGAACTGGCTGGTTAAAAGGCCACAGAGAGAAGCTACTTGGCAAGTTCATACAAGAATTTCCTGGCTGCTATGTTTTATTTGTTTCCAAATTACTCAGGATTCTATTCAATTGCTATAATGTTCTATTCCAATTCCTGGAGTTAAGACAGTGAAGAAAGCGGATGAAAACCTGGGTGCCCTTTGTTGGAGCCTGGGTTCTGATGAGTTGCTTCAGCTAGAATACGCAGCAAGCAAATCTCCTAAGAAAATGATCCAAAACTTTTTCCAGGCAATGTATGCTTTGTGTTCGACCTCGCAATTGTTGTTTTTATTTTTCATTATAGATTCCTTTATCAGATAATGTGTCAGCAAAACTAAAAAAGGAAGCTCATTCCAAATGGTTAGTTAGCTCAAACAACAGGACAGGTCTGTACATCTTCGGCCCCGCCTAGCTCCTTGAAAAGATTCCTTGTTCTAGGGTTCAGGCTGTAATCAACACAAAACACAATCCAACCTTATTCTTTCAGAAATGTACATATATTATTGAACGTTAAGATCTGTAGTCTCCTTTTTCTTCTCTGAACTGGCTAGGTAAGTTTGCTTACAGGCTTGGTGTCTTCATATCATTGAACTCTTCAAAAACAAATATGCCTCTCAGTTTTCCCTGGGATTTGTTCACATGAATTTGACAACTTTAATACTTAAAGCCTCTTCTCCAACCCTTTCTCCATCTGTCATTGGATGCAGCATTATTATCTATAGGGGAACAAGAAGAGGCTTTTCTTTGTATGTTTTCTTTCTTAATTACTATTTCCTGCTAACTGATACTCCTAGGGAATACTGGAATGAGTTCATGCTCTCAAAGTAGATTGTCAAAGAATAATATAAATCATATTCTGGAACCTCACCTAACAACTTAAGTTTTTAGATGAGATAGTTCCTTAACATGGTATCAAAATCTTGTTAACCCAACGGTCACGAGTTCAATCTCACCACCCTATTCTATTTGATAAAAATCAAGCACACGGTAGTATGATACTGTACAAGTTTTACGCCCAAAGAGTTTTCACTTGAGAGTGTGTGTTAGAAAATAATATAAATCATATTTTGGGACCTCACCTAACAGCTTAAGTTTTTAGGTGAGATGGTTCCTTAACATAGATAATTATGAATTCCTGGTCCTTGTAAAAAAACATACAGGAACAGTTCCTGAAACATGAAAAAGATATCAGTTTATTAAAATCAGGCACTGGAGAAATCAAAAGCCGAGATTATGCAACCTTGCTTGCTTTAGATGACTGAGCACCGAATAAGAATTTAGCATTCATTTGTTCGTAAGAGTTCTGTTGATGCATAAAGATCATATATTCATGGTTCAGAATTCTGGAGTTCAAATGCATTTCATCTCCACTTCCCTAATCTTATAAATAAAATCTGCAGAATCCGCAGAGCTGACTTTACCAGCTAACTAGCTGTTACCCACCCTAAACTATTTTTTATGCTTAACCAGTTTGAAATTCTCTTCATTTAAGCACATAGCTTATTGTAAGTAGAAAGGAATCCTTTCGATGGATAATGTTAGAGTTGAAGCAACTCAAAACGACAAGTGTATGAAAGTCATTGTTGCTGTCATTCTATCTCATACTTGATCTCAAATTCTAGATTCATCGATTGGTGTTCCTCTTTATTGATCTTGTTACTACACGTACATGTAAAACATACATGAATCAATATAATTTGGGTCTGTTTGGGAGGGCGGTTGCGGTAGCTTTTCAAAGTGCTTTATGTGCCGAAATACATCCAAATGATGTTTTTTTATTTTTTTAAAATTATTTTTGACATCAGCACATCAAAATGATCTAAAAACACCAAAACATATTCATTTAAAATGAAAAATAAATAAATTGAAAAGTTGATGCACGGCGGGTGAAACTCCGTGCCAAACAGCTTCTTTGTAAAAAAAACAACTTATTGATAGATTATGAACTTCAAGTTATAGATTGAGGCAAGGATCCTTTTACATTAAACAATTTATTGTCTACTCACATAAAAATTTCCACAAGAATTTTTATTCATTTAGTTCCTTGATGTAACTGAAAATGTAACATAAATATATATTTCGAATGTAATAAAAAAAATTAAAAGGTTGTTCCTAAACTAATAAGAGAGCATTGACAGGCTCATTCCTCTAACAAGCTTGCTGGGATTTCAAATTTTCCTCTCTTTGCTTCTTTCTTAATTTCTTCGTCGAAATAGACGTGCTCATACCATTCAGGTTCAGGTAGCGCTCGAGAAATTCTGCATGCAACAAGGTTTTCTATCTGAACATTAACAATGTAAAGCATCGTTAGACGAAATGTACTTCCTAAAACAGATGCCTTGAAATAAATTGTAGATTCATCTGAATCATGTTACCTTTTCTTGAGCGCTACGGTCGTTGTTGTTAATTGGAACAAACTCGGGATTAACTCTGAACTCCTCTACCATCCACTCAGTTTCATTTCCATCTGGTGAGCTTCCTTGATAGAACTCCAGAGTCTTTACATAACCAACAACTTTTCCCTCCCATGTGATCGGGCCAGCTCGTTCTGGATCGATTGCATAGTAGCCACCATCTAGTAAAATAACGTTTTCATCCTTGCTTCTAGTTGAAAAGAAAATCCACTCGTTGGCCAGCCCGCCCCTAAAATCATCTAAATATTCATTACACGAGTTAGATTTTAAAGCATATAACTTAATTAATCATGTAATGTATATTATGTTGACTCAGTTTGATGCAGGAGTTGCAACTCATTAATGGTGTAACATGATAGTTTAATGGGAAACATTAGAAGATCAACCAGAAGTATAACAGTTGAAGCACTAGCAGTTCAGTGTAATTTAAACTAATACTCCAGCATAATCAAGTCTACTGTCCAGCTATGTGGCATGTAATTGGTTGTTTGGTCAATTCATTTACATTGATCATTGGAGATTCAAACTGCCAAACCATAAACATGTTTTAAGAAAGTGTGTGGTTACAAATTCGACAGAGCGGACATGTTCCCGTAATTCCTGTTTTGAAAGGATGTAATTTCACTTCAAAATTGTCTTTTTGATCTTGTCTCTATCTTAGTTCCTTTAACCAAACAGATTTGACTTCTGTGATTTAAGATGTTCAAGCTTAATTAACTATAACCAAACATGCATAGTCAATCACGTGTCAAAAAAACAAATTAAAAAAATGATAAAAAAAAACTTACCTAAGGGGAGTTTATCAGGGCTTGATGCATATACATCAGTGGTGGGAATAACATCAGCGGGAAGTTGTTGGCCCATGATTTTTCTCTTCAAATAATAAACAATAAGTTCATCATCAGTAGGGATAAATCTGTAGCCAGCAAGGAGAACTGGCACGTTCATAGCTTGTCCACCGCTATCCATTGAGATACTTCGACAAACTATGTGTAGACAGAAGAACTGTAATTGTAATTAGAAAAACTAAAATACCAGTCGATAAAGTAATGATTTGTGCATGGCAGGGTAGTGTATATATATAGAGACTGGAAATTGAGTTGGCTCCAATTTGTATGAGTAATAAATTCTGATGCTATAATTCAGTATTTTTCCTGTTTTGTTTGATTAGTTCACCCACTGTTAATTAGGATTCTAACAGGAAAAGGAAAAGGGGCTCAAGCTGTTCAGATTTTGAAGGAATTAAATTCCTAATCCAAAATAGAAAAAAATTAAAAAAGGGTTAGTTTGTGATTTTCTAATTCTAGACAGGATAAACCCTCACTCCTTTCTTTAGAGCATGCTCAAGTAAAGTTGATACTCGTAATATACAATTTACATATATAAGAGGCTTTTTCCATGCGGCAGAAACAGAGTTTTGAAGTCAGCAACTCAGCCGGGCAGAACTAGGACTCTGAGTTGAGGAATTCTGAGTTATAATCAGAGTCAATTATGTTAGTTTATATCATAGATTAGATTAAGCTTATCTTTACTAGTTATATTCAAGTAAATTCCTTTTTAGGCTAAGTTAAACTATATAAATAGCCAAGGTGTTTTGAACATTCATTCAAGTAAAAAACATGAAATAAAATATCAAACACCTTCAAAAACTTTCTGGGCTGCTTATAGAAACCTCGGTTATAACCAGATGAGGATATGACGGTTTAGGCCTGAGAGGAAATCTGCTTCTATGAACTAGTGGCTTATACCCCTTTAAAACCCTTTAAAACAGAGACAAAGTATGTGTAAATAACCTGGCAGATGCTTTTGTAGATCAATAAAACATGCCTGCATTTAAGAAAAGATTTAATCGTATTAAACTGAGTCAACAACTTAAAGTAGAGATGATATGAGATATGATTGTTAGGTTGGACTAAGTTTTTTTTAGTATTTTTTTAATTTATTATTTAATTCGGATTTTTATTTTAATTCCTTGATGCTTTCTGATTTCTGTTGCTTTCTAATAGAGTTAAGGTTTTCCGGCCTATATAAAGGCCTGGTAAAACCTCTAAATAGGCATGCTTCATTAGTTCTAATTTTAAAGAGATAAATTGTGAATTCAGAATTCACATCTACAAATAAAAAATCTCATTGAATCTGTTATGTTTTCTTTCCTGTCGTCCTTACAGCTTCCACCGGCATCATCAACTTGTGTACTAAAGTATGGAATTGAGGTGAGGTTCTCCTCCTGCTGGCTGCCTTGTTCCTATTCCCGGCCCGGCTCGGGCTCTTGCAACACATGAGGACACAAGACCTGAGCAGCTAAAGCTTTTCATATTTTGATGACTTTATATTTGACCAATTGATTTGAAAAATCACAGCCTTCTGATCGGAGATTGCTTTACTAGTTTCAGATCTTCTAACACAAACAAAAGTTGAGAATTATGATGAACCGCGTGTATATCTTTGCTTCAACCAAAACGGAAGGAGTTGGATTGATGAAACTTTGATGTCGTGTTTTTGGAAGTGCAGAATTCCATCTCAAATGTATTTACTGATTCAAATGCCATTTATCTCTAATATTTTGGAAAGAAGTCTGACTCTGTCAGTTTAAGCCCTGAACCCTAAGCTTTTAACAGTTCATGCAAGCAGACCTGCTCAAGCTCAGGTCATCCCAAGATCTTTGATTATTTTTATTATAATACTTATTTAATTTAGTTGTTAAGACTTATAAGGACTTGTTTAGTATAGTAATCCTGATGTTGATTGGATTCTATTAGCCACATAGCTTTCAATAGGAAATCCAACCCTTTTTCCTGTATAGTTCGGAGAATTAATATAAATAAAGATTAATTATCGAGTAATCTCCATATGACTTTTCCAAAGAAGGAGAAGAACACCAAGACCAAAATTTCTTGTTATAACATGTGTTGTATGAAACGCAACCTGTTCGCCAATTTACAATGCTTGCAGGTGGCTAATGATCAATCAAATGTTTTCCTACCAAGCAAATCTAGTGAACAAAAGAAAGGTTGATGACATCAAACATACTACAGTTTCTTAAAATAAAATGTGGGAAGAAACACTGCAAAAATTATGCAGCATTGTCGGCTTGAGAACAAGCACCGAAAAAAAGAATTTGTTATTCATTTAATTCCTTATTGTAACAGAAAACTTAACATAAATATAAATATTCGAATGGAAGAACAAAAAAAGTTGTTCCTAAACTGATAATTGAGCATTGACAGGCTCATTCCTTTAACAAGCTTGCAGGGATTTCAAATTTTCCTGTCCTGTGCATCGACTTGCTCCCACCATTCAGGTTCAGGTTGCACTCGAGAGATTTTGCATGCAACAAGGTTTTCTATCTGAACATTAACAACGTAAAGCATCGTTAGACGAGATGTGCTTCCTGAAACAGATGCCTTGAAATAGATTGTAGATTCATGTGAATCATGTTACCTTTTCCTGAGTGCTACGGTCGTCGTTGTTAACTGGAACAAACTCGGGATTAACTCTGAACTCCTCTACCATCCACTCAGTTTCTTTTCCATCAGGGGAGCTTCCTTTATAGAAATTCAGAGTCTTTACATAACCAACAGTTTTTCCCTCCCATGTGATCGGGCCAGCACCTTCAGGATCGATTGCATAGTAGCCACCATCTAGTTCAATAACGTCATCATCCTTGCTTCTAGTTGAAAAGAAAAACCACTCGTTTGGCTCCCCGCCTTTAAAATCATCTAAAAATTGATTACAAGAGTTAGATTTTGAAGCCTGTAACTTAGTCATGTAATGTAAATTGTGTTGACTCAGTTTCATGCTGGAGTTGCAACCCATTAATGGTGGAAGAACAAGATAGGGCCTGTTTGGGAGAGCTGTTGCGGTAGTTTTTCAAAGTGCTTTTCGTGCCGAAATACATCAAAATGATATTTTTTTATTTTTTAAAAATCATTTTTGACATCAGCACATCAAAATAATCTAAAAACACCAAAACATATTCATTTAAAATGAAAAAAAAATTGAATTTTTTGGAAACGGCGTTTGAAACGCCGTCCCAAATGGGAAACATTAGAAGATCAACCATTCATTAGTTGAAGTGAAGCATAACAGATGAAACATCCTAATTAAACTAAGACTCCAGCATAATCTAGTCTAATGTTCAGCTAAGTGACATGTAATTGGTTGGTCGGTGGTTCCATGTACATCGATTATTATAGATTCAAACTGCCAAACTATAAAAATACCATAAGATAGAGTTTGTTCACTGTCTCGAGAGAAACAGAGATTGTTCGAACAGGGAGAATATGACGATAGAAATTCACTATAAAACTATCTCATAAATTATTTTATACGCTGGTCTCTGTTATTTCAATCAAACATGTTTTTGTATATGTTCCTTTTATTCTAAGACACTAACCAAACCAACCTCAAGTGTTTTACTACCAAAAGAAAATGTTTTCAATTAAGCTTGTCTTGTCTAGCAACCATAACCAAACATGCCTTGTCGATCATCAAGCAAAAAAGAATTATTTAAAAAAAATTAAAAAAAATACCTAAGGGGAGTTCATTAGGGCTTGACGCGTAAACATCAGTGGTGGGAATAATATCGGCAGGAAGTTGTTGGCCCAGAACTTTTCTCTTCAGATAATAAACAATAAGATCGTCATTATTAGGGCTGAATCTGTAGCCAGCAGGGAGGGTTGGCCGGTTCAAAGCTTGTCCACCGGTCGCCATTCCGACAAACTAATATGTGGATAGAAGAGCTGTAATTGTAATAAGAAAAACTAAAATACCAGTCGACAAAGGAATGATCTGTGCATGGCAGGGAAGTTTATATATAGAGACCGGCAATTGAATTCTCTCCAATTTGTTTTGGCAAGGAAATCCTGATGCTATAATTCAGTGTTTTTGCTGTTCTGTTTAAATATAATCCATCCGCTGTCATGCAGGACTCTATGGGGAAGAGGAAAAAACATAAAAGGATCAAACGGTTAAGATTTTCAAGGAACTAAATGGTACTCCAAAACAGGAAAATAGAGAGATTTTCTTATTCTAGACTAGAGATGTTACCCGTCAATCATCACTGCCGACGGTCCAAGCTAGGTTTCCAGAAAAAAACAAATAGAACTGTTCCAGTCTGACCCGGTCATCTAGGTTTACACGTGACTTGAAAAAACACTCGATTAATTAAAGTCTTTTAACTAAAAAAACAAAAACAGTAGTTTTGATATTCTTAAAAAACATATTTTTATTTTTATTAATTTAGATTAATTCACTCGACTCGTGATTCAAGTCGGGCTTAATGACATTACTTCAGTGTACATGCTCATGTAAAGTCGAGATTCAGAACATGCAATGTGCCTTGAGTTGTGGAAAGCCTTTCTTATCCTGTTTTCATTTTACTTGCTTTTTGTAGAGAACCTTATCTATCCAAATCAAATTGAACCCAATCCCTTTCTGATTTAGATGACAGTAGATAGGCGGCATGTGCTATTCAATGGGTCAGATTATTAATATTTCTTTAATATAAAAAATATTAAAATATGACGGTAGATAGGTGGCATTGGTCATGCACGTAATTTCATTGTGATATCGAGTTGGCTCTGTCGTCCACAAACTGAATAAAATTAAAAAATAAAATTATCAAACAATTTAATATTAAAAAATAAAATTTTAAATAATCAATTACACTCGAGTTAAGAATAACATCGTAGAGTCTTGTCGATAAGGACAAAAGTGTTATTGTGTTGCTGTAGTAATTCACAGTGTTTTATGTGTGAAAACCTCGTATGTTTTAGGTTTTGTTAATGATTCAATCTATTGTTGCTGGAATCAGTCCAACTCCAATTTGTATTCCAAAATACAAATTCTATGAAATTGATATGCATATCAAACACTAAGCTGAGACCGAGGAAAAGAGAATTGTGTCGAACTCTATGAAATTCAATCCTTTGAATAGAAGAATTTGGTTCCCAGAATGGTACGTTGATGGTGTTCGGTCTATCAAAAAGAATAAATTCACCGTCACTGACCACTACCAGTATAGCGTTCCAGCCATCAACGCCGACAATTTCTTCCATGTGAGAGTGAAATATGTTCCTGGAAGCTGTATATTTTCGCTCACTATATTTCTTGAAAATACAAACCCTCACGCTTTCAAATCGCGGTCACAGCTCTCCTACACGATTCATTCCTATTATATTTCATGCAGGAATTCAGTTTTCTTGTGGTAAAGATGAACTCAGTGGCTTATCGTATCCACAATTTTTCATGATGAACCAGAGTACAATTCAAGAACGTTTACATATATCGAACATTAACGTTAGAAGTCGCAGTTTTCTACCCTGGCTAGGCTTGTTAGTGAAAGAAGGATCTCCTATCCATGGAGGAAATACCGTACCAACATGATGACGTCACAGAAAGCTTTTCGGGACTACGATGAGGCCGTGATGACTCGAGGGTTCATCCCTTTCATTTCACGAATCTACACTAATTAGTGTTTAATGGAGGTTTATGTACACATTTATTATAAATAGACAATGTGTAGAGCAACGCAAAGATGTTCAAAATGAAACCAAGTTTCTATGCAAAATATATTGTTCATTCTCTCCCTCTCTTATTCTCTTAGATTTCTCTCATTATGTTAGCGCACAAATTTACGCTAAACTCCCAATAAATATACACTAAAATTAACAGCAACTTCTTTTTCACTAAACATTAATGGAGCAGTAGGTGCGCTTATTAGAAAACAAGATAATATAGTGTAGATTTTTCAAAGATTTTTGTCAAAAGATCTGTGGCATTTTCAACTCTCATCCTTGATGCATCCCAAGTTTGCTTCTCAAACATTCAAATTTAGGGTGTTTGGAAAGAGTTGAAAGTGTCACTCTTTCAATAAAAATCTTTGAAAGTGGAAAGCAATGCAAAGATGTACAATGAAATAAGTTTTTAAGCAAACTATACTGTTCATTCTCTCCCTCTCTCTCCATCTAGGCATTAATGTTTTTCTCTTGTTCTCTATAATGTTTAGCACAAATAGTGTTCCCCATCCGTGAATTGACCTTAGAATGGTGGTCTGGTAATTTTGATGATTCGTGAAATGAAAGGGATGAGCTGCAAGACATCAATTCTACTATTTTTCTAGCTATTTATTTTTAGAGCAGAAGAACACTCTAAATTCTTGAAAAGAATAAAAAAAAGACAATACAGGGATCGGATAGAGCGCACCGAAGCTGCTGCATGGGGAAAAACAGGAAAAGTCAAAGAGAAGGTGGTTTATTGCATTGAATAACAAGACTAGTTATTATTTTAGAAACGTTTTGGCCATTGAACTTGGATGTCTTCAAACAATATTTCTATTGATTCATTTTACTATCTACTCAATTGAACATTCGTATACATCTGTCACTGTTATTCGCTAAAACTAATGCGAACATATTGAATTCCCTGCAAGTTCAAACATTGGTACGACAATAAGATTTCACCATGGTATCCTGATGACAGGGATGGAATCCTGGGTAGAAATACTCTGTTACAACCAGCAACAAACTGATGTGAGTTGCGGAAAACTTAAAGCCTGTTTGGGAGGACTGTTACGGTTGTTTTTAAAAATATTTTTCAATTAAAAATACATCAAAATGATATTTTTTATTTATTTTTTAAAAAATATTTTTTATATCGGCACATCAAAATGATTTAAAAACACCAAAAAATTCATTTAAAATAAAAAAAATTCAACTTTTTTGGAAACAGCGGTTGAAACGCCGTCCCAATCAGGCACTTTGTCATATCATTACAAAGGTCCCACTTGTAACACCATTCTCAAGGACGTGAAAACATTGCATTGAGCTTGAAGCAACTATTCAAAATAAAGATGGCGATGTTATGGTATAGCAAAATAACCAGATAATCATAAAACATTTCAATTTCAAACTACAGCCATGGAAGTCTTAAAACCCTCTATCCAGCAAAATGTTCGGCATAACCAGATACTAAACATCCAATAACCCAATAGGAAGTACTGGAACTCCGCCTCCTGATAAACAGTCTACTTAATCTTCTTCTTTGGCCTCAGCTGCAGCACAAGAAATGAGATGTTTAAATTAATTTTCAAAATAAAATGAGTTTAGCTGTATATAAAAAAATATAACCATCATGGCAATTGAAAAATGTGGTGAGATGAGATGATCAACCTGATTGCTGTGGCCACACTTCTTCTTCCTACAGTTGACAGCACGAGGATGCAGGCGAGCATAGCATCTGAAACCAAATCATTTACCATTTTGAAGTGTCATATGCATTTGCATCGTTAATCACAGACAAATAGATTTCATCAGATTCTAAAAACAAATTATTGAACACCTGCTCGAATATAAACTTGCTAAACAAAATCCCTATCCATTTATATGAATCCACAAAAGGAAAATGCAGACCCATGTCAAATGCTACAATGTCTTCATCTTCTTAAACAAACAGCACTTTCATTTGAACTTCAAAATATAAAAATTGAGAAACATAATTTAAAAGAAGAGGCAACTTCTAATTCACAGTCAAGCGAAATCTGATTACAGTAATCTTGAGCGCACAAAAAACCATCAAAGAAATTAAGATGGACTTACTTGCGGCAGATCATCTTTTCCTGGTTATATTTCCTGGCCAAAGCCATCAAAGATGGCTCGATAATTCCACCACGAAGCCTCAGAACCAGATGAAGTGTTGACTCTGCACAAATACACAGGGAAGTCAAATACGATGACCATTACACTACATATCCACACTATGCTTGATAGGTCTCCAAACGAAGGGAAATAATCAGAGAAAAACAGATTAAAAGCTTTCTAAAACAATACTACACATCCAAACTAAACAAGGAGTCAAAGTTTTGTTTCTTTGCAAGTATAATTCAAAATAGAACAGAAATATGCATACATTTCAACGATATTTATCAAAGATATGAATTTTTTAATTTTAATCATTAACACTCCAAATAAAACAATAATAATTCTAATTACTCAAAAAAACATGACTCTTTAGAGCACAAAAACTGAAACAAAATCCAGTCGACCACTGCATCTTTTACCATGAAGATTATCCATAATATCATCAAGACAATCATAGCTCGACAACAAAATCACCCTTTGAATCACAAAACTTTCATTCTACCATAATTGAGCTAAATCAGAAACTCAATTAGACTAAAGTTTCAAACTTTTAAACGAGACCAAAAAAATATTCAGAGTCTTGACAAGAAACTAACCCTTCTGGATATTGTAATCAGCAAGGGTACGCCCATCTTCCAGCTGCTTGCCAGCAAAGATCAGCCTCTGCTGGTCAGGAGGAATTCCTGATAAACACCCACAAAAAAATCTCAACCATCAGATCTTCACCTCCAGAAATCAAGCAAAAACCCCACCAATTCTTAGAAAAAAATGAGAGGTAATGTTTTGACAAATAAATGAACCAATACCTTCCTTGTCCTGGATTTTGGCTTTAACATTGTCAATAGTATCACTAGATTCAACCTCAAGAGTGATGGTCTTGCCAGTTAGGGTTTTCACAAAGATCTGCATTGTGCCAAAAGTTAGGCCCGCATATGAGCTTGCTTCTTTAATATAGCGAGACAACTAGGGTTTCTCTTACAATTTGAGGTGGTGTTTGTTTTTGAGGATTGTGGGAATACTAAACAAGAATATGATTATAATAATTATTTTCCCCTTTTTTTAAAAAAATTAATTAATTCTTGTATTTCTCAAAGTCAATTTTGTTAATAATGCTACAAAATTAGCATTGAATATTTAATTCTTACAAAATTATGAAGACATTTAATATTTAATTCATACAAAATTAGCATTACTCTTTGCTAATAATGCTACTTATATAAAATAAAATGTTTTTCAAAAAATCATGTTATATGTGTGCTATATGGTAAAATATAAGATTTGCTCTAAACATAAAAAAAAATTAATAATAAATTTTAATATTTGTGGTTCTCTATATATATCTTTTGGTTTATTTTTAGGGTTTTAGGGTATTTAAATTCTACCAATTAATACTATTTTTACAGCTACTAAAATCTTTATCATTAATTTGATATTTTCTGAGCTAAGAAAAAAAAACTATATGTCTGAATTAACTATTATCTAAATAACTAATAACATGTTACTTTTAACATTTTAGATTCTAAAACATCATCCATAAATACTAACAATAAACTAAAAAAAAATTAATAGATGATTCAGTAGTACAAATTTAAAATTAAAATGTTTGCTCTTTTTATGATCTCAGATTCGAGGTATGTAATTAATAATATGATAATCACTAGAAACTTACATGATAATTAATTTAGGATCTGTAAAATTAGTCAAGGTACACCTAAATTGCACCAGACATCAATATTAATAAAAAAAATAAACTAGAAAAATAAATGAAGTATGGATCTAGGCTCCGATCATCTTAATTAACTATTTTCCAAACAATTAATAATATTTTACTTTTAACATATTAGATTTTAAAACATCATCCATAAATAATAACAATAGACTAAAAAAATAATTGAAGTATGGATCTAGCTCCGATCATCCGCTTATTATCAAAACGACCACCAAGGATTGATGATAAACCATTTGCCTCTAGATTTCATCACAGGGAATGGACTGGCTCAATTTCAATTTAATATATTTTTATATCAAATATACTCATAAAATGTACTAGAAACAAAACGTAAAACATACTCCAAATAATAATTTTTCCAAACCAGTTAGAGTTTCTCATCTTACCAAACATTCCTAATTATATCTTAAGAGAAACGTAAAGTCGTGGTCTTTTGGAGAGCTTGGAAGGGTTCTTAACTCTAAGGTTCGTGTCTGCGTGTACTCGTAAGAGAAACAACCAATCAAAGCTTCCAAATCTGTCTTAGTAGGACCCATTACATGATCTAGTACACGTGTACCTCTATCAGCATAGTTTGTAACGCCATCTCATGAAAGAAACCCAAAACCCACAATCTCTCCTTCAACTACCATTAATCCCTGATCAGCAGAACAATCACCAGTGCTTCAAAGGATCGAACGGCTATAAATAAATCTCTCCTCTTTCTATGGCCAAGGCTGCTTCATCTCTCACTTTCTCCACTTCCCTGCCTAAACTGTGCAGACCCTTTTCCATTTCTATAACCCAAACACCTCAGGTATCGTTGAATTCCAAGAAACTCAGTTGCTCAATCAGTTCTGCTTTTAAGATATCACGAAGAACAGTAACAACAACAAAGGCATCATCCATGGCTTCTTCCGGGATAACCACCGTTGATCAGAACAACAGAAAGGTAGTGGAAGTGTTTGTTACAGAGGAGGAACTGGCTGTGTCTCTTGCAAAATACACAGCTGATTTGTCAGATAAATTTGCCAAAGAAAGAGGGTCTTTCACTGTTGTTGTGTCTGGTGGTTCTCTCATCAAGTCCCTCAGGTATTTGTCACCGCAGTCTAACGTGATCAAATCAGTCAAGTTCATGTTTTTTTGTTCATTATTGGATTGTTGATGATGGGTTTTGATGGTTCATCATATATTGTTTTGGGGTTCAGGAAATTAGTGGAGGCACCTTATGTGGATTCAATAGATTGGTCAAAATGGCATGTATTTTGGGTTGATGAGAGAGTAGTTCCTAAAGATCATCCAGACAGTAACTACAAACTTGCTTTTGATGGTTTTCTTTCAAAGGTACGCAGCTCTTTCTTCTTAGTAATGTTGTAGCCTGTTTGTTTAAATATGACATTTATAGTCATCCATTCATGTTATGTGATCGTTTCTCCAAGTTATACGTTCTTAAGATTCCGAACTTTCAATTGGAAATCGTTTAGCTGTATTCTTGGATGTTTATCGGCTATGATTTAGGCCCACATTGTTTTGCATATAAGTGTAGGACAATGATATTCTTGATGAGTATTTGTTCAAGGAATCTGAGTAGGATAAATAAAAGAAACTCTGGAATATTTTTTTTGTTTTGCCCATGAAAGTGAAAATTCCTTTTTCCAACATTTATTTACAGTGACACATGAAAAAAAATGAAGTGCTATCACTAGGCAGGTTTTTTAACAGAAGCAATGGAAGCTCTAAACAAACAATGTACGGCGAGGCCATTGAAGAATTCAATCTGCATTTACAAGTAATGTGTGGGTTCAATAGCTTTGCAAATTATGACGAGTGTTGCTTGTGATTTAATACATGAAGCCTACATTTTTCTCTTCATGATATTTCATTTTCTTTTCTAGTTTATAATCTTATAATTTTCTTTATCAAGATAAAACTTTTTTCTTTCTTTTTGTTCCTTTTATTTTTGGCAGGTACCAATTCCCTCTGGTAATGTCTATGCCATCAACGATGCACTGTCAGCTGAGGGTGCTGCCGATGATTATGAAACTTGTCTCAAACATCTGGTTCATACTGGGGTGATAAACAAATCTTCAGTGAGTGGGTTCCCAAAGTTTGATCTCATGCTTGTGGGCATGGGCCCAGATGGACATGTAGCCTCCCTGTTCCCTGGCCACCCACTCCTGAAGGAAAATCAGAAATGGGTTACTCACATCACAGATTCCCCAAAACCACCTCCAGGAAGAATCACCTTTACCTTCCCAGTCATCAATACATCTTCATATATCGCTCTTGTGGTATGCGGTGCTGGTAAAGCAAGCGTAGTGCAGACAGCATTGGGAAAGAGTCAAAACTCTGGTGTGTTTCCTGTTCAAATGGTTTCACCTGAAGGAGAGTTGAAGTGGTTTCTCGACAAAGATGCAGCGTCAAAGCTGTAGGATCGCAAATGTAGCCTTGCAAGTTCATCCAAATAAGAATTCCTAGTAGCATTTTGTTTTCTGCTGTGTTGTTGATCAATAGATGTGCTACTCGATGCTGTAATCTCAGTGATAGTTGAGGATTGAGTTTTCTTCTTGTATTTGATCAGTGGAAAACTGGAATTATATGAAATGCCATTCAGTGGCGTTTTTAAGGAGAATCATTTTCGCAGATACAACCTCACTTGTAGCTCCACAGAATTTTAATATTTAACTTCTTGATCCTGAAGTTTCTGTTGAGTTCATATTATTCTTTAATTAAGTGGAAGTTACTTACTGTGCATCATAAAATTTCTCTTTAGCCAAATCATCAGCGACTAGATTCCCGAAGTTTGATCTCATGCTTCCAGGAAAATGAGAAATGGTTACTCACATTGTGGACTCGACAAAACCACCTCCACAAAGAATTTCCTCTACCTTCCCCTGTCATCAATTCATCCGCATATATTGCTACGGTGGCGTGCGGTCCTGGTGAAGTTGCTGCAGTGCAAAGACTCAATCCTGCGTTGCTGCCTGTTCAAATGGTTCCACCAGAAGCTGAATTGAAGTGGTTTCTGGACAAAGCTGCAGGAGTGAAATGTTCTACTAACTTTATGAACAATTATGCCAGATAATTTGTTGACTTTCTCTATTTACTTAGGATCTATATAGAGATTTGTTGTCACAATTATAGAGATTGTTTTCTATAATTGATGACAGAATTGTTTCCTAGTTTACACAATTATTTCCCGTATAAATTTAGAGTGTAATACAGCAAACCTTCAAGCTTTTACAATATCACTGCTTATTCATATTCTGATTTAATTCAATGCCATCACTACTGTTAGCAGATCTCTCTATAAGTAGCTGGCATCACTCTTGTAGACTGCCGATGGAAGCATAAGACACAAGCAAGGCGCTTTGATAAGTGAACAATAATGCTTTGAAATTAATTAGTGTTATGCGATGGTTCTTCCACACTAGTCCTAGAAAAATTCCAGCTGCTGGTTATAAAGTTTGTATCTTTATTGTCAAGTAACCAAAGTTTTAGCGAGGTTCAAGAATATAATTTATATTACTCTCTAACACATTTTCTTAAATGAAACTTGCACAAACCCATATTATTTTATTTTTAATTTTTATCAAATAAAACGATGGTGATGAGATTCGAACTCGTGACTATTAGGTCAACAAAAGTTTTAGTGAGGTTCAAGAATATGATTTATATTATTCTCTAACATATTTCTTTAAATGAAACTTACATAGACCCATATTATCTTATTCTTGATTTTTATCAAATAGAACAAGGATGATAAGATTCGAACTCGTGACTGCTGGGTCAACAAAACTTTAATACCATGTCAAGAAATCATTTCATCTATAAACTTAAATTTTTAGGTGAGACTCCATAATATAATTTATATTATTCTCTAAAAGTTAGTGTGTGTATTGGATTCCTATCCGTTTTATTTTAGGATAGGAATCAAATACGCAAATATTATCTTATTTATTAGAATGCATTAATATGGAAGGTAAATATTTAATTTTGACTGATGTGTAAACTAGAGGATATATCTAACCATAGTTTTAAGATCCAGCCAAAAAGCCAATCCATCTTAAGAATCCAAATTACGAGTTGATTCGCGTATCAAATAATAAAAAATAAAAATGTTGGGTAGAGTTTATGTGGCACCATTATAATCCTCTGCAATTGTCTCATGGAAAATGGAGCTCCCATTGGATCTCTCGCATCACTTTCATGATTGTTACAGATGATTGACAAAAAGAGGAAAGTGTAGGGCACAATGCCAGATCTGTGCGAGGCCCAACATTTTCTGGACAACGTTAAAGATGATCGAGAATGTGCATGCGGAGAACAGCTTATCTCCATGCAGCAGTGTGTTTCTTTCATGTTCATGTTCTTGTCTGCAACTGCTCACTGCCTCTGCCAACACATGCTTGGACGATCATTTCCTTGTCTCCGAATTCCACTTCTTTTTCGCAGCCCAAAATGTAAGAAAGTAAAAGTTAAGAGAGGAGAGGGGGAAAAGAACAGAAAGGAAAAGTGAAAGTTAGGTAAGCTATAGCCCCTTTGTCCCTCCCAATACTCGATCTCCATTAGATTTCCAATCTCGTGCTCTCAATTAGATTTCTAATTGTTTTTAAAAATATTTTTTATTTAAAATAATAAATAAATAATATACTTTTCTTTGTCCAAAATCATTGCGCCTGATTTTGTTGACTGATCATATCCTCTTAAATCCTCTCCCGCGAGCTTTGTCTTGTGGATTTTTTTTCTTCCTTTTAGGTTACCTAAGGAAGGTTTGTTTATATGCCGGAATGATTTAGAAATTAACTGAATTGAATAGGTTTTTTAATTATTATTTTTTGGATAATTTCAATTAGAAAATTAAAAGAATTTGGTTTTGTTTTTGAACTGAGAAATAAAAAAACAAACTGAACATTTAAGATCTCATTTGTTAATCACTCCAAGTTATATATTTTTAATTATTTTGATGTGTTAAATGAATAAAATATTATTTTGATTTATTTTTAAATAAAAAAGTATTTCTAAAACACTTTGCCGAATCATATTCACTCCTACTTTCCGATCACCACTCTCAAGAGCTAAGCCAAGGCTTAAGCATGTGTTAAAAAGGGTCAAACTTTAGCTACAGCTATAAACACCTCCTCGCAATTTTCAGCACAAAAATGGGGCTCGAACTTTTGAGTTTTGACCGAAGATGGTAGCCGAAGAAAAAGCAAACAATTCTCTCCTCTTTTTCGAGCTTCGAGGGGGCTGCAGAGCAATCACTTTCCTCGGCGGATTCCTACACGCCAAGGGGAAAATCCACTACCGAGACATGATCGTTGTCTAATCAAATCCATTTTGACTGGATTTGACCTCTCTTCCCTTTCAATTGAAAAGGGTTTCCGAGCACTAATTACCACTAATCAGTTGACCGAACGGAGATGGGCGACTCTTTATTTTTTTGCCTTCTGTTTCGAAGACAATTTTCTGCCTTAGTCTTTGATGGTAATTAGTGAATGAGCTGAGTCCTTAATCACATCTTAAACCTCACTCATCCTCATCAATGACTTGGTCAATTTTTTAAAAAATTAACCACTTGAATTTCAAGCTTAAACAACACTGTCGAAGAAGAAAGTTGGAGCGTGGAGCACAGAACATCCTAGTGAAACGTTGCATTAACTTTACCGATGCAATCATGGCCAGGGAACATCCTAGTGAAATTGCCGGAACTTAAGGTTTTACAGTACTCTTATACCCGACCCGATCCAGCTGAATCCATCCAAATCAAGTTTAACAACCATGCTTTATGCTTTATAGACAATAATGATGGCATAGGGAAATCTTCTGCATGCTTTGATGAGACCAGCCGTATTATTCAATTGCCTAAACATGGCCTGCTTGTTTGAAATCACCTTAATCAGAATAAGGGGGGATATACCCCCTCTTCTCCACTCCTTGAACTCCCTCTCGAAGCCTGATGAGGACCCGGCTGGACTGGAAATCAGCAGCGACGGAAACAGCGGCGGCGGAAATCCCAGGTGGGAGGTCGGCGTGGAAGTCGTCGTGGTGGGAGGAGGGGTTTGTGAACCTATACGTCGGCAACAGAGATAATCTCCGGGTAGCAACTGGAAGGGATGAAAGATGAAGCATCCTACGAGGGAATTGAGAAGGAAGAGTCAGGGCTTTGAATTTTTGACTTGTTTTAATTAATTACAACTATCTTATATTAATTTAAAATTGTTTTTTATATCACCCCATCAAAACAATACAAAATCATAAAATAAATTCAAAAGCATTTTTTTAATATAATATAGTTTATGAAAATTAAGTCAACCTTTATTTGGTCAATAATGATGGGTTATGTATACTTCTTACCACTTGATTTGATTTGAGTTATGTGGATAATTCAATCAAAGATTATTATCCGACTGATAAATTATATGTATATTTTGTTATATAAAGAGTAAAAATAAATAAAAATAATGAAATAATAATTCTATAAATTAAATTACAGAAGGCAAAGATAATAATAAAAATATGATCAAGCATTTGTTTTTGCACTGCAGTATAATTTTTAAAATATTTTTATTTTTTTCACATGAAAAAATATTAATTAATATATGTTTTAATATTTTTAAAAGTTTTTGATATACTAAAATTAATAAAAAAAATATTTTTAATTGAAAATACTTTAAAAATGCATCACATTATTAAACATAATTTCTCATGAAAATAAAACCCTACAAGGGCTAATTGATAGGTCTTGTCAAACTATAGTGACTAAGCTGTCCAAGTCATTCTTCCTTTTAAGCCCCATCTCTTCTCCTTCTCTTTCTCCACAAAGACGGACAGACAGACAAAACAAAGCCATTCTCTTCCTCTCTAACAAGCGGCGGTAAAAGTTAAAATCCCCAAAATACCCATAAAACCAACTAAATTTCCACTGTCAAGCCACTCTGTTTTCAAAAACTCACAAACACAGAACAAAGCAGCAGCAGCAAGGTCATTTCGGTAACTTCATAGACCCCCGTGCTGTTTTCTTCTCGATGTTAATAACCAGTAATAACAGTCCAGGCGGCGGAACCCAGCTCTCCGGCGGCGGCGGATTCTGGTCGGAACTTGTGGTCGCAACGGCGCCGTCGATCACGACCGTCGCTTTCACTGCCCTAGCGGGAATCGCAGTGTTCGCCGCTCTACTCTACACCACCAGTAGGTAATAACACTTGAAGAACCAAAAAAATATCCTAATTCGTGCTCAAAATATTTAAGAGAAAGTAAAATTATTAAGTAGATGAAAACTCTAAAACCAAGTCCAACGTCGCCGTCCTCGTCAAATTCATCTTCTCCTCCGACTTCGTCGTCTTCGAGTTTGTCGTCTTCGTCGTGGATTCATTTGCGTTCGGTTCTCTTTGTTATTAATTCCTCCTCACCGGCTTATTGTTCCTCCTCTTCCTCTTCTGATCGGTGAGTTCTCTCTCTGAAAATGGCTCTCTTTCACTCTTCCTTGATGATTCTAGTGATTTTGCTTTCTATCTCTGACTTTTCCAGATCCGATCTTGAAGAAATAGTAGCTGTAGATCGTGTTTTCAGTCTCCACTACTACTTCTCACTCCACTTGTTCTTATCTCAATTTTTTCTAAGTTTTTGCTTTCCTAGATGGAATTTGTGTGGGTTTGGCTTGGACAATTTAGTTTTTTTTTTTTAAATTTAAAATGAGCTGATTTTGTTATTTTTATGTTTTTTTTCCACTTTTTTTAATCTCTTTTGATATGGATTGTTGTTAATATAATGCGTAACTTGGTTTATATTAACAATGGTGCGGATCTTCGAGTTGGAAATTGAAGGTTTGTATGCTTTTGCATTATATTTTTGGGAATTAGGTTTAGGGTGTCGGTATAATAATATATTTTTGCAAGCTACTACATCTGTTGCAAAAATCTAATTTATTTGGATTAGAGATGAGTGCTATAACAAAATCTTTTCTATCTTTTTCTTGGGTGATGGGAATTTAAAGAAACTACCAAAAAAGTGAGCTGCTTGATAGTGGCCTTTCGCTTTTAATGAGTATTTTTTATCCAGATATTTAACTTTCCTTGTTCGAATTGTTTGTAGTCGTGTTGATTTTATTTAACTTTCCTAGTTGGATTGTTTGTAGTCGTGCTGAATTTGTTTTTGTTGGAATTTGATCATTGTTGTTCTTTTACTGCAGGGGTCGACTGAAGTCACCATGGTCTCGAAGGAAAAGAAAACATGCCCTTACGCCTAGGCAATGGAAAAGTTTGTTTACATCAGATGGGAAACCCAGAGATGGCGGAGTTAAGTTTTTGAAAAAAGTTCGAAGCGGAGTGAGTAATCAATGTGATTGCAATTTGTGGTTTGCTATGTTTGTTTGATGGGAATATTTATCTCTCATGTTTCTTTTGTAGGGTATTGATCCATGTATTAGAGCAGAGGTCTGGCCATTCCTCCTTGGAGTGTAAGTATATCAAATGTTCATACTGAACCTTGTTATATCTTTATTTGTCTTTTTCTGCTGCTGCTTTCTCATCCCTTAGGATAGACCCTGTATGTGTTCATCTGAACTTCATGGTCTGAATTTAGGAGCTTTTGGTCTTTGGCTTACCTGGGAAAGGACTTCAATCATCTCTCCCTCCCATAAATTCAGAGACTGCGAATCATTATTCAAATTTGTTGAATGACATGTTTGTGCATTTTACATTAGAATCCATGTATGCTGATCCCACCTTATCCACTGAATTCTGATCAATGATTAATGCATTGTCCAAAGTTAATACGGGCCTCTAGTCCAACATTGTATGGTGTTGTATATCATGTTGACGAAGTTAGTGAGAATTCCACAGAATTACCACAATTGAAACAAGGAGAAATACAAGTACCACAGTAGAGGATTTGGCAGTTGAGAGACCTTTTTCCTGAATTTGGTAGTTGGGTGAACAGCACTACATTTTAACTGTAAAATTGTAAAGTTTCTGCTTTCTCAGTGTCCTCGTTTTTATTTATTCTTGTGTCTCTGTATTAAATCATTGAGCTGGACATGCAATTCATTAGTTTGTCGATGTTGTTAAGCCCTCTTTCTCAATGCATTTATTCCTTGTTTTTCTTTCTAGATCCTTGACCTTGATTCTCCTTTGAAAAGTCCTGCACTATGCAATGTTTTTTACTGTCACGTATTTTTCCTACATTGCCAACATGATGAGTGGACTCGTTTTCATTTTACAGATATGACTTGAATAGTTCCACAGAAGAGAGAGAGATTATCAGAACCCAGAAAAGGTACCTTCTCCATACTCAACTTGTAGATTCAGACTACTTTTGAGTTTTTAATTACAGATAATTTGATTGTTGGTATTTGATTCCCTAAATGTATTCTCATGGTTTTGTTCTTAACAATCTTCGGCTGCAGAAAGGAATATGAGAAACTCCGCAGACAATGCAGGCGACTTCTCAAACGTATAAATGAAAGCTCGAAAGGAACTAGTGAAACAAGCTGTATTGAGGACAGTGGAAGTCCTGCTCAAGATTCTGACTCTTCAAGTTATGAAGATGTGGTTAGTGCTAGGGAATCTCTGTCAAGCGAAGAAAGGAGTCCAGATGTTGACGACTCTGACGACCCCTCCAGTGCACTGTTGGAAGGTGATGATGGTTCAGGAAAAGCCACAAACACCGATGCCTCTGCACTTAACACAGAGTCTTCTGACTCGGACTCTTCTGAAGACCCTGAAGTCATTCAGGCTTCCTCCTCTTCCGAGGGCAGGGAAGAGAATGATCCTGATGTGCCTTTGAAAGAGAACATCTCTCCTTCTAGGACTGAGCGCCATCCAAATCAATGCACTGGTGAAAACTTTGCCACATGGCAGCGGATCATTCGTGTCGATGCAGTGCGAGCCAATTCTGAATGGATTCTGTATTCGCCATCGCAGGCAACAATTTCAGATTTAAGAGCACGCCGTGCTGCAGAGGCTGTTGGTTTGAAGGACTATGATCACCTGGAACCCTGCAGAGTTTTCCATGCTGCAAGACTAGTTGCTATTCTCGAAGCCTATGCAATCTACGACCCTGAAATTGGGTATTGCCAGGGCATGAGTGATCTACTTTCCCCAATAATCGCAGTGGTCACAGAGGATCATGAAGCTTTCTGGTGTTTTGTGGGTTTCATGAGGAAGGCTAGGCATAATTTTAGGCTTGATGAAGTGGGGATCCGAAGGCAACTCAATACTGTTTCCAAGATTATAAAATGCAAAGACTCCCACCTCTACAGGCACTTGGAGAAGCTCCAGGCGGAGGATTGCTTTTTTGTTTATAGGATGGTGGTTGTGCTGTTCAGGAGAGAATTGACATTTGAACAGACAATTTGCCTCTGGGAGGTGATGTGGGCAGATCAGGCTGCGATAAGGGCTGGTATTGGAAAGTCTGCGTGGAGCAGGATAAGGCAGCGAGCTCCACCAACAGAGGATTTATTGCTGTATGCTATTGCAGCTTCTGTGTTACAGAAAAGGAAATTGATCATAGAGAAATATAGCAGCATGGATGAGATCTTAAGGGAATGCAATAGCATGTCTGGGCAACTTGATGTATGGAAACTTCTCGACGACGCACATAATCTGGTGGTGAACCTTCATGACAAGATAGAGACACCCTTCTGATCATTCTGTCGCCGATTTATATGCTTCAGATTATTTTTTCAAGTTCATTGTTCTGTGGAGATATTTCCAGCCTTCTTGTGCTCTGGCTCCAAACATACCCTAAAGAGGTTATCCATCTTCAGCAATGCTGTTAGCTGCTCACTTTCAAGTCTTTAGTTGAAGTGGCAAGTGGCATGCTTGAAAAGATTTATTTAGCTTTATATGCGATTCACTTCACCATTTTTTGAAATACAGAACACGATCTTCACAATCGTTGTCATATTATATCAAGCAGGTAGGCTGATGGTGATAGCTGGTCAATTAAGCTGGGTTGGGAAGATATTGGACAGCTTTCATGGCTGATCCTGCTGCTTGTAGCCTGGTCTTGCACTGAAGGGAACTAAAAGAAGTAAAACTCTGCAAAACCAAAGTATTCACCTTATTATCTACTTCTCTAACCTATTGTTGGCAGTGCTGTCTTTTGTCATATACTGGCCTTTCTAATTCTATTAAAATGAGTTAACAATTTGTTAATAAATGATAATCATGTTTAATTTATTTTTTACTTGTTTAAAGTCATTAATCCATTTCCCCGCTTTTCTATTTCTTGAAATAGAAAATAAAATAAATTGAAAAAGATATGAAATAGGTTAAAAAAACACGGATTAATTAATTATTTTTAAGACTGTAAATACAATTTAATTTATTTTGCAAAACTAAGAGATTAATTTATAGCTGACTCTTTGCTATGTAGATTTAAATTTAATTTTATAAAACGGTGAGTGGGAGACCCTTATAGCTACAAAATGAAATTCTTCTCTGATAAGGCGGCCATTAAATATCCAAGCACGTGATACCAAAGTTGTCAATACTATTCCGGTTTTTCTATTGGAACGAAACATTTCGGTTTTAAAGTGTTTTGGCATGCTGTTTCGGAGTTGTACTGTTCATATATAATTAATTATATATATGAAAAAAATTAAAATATTAATTTAACAAGTATAATTTAAATTCAAGATAAATTAACTTTAAATTGTACAATACAAACACAAAGTCAAACAAACATAATCTCAAAATTAGAAATATCTCTAAAATTCCAAAATATTATGATAGTAAAATGTTCTAAAATAAAAGAAATATTATGATTTTGAGCCGGAATGGCACGACCAGAACAGTACCGAAATGTTCCGGCCAGAATTTAGCCGAAATTTCCGGAACGAGCTGGAATTAAAACCGAGACGAAAACGATACCATTTCATCTCAGTTTTTTTAATGGCACGAAACGTTCCAGCTATTCCGGGCGGAACGAAACGGAATTGACAAGCCTGCGTGATACTGCTTTGACTAACTAACTGAATTGCATTTTGGTCCTCTTGATATCATGAAAACCAATATTTAACCCGCTAAGGCTTGGCCATGGAGCAGTGCAGTTTAATATTACAGTACTTTTTAGATGTTTTTATTTAAAATTCATCAAAATAATATTTTTAAAATTATTTTTAGTATTTCAAATATAAGAATACCAAAAATAATAATTTAATTTTTTTAAACACAAAAACAAAACAAAAAAAACTAACAATCCAACTGCAGAACGAACAATGGAAAGAGAGTTTCAAAAGTAGAAAGCTCCTGTTTTATCAACCAACAAAACCAGAAATCTCCAGTTACCACTTACAAGTGACTAACTGTTCCAAAGGGTTCGATTATGGACCACAATCACAATGCAATGGATGAACACTAAACTAATGAGTGTTTTCAGAATTGAACTGATTGAATCCCCAGCTAACCCCTCAAAGAGGTAGAGATCCTGATAAATCATACGTAGCCTCTACTCTTTCTTGGTGTAAGTTCGCACGGCAAGAGCTAAGCCCAGGATCAGGAGTGGCACAATTATCTGCAAGATCTTAATCAGAAAACCAGGCTTCTCATCTTTAGGGTTTGTTCCTCCCAAACCAGGTGCTACGTAGAGGCGTTTTGTTGGGACCGTTGTCGCATCGGCCTCACCAATGACATACTTTTCCATCAACTCCCTAGCATCATCGCTGTGACCCACATCTTCAAAATCGTTCGTTGCATCTTTCCCTGTCGAATAAATGAGAAAGTTCAATCAAGTAACTAGGATTAGGTGGTTGAAGTTGGGTTTTTGTACTGTTAAGGAACACACCGGATGAGTTCAAGAGGGCAGGCGTGGTTCCTGTAAAAACTCTTCAAGCTAAAATTTAAGAGGTTTTACAGAACAGATATCAGAACCAACCTGTTGATGACAGCAAAACTTCATCGCCGCCGGGATGATCATCCATGAACGAGGTGACATCATACACCTGAGTATAATGCTCAAAACTTCAATAAACAAGTAAAATAAAAATAACCAAAGAATTAAGAGCAGATTCCATTACAAACACACATTGGCGTTGTTTTTCATATCAATGAGAAAAAATGGAACGGGCAGTTCAGACACTACCTCAAAGAGTAATTACCATAACTCCAGTTTTCCATGGAAGAGATAGATTATCAGTCTAAGCAATCAAATATTGCACTGACAGTTACTAAAAACAAGGTGAATGATCAAAGTGATTTTGCCAAATAAAATGCATGTTAGCTTCTCAAGGCCTTCTTCCTCTTTACCCCTTCCATAAGGGAATTATTCTGTTATACACTTCACAGATTAATAAGGGATCCAAGGTTGATACAAACTATGCGATGAGGGAGCACTGCTTTGGTACGTTTAAGTAAATTTTTCCTTCCACAGAAGAGGTGGCTCTAGGTTCATAAAGGAACAGTTTTTGCAATTACAAGCATAAAAATAAACTTTCATCTCTTTAATCATGCAATAGAAATGATAGCACCGGGAAAGATTTAATTTTCAATTAAGGAAAAAATCCTGAGGGGGTAAACAAAAGCAATCACAAAAAGTAAAATTTCCCATCTTGCAATCTCACAATTTTCTCAGCAACCAAACAGAATTTCCCTTCTTAATCTCGAAAGGTACAAGAAATGAAACTTTGAGAAAGGGATCTGACCTTGCCAGAGATAATAAGCCAACAATCCTTACTTTTGTTGTGCTTGGCAATCTCATCAAATAAGTAAACCTTCGAAGAAGCCATATCTGTCACAAATACTGAACACAAAACCACAAAAAAATTCAAAACCCACAAATATCTTCAACCAAAAACCCTTCAGATTTCCACACACAAACAGAAAAGAAAGATGTACAATAAAAAGTAAAAAAGACCCTTTATTACTCACAGAAAAACCCATAAAAAAACAACAAAAGATCATCAAACAGGCAGGTAAGATCATGGCTAAAAAAAAGGACAACAACAAGAATCTATGCTGCTTACATGAGAGATGTCTTGCAAGATGAAAGAGGTTGACTCTCTCTCTCTCTCTTGGCTTTTGACAAAAGTTTCTGGAGCTGGACTTACCGTGGATTATGCTTTATCGTATTTTATAAAACTCAAGAGAAGTTGAAACTGGCAACACGACGAGTCATGGTTTGGTAGTAATTTTACTGTTGCGATGGTTGAAATATTTTTTAAAATGTCGTTTGTGAAAAATATATTAAAATAATATATATTAAAACAATTTAAAACATTAAAAAAAGTAAATTGTAATGAAAGAAATTCATTTTTTTTAAAATAATCTTGCACACGGTACCTCAATCTCCTCCCCTGTTTTAGCTGTTGTTTTTAGAGATCTTACACTATATTAGAAAAACATAGTTAGGATAGGATTACTAAGTATTTTTTTTCCCTTTTGGGAATGTAAGGCATACAGTAAATTTGGTGCAACCCTCAAAAAGAGCATGCCAAATTCATAAATACAGTGGATCATGAAACTCGAGCAGACATGGCAGTAAATCCCCTCCCCTTACCAAGAAATTGCCTTTTTATATAATCCGATCATAAAACATGCATGGAAAATAAATTCATACGATATGAAATAATTGAGAATTGTCTTTACCAATAGTGTTATTATATTCTTAGATCACATGTATAGAAGAAGAAGAAGAAGCAGCAGCTTGTGTGGAGGATGGTGACGGAAGATGGCAATGTGCTATTTGGTGTATGCAAACACTAAATTATTTCAGCATAAGGATCGATTTCTTGCACCACTAAATTATTGCAATCAACAAACATTATGATTGTAATTTTGAGACAAGAAAAACAAAACCCTATTCACTTACCTTTCCTTTTGGTTTAATTATTTTTGTCAACAATAAAAACTACATTTTTTCTTACAACTTATCAACCGTTGAAAAAACAAACATGAACCAACCAACAAGGTTGTCAAAACTTGGAAAAGAAGTCGTGGGGCTCACAGTGAGAAAAACATATCAACAAGTTAGACTATGCAACCTGTGGCTGCCATGAAACGATTGATGATCTCCAAGAAACACTCTCACCTCACACAGACACATACACAGATTGACTGTTCGCAGCAGCAGTCCTCATTCCCATGGAAGCAGAACAAAACGAAGCCAGCTGTGGCTATCAAACTCTGTCCATTGTCAGCCAGTGCCGTGGATATTGAGCCACTCAGCCTGACCTCATAGATTGATACGGCCAATCACTTTCCATGCCCCAATATTATTGTATTTCTCTAACGTTTAATCATTTCTTTTCAATCACTTTGAATGAAGACCGAAGACATTGTTTTGAAATCTATTTGGATTAACATGATACCCCATCAACCTTTCATCATTTAAATCATGAGTTTTGTGAGTTAGCCGATTTGATTTGAGTTGTTTTTGTATTGATTTCTCTCTCAATTTCATCTGTTTATTAATAGGAAATTGAACTGCATTATTATTTTTTAATTTGTTTTATATGAGGTTATTATGATCTCGTAACTTCAGTTGCGAGTATGGTTGTCAAAATCACGATTTTGACACGATACGAAAAGGGTTTCGAAAAATCGGATCGTAAGATCGTAAAATTATACTTGAATTTTTCCTTATAAAAATCGTAAAATCATAGCTAAAATCGTGTAGGTAGAAAAATCATAAAATCATAAGTGAAATATTTCCGAATACAATACAATATAATTACGGCCATAAAACTTCATTAGTTAAGGTTCATACATGATTCAAAATAACTTAAAAATACATTACAAAACAATTATGTCCATAAAATTTCATTAGGTAAAAACTAACAAATTTAAAATAAAATTTTGTTGATGTGCTATATAAATTAAAATCAATCTCATGATTGTCATTTTCCTCGTTATTTTTAATACATTCATCAAAAGGATTATTATTGAAACTTGAAAGGATTATCAGTATTAATACTAGTATCAACACCGATATTGTCAGTACTAGCTCCAACTCCAATAAATTATTTCGACTTGAGGATATGAAAATGATTTAAAAACATTAAAAAATTTAATTTAAAGTAAAAAAAAATTCAAAAATTTTAAGTATAAATTTTAAAGTAAATATTAGTAATTTTCAATAGTAATTCCATAATATATACAAGAGAGATAAAGAGAAAGATAATTATATATATATATATATATAAATAATATTATCTCTATCTGCACACACACACACACACACACACAGATATATATATATACAAGTGCAGAGAGCAGAGGGGCGCGCGAATTGGGAGGGGGGCGCATGAATTTGATCCATTTTTAGCAAAATCATAAAATCGGACCGATTCGGTCCGATTTTACGAGTTTGACCGAGTTTGACCAAAATCAATTTTTTTTACCCAAGTTGACACGATTTGATGAGTTGACTCGCAAAATCGTACGATTTTGCGAGTCAACTCGCGATTTTAACAACAATGGTTGCGAGTTTTGTGAGTTGATGTGGTTGACTTAAGTTTTTTTTTGCTTGGTCTTTTTTTAATTGATTATATTTTTTTTTCCAATCTTATCATTTAATATTAGATTGATTAAAATAATTTTTATATTTGTTTTCCTATTGACTCATCAGTCTCATGAAATGTATGATAAGTTAACTCAGTTTTTTTAATTTAATCATTCAATATTGGTTTGATTAAAAATTGAGATTCATACTTTCTTTATATGATTTATATAAGGTTTTTATGATCTTATGATTTAAATTATGAATTTTGCTTGTTAACTCAAGTTTTTTTTTTTTAATTTTATCATTTAATATTGAATTCATTGTGAATTAATTTTTAAATATATTTTAGCTTACATTATATAAGATTTTCTTGAACTTGTCATAAGTTTAGTCAGTTGACTTATGTGATTTTTTTTGCTATTTTTTATTTTATCATTTAACATTGGATTGATTGAGAATTAAATTTTATAATTTGTTATATTTTTCTTTCCACACGATTATATTGGTCTTATGACATATGTCTGATAAGCTAACTTGACTTATTTTTTTAGTTGAATTTTATTTTTAATTTTATCATTTAATATTGAGTTAATTAAAAATTATTTTTAATATTTTTTTCAATAGAGTTATTAGGGTCTTAATACCTGAATAACAAATTTGACAGGTTAATATATATAAATTAAAAAGTCATTGTTGTTCACCCAAAGGTCAAATTTGACGGTTGCATCAAAGATTTTTAAATTTCCCCTTTTTATTATTAATATTCTAGTATTTCTTGGTGTGATAAATGGTGAAATTGAAATTGAATTGATATCACACTTGGAAGTATGATAAAAGTCACCATCTATATTCAGCCTCATGTCAAAGTCTTGGCATGAGTTTATTAATTTCTCTTGTCCATTGTCATCTGTTCTGCTATTTTCCTATTCTCATACGCCCTTTTCCCTCCTCTCATGAGTTTAAGAATTCCTGCTTCCACCATCAGGGGTCTGGCCAGTGGTTGTTGGAGGTTGCCCTCCTTCAAGGGATCAGCGTTCGAATCCCAGTAGGAGTTGGAGGGTGTCTCCTTTCATATTATCCTGGTTCGATCCCTGTTTAGTATGCCTTTCATCGCTGTGGTGCTTTACATACTCACTGAGTTTGCAGGATGTTCAGTGAGTTCGGGAATTAGTTGTGATGCGTGTAAGCTGGCCCGACACCCCGGTTATCAAAAAAAAAAAAAAAAGAATTCCTGCTTCCCCAAGAAATAAGAGATTGATAGAAAGAAGGAAATATCAAGAAGTTAGCAGGTCAGCTTGTTTGAAAATCTTTAAAAACATGAAGGACAGACGCAGGGATATAATTGAAGTAATTGCGATTATTCATGGATGACAAAATGCAGAATGGCAAGATTATGGAAGCTCTGATTATATGGAGTTTGGGAGGCCTTACCTGGATTTTCTTGTAACATGGTGCGGATTGCAACTGATTTGAAAGTGATGATAGCCTTTGGCTGCATCTATCTGCAAGTCACTGGGTTGTCCTGCCCGTGACTTGAGATGACACACGCCTGCCAATTCCAGTTGTTTAAATTGGATTTCTTCTTATTTTTTTCATGAAAATTCCGGCAATAAATGTATTCTCGAATCATTTTTTCATATCAAAATTAAAAACAAAATTGTTTGTTTTTGTGGTTCACCACCCACCGACGAGATCTTCAAGCAGATGGATGTATATTTGGTTCATTCGTGAGAAAAATTCTATCCTCACAGCCTTCCTAAGAAGTTGCATGCACATGTTCTCCATTCAGCAAAAAGATGTTTCCATTTCTATGAGGTGTCACCAACCCTGGAACAGTTGTGGATCTGAGTGATAAATGATAAAACCCTAGCAAAAACTGGAGCTGAAAAATAAGTGATGCTTTAAATGGGACACTGTTTGGAGAGAGCTGAACAATGGTGTCAGCTCAAGTAACTCTATTACAGCTTAACTGTTACATTATGCTATTTGACTACAGGATTATTGTTACTCTACAGAGCAGCTTAGCTATAAAATTGGAAACTTCTCTAACATAGCTATACTTGTCTGATTCTGCAACCAATACTGCTTGCTTGGTTAGTTTTAGTTGGTTGGTTGGAAGCTCATGCAGATCGGTGGATGGATTTTGGCTAAAGCAAGGATTGATGAAGGAAGAATCCACAACCCATCTCCACATATCAAGCCAGAAGCCACAGCAGGAACCATCAAGCTTGCCTTTCTGCTGTTTAGCTTGTGCCAAGCGAACACAACCAAACTCCCCAAACACATGTCAATTGCGAAGTAGGCTCCGACGAGGAAAGGCACTGCCATAGCCATTGGAAGAGGAACATATTTTCCAATATTCTCAGGAGAAAGATCTCTCGACAAGTTGGCCGATATGGCGAAAGCGAAAAACCCGTAACAAAGCTGCAAGCAGTGCTGGGGAAGGGCAGAGAAGCCTTCAACACCAAGAATCGCCATGTTTCTATAGATAATGGCATAGGGAGCTTTGTATTCACCATCGGGGTTTCCGACATCAAAAGCCTTGTAGAAGAGGAAGAACGTGACTGGAGCCACAACACAGCCTATGACAGTCCCAATGGCCTGGCTGAGAAGCATTGATCTAGGAGAAGTGAGAGTGAGATGACCAGTCTTGAAATCATGCATCAGATCAGAAGAGATGGAAACAATGGATTTAATCAGGCCACAGCCCACCAGTCCTGCAACTACACCGTTGTTTTTACCAGCCAAGGCTGCGAGTAAAAAGAGGGCAACCTTTCCATAATTGTAAGCCATGTTCATGTCAGTTAGACCAGCCCCATAAGCATTGCAGAAGCTAAGAGAGGGAGCTAGAATGTAGGCAACAACTACATAGTACCACTTTAGCTCCGGAAACATGAGGGGGATGGCAATGATTGAAATGATGGAGAAGGTGATGTACCCTAAACATGCTACCCAAAGAGGGATGCCCTCTCTTAAGAAGATTTCATTTCTTTTCTGATCATCAAGAACTTGTTCTTTGTCTTCTGCAATTGCAAGTGGAAAACAAAATTAATGAAGTTTCTATCACGAAATCAACATCGTCAACACGACGACGTCAGTGGTTGCAGCAAATCAAATCACAGAATATAAGAGCAGTCCGAAAACCACCAAGAAATTAGAAATGAAAATTCCTGAAGTCTCTGATCAGGTTATGGGGGAACTGGAACCGGAAAGGGAAGGCTTAGCTATGCAATCCGCTGGACATAAGTAACATGTTGAACAAAATAACATCAACTCCTGGCATGAATGACCGACCGGTTTGAATTCTGTGTTAGCAGGACAAGTTTGAACTATGGTATTCTCTTGTCGGGTAAAGGGACTGGTGACAATTCCAGCCTTTGAGAGGAGCTTAGTCCATGTTCTTAGGAACTCAAATGCAAGAAGAGCAGCAGAGACATTGAGATTTGGGACCAGACCAGTGGTGAGATTCAGCTTCATGACTATAACACTGTATATGATCCCAATTGCTTTGCTAGCAACAATTCCCCTAGCTGTAATCTGTTTATTCCATGGAGCAATCCTCTTGATATCCTCTGGCTCATCTAACTTCTTCCGTGTCCTCTCCCTCAGCCCTCTCAATCTCTTTCATTTCTTCCATGTTCATACTCATCACAATCTTCTCACTAATACAATCAACAAACCAAATCTCATCATCTTGAATCCAATCGAATGATTTAAAGAAGCCAAATACACATCAAGAAAATATAGACACATACCACCAGCCCGCCCACCCACCAGCATTTTCCATGTACTCCAAAGAAGTACAAGGCAGGGCTACGTTGCAGTACAGCACTCATTCAGAACTCCGACGATGGCTGCGATACATTTGAACAGATGTCAGGTTCATAATTCGATCCTTGTCTCGTTGACTTAACACCACCACTTTTCACTCTCTGTTCATCCATCCTTGTACTGCAGATATAGAGAGAAGAAAAGTGGGCAATCGTGGGCATAAAATTGCTTAAAGTGAAAAGCAAAGAAAGCAAGGAATGGAACTGAAAACTGGCTTGAACTTGGGTGTTTGGTAATGTGGTTGTTGTTGTTGGAAATCTTGAATCTATACAGTAATTATTTAGAACAATTACCGTTGAGATTACAAATATGGAAAAACAAGAAATCCTGAAGAACCCAAAAATCATAAATATTGGAATGAATCACATTCATTGATTCCATAAAATCATAAATATTGGAATGAATCACATTCATTCATTCAATTATTCAAGTGAAACTTGCCTATTTATAGGCTTACAAGAACTAGAAATTGAAATAAACTAGAACTTTCAATAGACTAGGAGAGGTTATTGGATAAGGATAGGATTTATGATAAATCCTATTAGAAATAGTAATCAAAACTAATTAGAACTCTATAGCTAAAAAGAGAGCTAATCTCTTTAGAATCCTACAACTAAAACTTCTTATCTTCTTATCTTCAAAGCTAATCTCATTAAAATCTAACACTCCTCCTTGGGATTTGCTTTGGATATCCCCAACTTCATCTTTAGGAACTCCAATCTTGCTAGAGGAAGTGCCTTGGTCATCACATCATGCTGAACTGGATTTTCATCAACTCTGTTTTGTCCCAAATCAAAATCAGCATAAACTTCAAATTTTGCTCCTCCTGTCTTCGTGTACCATTTCACAGGTTCAACAATACAAATATGAGTTTAAGCTTCAAATTTCTGTGGCAAAGAAACCATCATTTTCTCTACCACCTTTTGATCTTCAATCACCTTTCCAAGCAGCCTCATTTGATTCATAACATCCATTAATCTGCCAGAATAATCCTTGACAGATTCAACATCTTTCATCTTCATCAGTTCGAACTCCCTTTTCAATGCAAGGATTCGAACTATTTTGACTCTATTGTTTCCCTCAAATTCACCTTGAAGCTTATCCCATACAAGCTTTGGTGTCTCTAGATCCATAATATTTGTGAAAATATGATCTGCAATTGCTGAATGGAGGCAAGTGATAGCTTTGTCCTTCTTCAGTTTTTCTTCTTCATGTGCTCTTATTTGAGCAAGTGTTGGATTGGCTGACAATGGTGATGGATCAACATCGGTTGTGACCATATTCCACAACCCTTGAGATCTTAAATAGAACCTCATCTTTACAACCCATATGTGATAGTGTTCTCCAGTAAATACTGGAATGACAGCAGCAATGTTGCTTGAGATATACATGTTTTGATAAAAATAAACCTTTTTTGTTTGCAATCAATCACTCTGTGTTTAGCTCTCAAACTCTCTTGTGTTTATCACTCAACAAAATCCCATAGTCCCGTAAGAAAACTGCTCTGATACCAATTGTTGTTGTTTTTTGATGTATTATTTGTTAACAATAGCTTTTCAAAGTGCTTTTCGTGCCGAAATACATCAAAATGATTTTTTTTATTTTTAAAAAATTATTTTTGACATCAGCACATCAAAATGATCTAAAAACACCAAAACATATTCATTTAAAATGAAATAAAAAAAGAAGCCAAATGCCGGTTTGGCCACAATGCCTTCCCTTTACAGTTAGAACAGGTGTAAGTCAATTTAAAAGGGCACTTTGGTCCCTCGATATTATATATGGAAATTTCTATATTGAATTCAAGAAATTCAGAAATACCAAACAGAATGCAAGATACCACTAATTGTGATTCATAATTGTTAAGGGGTTATATTGAAGTATAGAACATTATAGGGACCAAGTCAAGATAGAATGTATAGAGGAAGGATCAAACAAGACAAACATAGCAAGGCGTGTGGCCAAAACATGTCAAAGTCAGGCAAGCAGACGAGAAAGGCAAGTATAGAAATCCAAAAGGAATGATTGACGTGAGAGAGAGAGAGACATCATGTGGATGGTGGGTGGGCCCAGGAAATTTGGCGAGGATGGTTCAATGGTGTATGATGAATGCTGATCTTATCGTAACTTCAGGTTTATTGCGTGTAAACCATGCCTTCCTGAAAGCATATTTTTTAGAGACATGAATATGATTCTGTTCATGCCACTTGGAATTTATGCCATGTTATATCCCATTGTCTATTTTTTATTTTGAAAAAACTATTAGTTTTGTTTTTTATTTCATATTATTTTTATTATTCCTTCTTAAAAAACAAAAATATTCTATAATTTTTTATTTAATTGGATGCAACCATTTATTATACATGTGAGAATAACAAAAATAATCTATTAATTTCTAAAAAAATTCTTTCAAAGCCTAGATTTTCTAATTAAATAATTTATATATATGAAACAATATTAATTAAATGGGTCAAGAAAATCACTTAGCAAAAGGGAATAAGCAGGCATAGCCCAATCGTCCTTAGAATCCCACGATCACCTTTCGTTCTTTTGCACCAAAAATGTCAAGAATAAGGAAATGGTCACCAAAAATATAAATGATTTGAAGCTGGATTTTATTGTTAACACAAACTATTACATACATGGTTTCTTCTTCCTAGAAGTAACCTTGAACTATGCAAACTACAAAAAAAAAAACACTAAGAATTATTGCCACTCCAGTGTTGTTTCAATGTCAAATCGACTTCATATCTTGTTTACACTGCAAAATTGGGAAGGTAAGATTGATCAAATAAAATACTTACTGAACATAAAATCTTAAAACTCAAATGCTTGCAAAGCTTACTTCAAAATAACAATTGCATTAATTAGTTTCTTCTGCCGACATTCTTTCTTGTTTTTCTCTTGTTGAGATTCCATGTATCTTCAACCATCCTATGAAACCATGCAGGTTTTTTTGTCCTGAACACGACGTATCCCATTACAAATCCAAGCACGAACCCGCATCCATACCCCATGGCCACAGCTTTCCATCCAAATCCATCTCCAAACAATATCGAATCATCTCCTTCATTATAGCTTGATGGCGGCAGTGACTGTTCCTCACCATCACGGGAGCAATTTTTTAGCACTGGAAATCCACATAAACCCAAGTTTCCTTCAAATAAGCTTGCGTTAAAGGTGCTGAACTGCTCTCCAGTGGGTATGGGCCCCTCGAGCTGGTTATGTGAAAGGTTTAGGATTGCAAGAAATTTTAGACGCTCTAATTGCATTGGAATCCTTCCGGTAAGCAAATTTGAAGATAGATCTAGTGATTCCAAATTGGTCAAAATCCCTAACGATGACTGGATGTGACCGATAAGGGAATTATGAGAGAGGTTGAGTTGTTGGAGTGCTTTAAGCTTTCCGATCACCTTTGGAATCTCTCCGGTGAAACTGTTATCTGACAAATCAAGTACTCTTATGGTACTTCGGATCTTTTCAAACTTAATTTCAACACCTTTCCATGTCAATTGGATGGAGTAGACATAGGTAGTGAAATCTATTGTCTCCATGTAAATCATGTTATGATCCGAGGCCATCATTGCTTTAAAACCATTGAGATACCTTGTTGGCAATGGACCACTAAAATTATTGTCAGAGATATCAAAAATCCGTAATTTAGAGAAGGCAGAATCATATGCAGTCGAACCATTCACAAAACCTTGGAGTTTATTGGATTTTAGAACGAGAATTTGCAGCTCTAAAAGCGCTTCTAGAAAATAGGGAAATGTATCCTCAATCTTATTATTGCCAAGATCAAGAAATTCCAACACTGTGCAGTTGATGATAGACGGTGATATTTTCCCTTCCAATTTGTTTTCACCGAGGTTGAGATATTTCAAGCCATTACCCTTTGAAAATGTTGAAGGCATAGTGCCTTGAAGATTGTTCATGCCTAGATGCAATACTGAGAGCGAGTTGCTGAAGTTTCCCAGACATAGTGGCGTAGAACCACTCAAGCTGTTGTTGGACAAGTCCAGGACTTGAAGGAATCGCAACTTGCAAATAGAAGAGGAAATTTCACCTGTTAATTTACTGTTGGACGCAAGAATAAGGACTTGCAAGTGCTCTTGTTTGAAAATTGAACTTGGGATTGTACCATGCAAGTTGTTATTGCTCAAATCAAGGTATCCTAATGAATCGTGTTTGAATTCACTTATATTACCTATGAGATTATTGCTATAAAGGTCAAGAACTTTTAAAGAAGGAAGAGCAAACAAAGAGGATGGTATCTGGCCACTAAAATTATTATTTGAGAGGTATACCATGTTGAGCTTTGTGAGGTTTCCAAGTGATGATGGGATCTGACCATTAAAATTGTTATTTAAGAAGTTTAAAGCGGGGAGTTGTACAAGGTTTCCAAGTGATGATGGGATTTGACCATTAAAATTGTTATTTGAAAGGTCTAAAAAGGAGAGCTGTACAAGGTTTCCAAGTGATGATGGGATCTGACCGCTCAAATTGTTATTTGAAAGGTCTAATATGATGAGTTGTGTGAGATTACCAATTAGGGTTAAATCTGATCTTATAATGCTACTATTACAAAGAAGCATATATTTTAACGACTTTAGATTACTAATCAAGTTATTTTCTAAATAAAGTGAAATTCTCGTAATAGAAAGACCCAACTCGGAGAGGACATTGCTCAAATTGGACGAAGGAAAAGAGCCAGTGAGGCCTTCGTTGAATGACAGATCGAGTGATTCAAGGTTTGGGAGGAGAAAGATGTTACCTGGGAATTTCCCTCGCAATCCACAACGCCGAAGGGAAAGAGATGACAAGGAAGAGGACAGATTCGTCAAGGAATTAGGTGCTACCAAAGACATATCTACAAAACCCAAATCGAGTTCTCTTAGCTTGGTTAGGTTTTGAACAATCTTGTAAAGAGAAACAGGTTCTGGACTTAGATAGGGGTTCCCAAAGAGATCAAGCGAAACCAACTCAGTGAGTTGCTTAAAATCATATGGAATCGAACCAGTAAAAGAGTTCGATCCAAGATCCAAGTACCGGAGGTGCTTAAGTTTACCCATTGAGGATGGGAGTTTTCCTTGCAATCCACAACCAATGAGTCTGAGCGATGATAGAGAAGAAGACAGATTCATCAAGGAATCGGGGGCAACCAATGACATGTTTGCCAGACTCAAATGGAGTTCTTTAAGCTTGGTTAGGTTCTGAACAATCTTGTCAAAAGAAATTGGTTCAAGACTTGGATTGAGGTTCCAAGAGAGATCAAGCGAAACCAATTTGGAGAGGTGAGAGATTTCCGACGGAACTTGGCCTTCAAATTCGGAAGAAGATAGGTTAAGAAGTGTGAGATTGGAGAACTGGCCAAATCTAGAAGAAATATGCGAGAAGCTAAAATGATTGAAAGAGAGGTCAAGCTTGCGAAGATGATGAAGAGAGAAGAGAGAATTATTGGAATCGAGGGTGCCGATAAGCATGCTGGAAGAGAGGTCCAGTCCAGTGACTAGCCCGGTTTGCAAGTCACAAGTGACCCCATCCCAGAAGCAGCAGTCCGTGCCCTCTTTCCATGACTCTGTTTTGGGATATTGATCCTCCCAAGGGGTTGTTTGAATGGAAAAGGATTGTTTGAATTGAAAGAGAGAAAGAGATTGGTGATGAGCACACAAAGGAGGAGAAGCAGAAGATGAAAGGGTGGAGTGGAAATGGAAGAGGATCAGAAAGAAAGAGAGGGAGAGTGAAAACCCCATGGCGGAAGGCTTAGATGAGAAATAAACAGAAGGCATCAGAAGGAGTATTTATAGACAAACCATGATCAGATTGTGCTCTTCAACTCAGTATCAATTTTACGTTTTTTATTAAACAATATCTTAAAATAACCAAAAAAACCATCGAATTAATATTATATGATTATACCCTAAACTTCTTTTCTACATTTAAGAGGTAGACTTATAGCTCTTGACACCCTACACGTCATAACAGTGTTTTTGGAAATAATTTTTGGAAAAAACTTGTATATGAGGTAGACTTTTAAATGCTACGAGGGTCACTTGTGACTTGCAAAAAAGATAAGTTATTTCCGATAGTTATGGTCACTTGTATATGAGAAATAATTTAAAAAACCAGAGCTATAACTTTGCCAAACAAACATTATTTTAAATTAATATATTTTTTTTAGCCAGAAACTAATATTTTATGTTTTTTTTATAATTTATTATTTTGATGTGATGATTTAAAAAATAAAAAATACAAAAATATTATTTGGAAATATTTTCAAGTAAAAAACAACTTGTATCACACAAAAAGACTCTAAAATAGGAACACCACAATATTGATTTCCTAAACGAGTTAAATAGTGTTTTAGGGGTTGTTAATTCCTCTTAAATTATGTAATCCTCATTAAGAGCAATCAAAATAGTTATTTGACAAATTTTTTAAAATATTTTTTAATTTATATACTTTGATATTTTATTAAATACAAAAGTAATTAAAAAACAATTTAAACTATGAGATTATGTATACATAATTGAAATAAAAAAAATTGATAAAGGAAGTCATCCTAGTCTTATTATTTCGAGTCCAATCCAATTCACAATTGTACAGTAGAATTAAAAGAGTGTTTGGGTGCGCAGTCAAACCATGCTTTTCATACTTTTCAATATTTTTTAATTTTTTTCATTAAAATATCTCTTGTCCACCTTTTATAAATAAGATTGAATTCCATGCCGAAAGGCAAGCACTACTGATTCTCTTATCTAAAATTTCACCGATAATTAAGTTTTTTAGTGAACATAAAACTAAGTGACGTGACGACTCTTAAATTATATATTTATAATTTTATGATTATATCATAAACTTTTTTTCTACAATTTAAAAGGTAGACTTGTCGCTCATGAAACCATGCACATCACAATAATGCTTTTAAAAACTTTTATTTTTTTTAAATTAATATTTTATTATATCTTCAAATTATTTTGATGTACTCAAATCAAAAGTATTTTTTAAAAATATTATTTTAATATATTTTAAAAACAAAAATATTTTAAAAATCAGCATCGACCCTAACTATTGTTGCAAAATATTGTCACACTAAATTGTCGTTTCCGGACCAATGGAAACCAAGGCAAAGTAATAATTATGTCAGACATTGGAGAGCTAATGACTTTGCACATTCATGGTTTCTAGTGATAACAAAAGAATTGTGATGTGGTGGAGTGTATTTTTTAAAGGTATTTTTAATTAAATTGTAATTTTAACTAAGAATATTAAAATGTTATTATTTTTTAAATATTTTTTATTTTTAACATCTACAAATGAAAATAGATAACAAATTATTGCAATAACATGATAACTAAACTTAAAAAAAACAAGATTGATGAAAAAATCAATATAAACTCTGTTTCTTGAAAGGACACAGAGTTATGAAGGCTCTTAAGATTTTCAAGGAGGGTCTAAGGGAATGGAATGGTTCTAAGGTGGGAAATATTGATGAAAAAAATTAAAGCCCTTGATTTGGAATCAGAAAACTTAGAAAATCAGAAGAGAACCATGGAATTATCTCTATCAGATCAAGAAATACGTGAATTGATAGTGAGCCCAGGTCTTTATACAAATGCACCTGGCCTTTGGGAAGATGATGGAAACAAAGCTCCTAACCTGGACGGGATACGATCAGTAGTTGAATTGCTTTGGAGATGTGGGAATTCCGATACAGGATTGTGGAGAGATGTTGTCTCGTTCAGTATCCATAAGCTGACACCGGCATTAGATTTATCCTTGGACAAGGTTAACGCTGGGGTAGCAAGTGGCTACGTCACTATAGATTGGCAGTCCAGTTTTCTAATTATATAATATAATAATTGTTGGATTGGAGCTTGTTTTTCAGCATCGTCAACTAGGGAAACCAGTCACCATTCAGCCTGTCATTTTCCTCCTTCACCTCCGAGTCTTTGGTGTAGATATTGCCTAGCATGTGCAGGTGCTGAAAACGAAGGTTGAATTATTCAATTGCAAGTATTTCCACACAATAAATGAGAGTACTGTTTGAAACACGGTTTTATAAATGTTTTTGCTATATGATAAATATAATCAAATCAAATCAAGAAAAAAAAGAGTGATTTTTCAGAGTATAGACCGATAGGTTTTAAAGACTGATTCAAGTGAATAGTAAAAAAACAAAACCACCAAATTTGAGACAGAGAGAGCGATTTTTAGATTATAATTATAAGACTAAAAAACAAAATCCTATTCACTTACCTTTCCTTTTCTTTTTGGTTTTATTATTTTTATCAACAATACAAACTACATATTTTCTTATAACTTATCAACCGTTCAAAAAATAAACATGAACCAACCAAGAAGGTTGTCAAAACTTAGAAAAGAAGTCATGGGGCTCGCAGTGAGAAAAACATATAAACTAGTTAGACTATTCAACCTGTGGCTACCATGAAACGATTAATAATCTCCAAGAAACACTCTCACCTCACATAGACACATACACAAATTGACTGTTCGCAGCACCACTTCTGATGGAAGCAAAACAAAACGAGTTAAATATTGTTTGAAAATATTTTCAAGTAAAAAAAAACTTGTTGATTTCAATGATATCAAGCAATGACATTAAACTTTATACATTTAAATGAAGAAAAAAACATTTCCAAACAATAAGCATTGCAAGTTTCAGGAAATGTAATTTTTTAATAATCTACAATAAACATATCAAATAAATTCGGTTGTCATTGCTTGATATCATTTGATTAATTATACTTTTTTTCATTTAAAAAATCAATCTCGGCTGGCTGGAATAAATTTATTTTAGAAATATAGATTTAATAAGTTATTTTTCATTGAGTTGGGATATAAAAAATTAAAGCCACACGTACTTCGTCATTGAAAAAAAGTCCGCGTGTGGGGGGCCGGGGCTTTCAAGTCTTTTAATGATTAAAAATTATTTTTATTTAGAAATATATTAAAATAATATTTTTTTATTTTTTAAAAATTATTTTTGATATCATTATATAAAAATAATTTTAAAAATAAAAAAATATTTAAAATAAATTATTTCAAAAATATTTTTAAAATGCCAACATCTCCATTGGGTTCAAAGGCCGAACTGAGACTCGTTCGCGCTTCTTCATATTTTTTTTTTTAAATTTATCTTAAAAACTAATGTTTAAATAATAATTCAACCACAATGTTGTTTTTAAGAAGACCAGGGCTCTTATGATGGTACTATCCACTGATTTATAGGTGTTCCGTGTCTATCCCACTGTGCATAATTTTTAAATATAATTTGCTCATTGATATTAAATAAAAAATCTAGGTGATTTTCATTTATTGGACCATTTCATATAATTAAAAATATTTAAAATGACCCACAGGATATGTCATTGTAGATTATTAATCAATATAAAAAATAAAATGATAACCGAAATGATATTGTCAACCTTGCTTATCCTTATTTTCAGTAAAAAAAACACTTTTAAAAAACAACCGAATTACACTCCAAACAAGCATTTTAAAGCTATATAATTAGGTTATTTTTTCTCATTTATTTGGAGGCAGATGTGGAATTAAGAGAATAAAGGCTAATTCTTTATATGTTTTGGAAAATATATATTTTGGATCTTAAACTTTAAAAATAATATAAATTATATGATTTTAATGATTTATTTTTTAAAATTCAATTTTGGTATAAAAATTTATTTTTATTTGTATATTCCCTAGTATTATTTTTTTAGAGAGGAGGGGTAGAAGAGTCATTTCATCCTTGAAAATATTTTTAATTGTATTTTAATCAAAATATTTTTATAATTTAGGTGATTAATAGGTATGCAAGAATATAATTTTATACTTCTGAAATGATGCATACATATTTTTTAAATATAGATTGAGGAAAACGTGAACAGAATTCCCAGAGATGATGAAGACTTCATCAATGGAATGACAACACCTCCACGTCCAATAAAGTAGACAAGACATAACTAACGCTTAGTCACACAATTTTGCAAGCACACTGGGTATATTGTCTTTTCCGACCAGAGAAGCTAAGCTTCTCAGCAAGAAAAATGAAAGTTGATAATGTCGGGCATCACTTAAACTATGTGAAGAGGTAAGTATATAAATAAATAAACCATTCTTACAAATTATGTGATCAGTTCAGTTCGGATGTAGCTCGTCTAATTAGGTAGGATTTGGTCAGCCTACGTTTTTTTTATTAACATAGAAATTCATGTTAGTTTGCAACTTGCATGGATTCTATGAGTTTTAGAATTAATAATCATGTAAGTTTTTAATAATTATTATATTAGTAATTATATGACTCGAATTTAAAATTATATATCAAATAAATTTTTTAATCTACTTATTCAAAATTATTGTTTGGAAATGTTTTTTTTTTTCAAATCAAATAAACGACAAATCTACAATGACAAGTTCGAGCTTTAGGTGGAACATTATTCAGCAAGTTTTTTAATAATTTTGTATCTCTTCAATGACGAGATCTTTAAGCAGATATATTTTTGGTTCAGTCGTGAGAAAATTCTATTCTAACAGCCTTCCTAAGAAGTTGCATGCATATGTTCTCCATTCAGCAAAAAGATGAGCACGACCTATCTTGCTGTCCATTTGTAGATGATTACATTTCTATCAGGTGTCACCAACCCTGGAACGTGTGGATCTGAGTGAAAGAAGAGGGCATAAATGATAAAACCCTAGCAAAAACTGGAGCTGAAAATAAGTGATGCTTTAAATGGGACACTGTTTGGAGAGAGCTGAACAATGGTGTCAGCTCAAGTAACTCTATTACAGCTTAACTGTTTACATTATGCTATTTGACTACAGGATTATTGTTACTCTACAGAGCAGCTTAGCTATATAATTGGAAACTTCTCTAACATAGCTATACTTGTCTGATTCTGCAACCAATACTGCTTGCTTGGTTAGTTTTAGTTGGTTGGTTGGAAGCTCATGCAGATCGGTGGACGGATTTTGGCTAAAGCAAGGATTGATGAAGGAAGAATCCACAACCCATCTCCACATATCAAGCCAGAAGCCACAGCAGGAACCATCAAGCTTGCCTTTCTGCTGTTTAGCTTGTGCCAAGCGAACACAACCAAACTCCCCAAACACATGTCAATTGCGAAGTAGGCTCCGACGAGGAAAGGCACTGCCATAGCCATTGGAAGAGGAACATATTTTCCAATATTCTCAGGAGAAAGATCTCTCGACAAGTTGGCCGATATGGCGAAAGCGAAAAACCCGTAACAAAGCTGCAAGCAGTGCTGGGGAAGGGCAGAGAAGCCTTCAACACCAAGAATCGCCATGTTTCTATAGATAATGGCATAGGGAGCTTTGTATTCACCATCGGGGTTTCCGACATCAAAAGCCTTGTAGAAGAGGAAGAACGTGACTGGAGCCACAACACAGCCTATGACAGTCCCAATGGCCTGGCTGAGAAGCATTGATCTAGGAGAAGTGAGAGTGAGATGACCAGTCTTGAAATCATGCATCAGATCGGAAGAGATGGAAACAATGGATTTAATCAGGCCACAGCCCACCAGTCCTGCAACTACACCGTTGTTTTTACCAGCCAAGGCTGCGAGTAAAAAGAGGGCAACCTTTCCATAATTGTAAGCCATGTTCATGTCAGTTAGACCAGCCCCATAAGCATTGCAGAAGCTAAGAGAGGGAGCTAGAATGTAGGCAACAACTACATAGTACCACTTTAGCTCCGGAAACATGAGGGGGATGGCAATGATTGAAATGATGGAGAAGGTGATGTACCCTAAACATGCTACCCAAAGAGGGATGCCCTCTCTTAAGAAGATTTCATTTCTTTTCTGATCATCAAGAACTTGTTCTTTGTCTTCTGCAATTGCAAGTGGAAAACAAAATTAATGAAGTTTCTATCACGAAATCAACATCGTCAACACGACGACGTCAGTGGTTGCAGCAAATCAAATCACAGAATATAAGAGCAGTCCGAAAACCACCAAGAAATTAGAAATGAAAATTCCTGAAGTCTCTGATCAGGTTATGGGGGAACTGGAACCGGAAAGGGAAGGCTTAGCTATGCAATCCGCTGGACATAAGTAACATGTTGAACAAAATAACATCAACTCCTGGCATGAATGACCGACCGGTTTGAATTCTGTGTTAGCAGGACAAGTTTGAACTATGGTATTCTCTTGTCGGGTAAAGGGACTGGTGACAATTCCAGCCTTTGAGAGGAGCTTAGTCCATGTTCTTAGGAACTCAAATGCAAGAAGAGCAGCAGAGACATTGAGATTTGGGACCAGACCAGTGGTGAGATTCAGCTTCATGACTATAATACTGTATATGATCCCAATTGCTATGCTAGCAACAATTCCCCTACCTGTAATTTGTTTAGTCCATGGAGCAATCCTCTTGATATCCTCTGGCTCATCTCTAACTTCTTCCATGTCCTCTCCCTCAACCCGTTGAGTTTCTTGATTTTGTGTTTGTTGTTCTTCAGGTAAACTTGATTATTTTCAGGGAGAAGAAGATAGAAACAGAGAGGAACAAAGAGGAGAGCAATTTCTCGAGAGGAAGATAAGTTGTATATTCTGTTTTTTTTAACTTGTTTGAGTTTATGCCTTTATATACTCTTAGGCTTTACACACGTTTTGTTTACATGTTTAACAGAATGTAACTGATTTGTAACTAATTAGTTAGTTACAATGACCTCTCAACACTAAATGCATGTTCAACACATTTAATTCATGATTTAGAGTTTGTATGAATTGCTCATTTGCTTCTTATTCTTCTTCCCCTGCATTGGTAGTTAATACTGTCTTCACCATGCATGTCTGTGAATGGCTTACATTCCAACAGCCTCTCCTAAGCCATTCACAGATTTAACTCCAAGATTCAACCTCAATTTGGATTTCTAGCCATTGAGATTGCTGACATATTATCACACAATAGAAGTGTTGTTTTTGCTTGTGATTCCTCATCAAAAAACTTCATTTCTTCGGTCTCGCGCTTCTCCTTTGTCATCAACTTCAGATAGGTTTTTTTTCCAACCTGATACTTCTCCTCATAAGGTTTCTTCTCCTCTGCAGTAATGGTCTTCCACTTTGCCCCCAGAATGTGAGAGATATCTTTGAACTCTGCATCTGGGTTTTCTTTCTTGACCTCATTCCATTGATCTTTGCACCAGAGTGAGTAAGGTGGGCATGGTCTTTTGATTTCATTGCCACCCTTCTTTCTCTTCTTGTCTTGCTCCTTTTCATTCAGTACTTGAATAAATGGGAGAGTCATGGTAGGCTTAAACTCCTTCAACTTCTGCAGCTTCTTCAACTCCATCTTCATTTTCTCCTGTTCTTTACCCTTCATTTCAATCTCATCATCTTTAGCCTTTAACATCTCATCTTTCTCTTTCAACAACACCTCGGTCTTCTCTTTCTCAAGCTTCAACTGCTGCAGCATTTCTTGAAAATCCTTCTCAAAAGAAGAAGCTGCAGCCTCTTTGCTTAACTCAGTCTTGAGATTTTAGGTTCCTTCAAATGTTCCTTCTTCTACTACACCATCATGCATGACTTCAATTTGCTGTTCTGCATGATCTTCATTTGTTTCTTCATTACCTCTGCCTTCTTCTATGTCAGTAAGGGAAACCTTGTCCTTTATACTTGCTACATGACAAGTATAAAATAAATTTGCAATGGATACTTCTTCCTCCTCCTGTGCACAATTTGCCAATTGCTTGTAATCTTTGCAATCATTTGTGTTATGCCCAAACAGATTGCATTTTCCACACCTTGACTTTCCTTTGTATCTGCAGACATCGAAATGGAACTTTTGACATATGTTGCATTGTGGCTTTGCATTTGCTTGATTATTAACTTATATGTCTATACTGTGAACTGAATGTATTGCCATGGCTTGTTTCAGCTCTTTGATTCTAGTTCATGTTGTGATTATTCATCAGATTTCTCCCTTGAGTGAAGCTTGAATGGCCTTGATCTTGTCTCGGCCACCTAGGAATACATTTTCCATGTGAAGGCCTGTTTGCAGCAGCATGCCCTTGGTTATAACCAACCTTACGGTTGTTGAATGCCTTTTCAATTCCTGCACTACTTTCCCTTTCATCATGCAGGTCTTCTCTTCTGTCAAAAACTTTGACAGAAGCTATCACTTCTTCAGCTCTTAGTACATCCAGATCTCTTGTTTCTTCAATGATAGAAACAATAGATCTGTATCTTCTACTTAGGCTCATTAATAATTTTTGTACAATTCTGTTTTCAGGCAACTCTTCTCCGAGTGCTTTCAGATTGTTTACAGTATCAAAGAACTTGGCCAGGTAATGATCCAAGCTCTCATTTTCTCCCATTCTCATGTACTCAAACTCACCTCTCACAGCTTGTAACTTCACTGCCTTTACTTTTTTTATCTCCTCTATATTCTCTCTTTAGCACATTCCAAGCTTCTTGTGCTATTTTTTCGTTTCTAATTCTAGGAAAGAGCTCATCTGTCAATGCTCCTTGTATGATACTTAATGCCTTAGCATTTTTTATCCTAGCTTCTTTAGAAACAGTACCTTCTTCAGATTCAACAGTTTTTCCTTTTGAACCAGAAGCTTTTTCAGATTCACTTTCATCTCCTTCTGTCTTGGATTCTGCTGTCAATCCAGAGTTTGTGTGTATGCCAAACTCAATCACATCCCATAGATCATATGCTATGAGGATTGTCTCCATCTTTACTGACCAAAAGTCATAGTTTTCTCCATTGAACTGAGGTGTTCTTAAATCACCACTGCTCACCATTCTTCTTCTTCTTTAATTTCTGTTTTGTATGATCACAGATTGATTTTACTCCCTTCCTTGTTGATCAAGCCAGCTCCGATACCATGTTGAATTTCTTGATTTTGTGTTTGTTGTTCTGCAGGTAAACTTGATTATTTTCAGGGAGAAGAAGATAGAAACAGAGAGGAATAGAGAGGAGAGCAATTTCCCGAGAGGAAGATAATTTGTATATTCTATTTTTCTTTTTCTTTTTTAACTTGTTTGAGTTTATGCCTTTATATACTCTTAGGCTTTACACACGTTTTGTTTACATGTTTAACAGAATGTAACTGATTTGTAACTAATTAGTTAGTTACAATGACCTCTCAACACTAAATGCATGTTCAACACATTTAATTGCTCATTTGCTTCTTATTCTTCTTCCCTGCACTGGTAGTTAATACTGTCTTCACCATGCATGTATGTGAATGGCTTACATTCCAACACAACCCTCTCAATCTCTTTCATTTCTTCCACGTTCATATTCATCACAATCTTCTCACTATTACAATCAACAAACCAAATCTCATCATCTTGAATCCAATCCAATGATTTAAAGAAGCCAAATACACATCAAGAAAATCTGATCAAACTACAAAAAACAAAGCGTCATGATTTATATTACCTTATAGGCCGGCTTCTGTTTCTTGCTCCTCTTCTTCTTCAGATCACAGCTTTAAAAAGCTACAAAAAAATCTAACTTTCTCAGTCAACTACTAACAAGTCTCCATCAATCAATACGAGAAGATGCAAGAGCATATAGTTTCCTTCAGAAAGGCAACAAAAGACTCAAATCAACACGTGGGCAAGGACCAGCCTGTAAGTTGACTTTGGAACTCTCCAAGAAAAACAGAGACAGCTTGATCCGTGGCCTTCAAGAAAAGCCCCCAAACCATAAAGATTGCTTCTTCCAATGCAATGATAAAGAGAGCATAAAATGCCAGGCCAAAAGAACAAAAAACCAAGCTTCTTATATGGCAAAAGACAGCAGATTTTTTCTTATTTATACTAAGTTTAAGCACCACCAGCCCACCCACCAGCATTTTCCATGTACTGCAAAGAAGTACAAGGCAGGGCTACGTTGCAGTACAGCACTCATTCAGAACTCCAACGATGGCTACGATACATTTGAACAGATGTCAGGTTCATAATTCGATCCTTGTCTCGTTGACTTAACATCACCACTTTTCACTCTCTCATCGTCCATCCTTGTAGTGCAGATATAGAGAGAAGAAAAGTGGGCAATCGTGGGCATAAAATTGTTTAAAGTGAAAACTGGCTTGAACTCGCTACTTCATCTTGAAAGTGCCATCCCTTTTAGAACAGGTGTAAGTCAATTTAAAAGTGCACTTTGGCCCTCGATATTATCTATGGAAATTTCTATATTGAATTAAATTCAAGAAATTCAGAAAATAGCAAACAGAATGCAAGATATCACTAATAGTTATCATGATCAAGAAGAAAAACGCAACGAGGGATTAATTGTTGAGGGGTTATATTGAAGTATAAAACAGTAGAAGGACCAAATCAAGATAGAATGTATAGTGGAAGGACCAAACAAGACAAACATAGCAAGCGTGTGGCCAAACAAGTCAAAGTCAGGCAAGCAGAGGAGAAAGGCAAGTTTTGAGGCCAATAGTATAGAAATCCAAAAGGAATGATGACGTGTGAGAGAGAGAGACATCATGTGGATGGTGGGTGGGCCCAGGAAATTTGGCGCGGATGGTTCAATGGTGTATGATGAATGCTGATCTTATCATAACTTTAGGTTTTTGCGTGTAAACCACGCCTTCTTTGAAGCATATTTTGGAGAGACATGAATATGATTCTTTTCATGCCACTTGGAATTTATGCCATCCATGTTATATCCTAGCTTCTATTTATTTTTCTTTTTAAAAAAAACTATTAGTTGTGTTTTTTATTTCATATTATTTTTATTATTCCTTCTAAAAAAAGTATTCTATCATTTTTTATTTAATTGGATGCAAACATTTACTATACCTGTGAAAATAACAAAAAATATTCTAATAATTTAGAAAAAAATAAAAAGTTATTTCAAATCGTAGAGTTTCTAATTAATTCCATTAAACAATTTTTATATATGAAACAATATTAATTAAATGGGTCAAGATAATCACTTAGCGAAAGGGAATAAACAGTCACAGTCCAATCGTCATTTGATTGTGTTTGACCTTTCGTTGTTTTGCACCAAAAAAGTCAAGAATAAGGAAATGGTCAACAAAAATATAAATGATTTGAAGCTGGATTTTATTGTTAACACAAACTATTACATAAATGGTTTCTTCTTCATCGAAGTAACCTTGAATTATGCAAACTACAAAAAAAAACTAAGAATCTGCAACTTCAGTGTTGTTTCAATGTCAAATCCACTTCATATCTTGTTTGTACTGCAAAATTCGAAAGGTAAGATTGATCAAATAAAAAACTTACTGAACATAAAATCTTCAAACTCAAATGCTTGAAAAACTTACTTCAAAATAAGATTGCATTATTTAATTTCTTCTGCGGACTTTCTTCCTTGTTTTTTTCTTATTGAGATTCCATGTATCTTCAACCATCCTATGAAACCATGCAATTTTTTTTGTTCTGAACACGATGTATCCCATTGCAACTCCAAGCACGAACCCGCATCCATACCCCATTGCCACAACTTTCCATCCAAATCCATCTCCAAACAATGTCGAATCATCTCCTTCATTATAGCTTGATGGCGGCAGTGATTGATCACCGTCACGGTAGCATTCTTTCAGCACTTGAAATCCACATAGACGCAAGTTTCCTTCAAATGAGGTTGCATTAAAGGTGTTGAACTGCTTTCCACTGGGTATAGGCCCCTCGAGCTTGTTATATGCAAGGTTTAGGATTGCAAGAAATGTTAGACCCCCCAACTGTGTTGGAATCCTTCCGGTAAGTGAATTTGAAGATAGATCTAGTGATTCCAAATTGGTCAAAATCCCTAACGATGACTGGATGTGACCTGTAAGGGAATTATGAGAGAGGTTGAGTTGTTGGAGTGCTTTAAGCTTTCCGATGACCTGTGGAATCTCCCCGGTGAAACTGTTATCTGACAAATCGAGTACTCTGATGGTACTTCGGATCTTTTCAAACTCAATTTCTACACCTTTCCATGTCATTTGTATGGAGTAGACATAATCAGAGTAATTTCTTGTACTCATGTAAATCATGTTATGATCTGAGGCCATCATTGCTTCAAGACTATTGAGATACCCTGTTGGCAATGGCCCACTAAAATTATTGTCAGAGATGTCAAAAATCCGTAATTTAGAGAAGGCAGAATCATTTGCAGCCGGACCATTCACAAAACCTTGGAGTTTATTGGATTTTAGAACCAGAATTTGCAGCTCTGAAAGCGCTTCTAGAAAATAGGGAAATGTATCCTCAATCTTATTATTGCCAAGATCAAGAACTTCCAACTCTGTGCAGTTGATGATAGACAGTGATATTTTCCCTTCCAATTCATTTCCACCAAGGTTGAGATATTGCAAGCTATTATCCTCTAAAAATGTCGAAGGCATAGTGCCTTGAAGATTGTTCATGCCTAGATGCAATACTGAGAGCATGTTGCTGAAGTTCCCCAGGCATAATGGCGCAGAACCACTCAAGCTGTTGTTGGACAAGTCCAGGACTAGAAGGGATTTCAACTTGCAAATAGAAGAAGAAATTTCACCAGTCAATTTACTGTTGGACGCAAGAATAAGGATGCCCAGGTACTGTTGTTCAAAAATTGAACTTGGGATTGTACCATGCAAGTTGTTATTGCTCAAATCAAGGTATGTTAATAAATCGTGTTGGAATTCACTTATATTACCTCTAAGATTATTGGTATGAAGGTCAAGACCTTGTAAGGAAGGAAGAGCAAACAAAAAGGATGGTATCTGACCAATTAAATTATTATTTGAGAGGTGTAAATAGGTGAGTTGTACAAGGTTTCCAAGTGATGATGGGATCTGACCAATTAAATTATTATTTGAGAGGTGTAAATAGGTGAGTTGTACGAGGTTTCCAAGTGATGGCGGGATCTGGCCACTAAAAATATTATTTGAGAGGTGTAAATAGGTGAGTTGTACGAGGTTTCCAAGTGATGGCAGGATCTGGCCACTAAAATTATTATTTGAGAGGCGTAAATAGGTGAGTTGTACGAGGTTACCAAGTGATGGCGGGATCTGACCACTAAAATTGTTATAAGAGAGGCGTAAATAGGTGAGTTGTACGAGGTTTCCAAGTGATGGCAGGATCTGACCACTAAAATTGTTATGTGAGAGGCGTAAATAGGTGAGTTGTACAAGGTTTTCAAGTGATGACGGGATCTGACCACTAAAATTGTTAATTGAGAGGTCTAAATAGGTGAGTTGTACAAGGTTTCCAAGTGATGACGGGATCTGACCACTAAAATTGTTATTTGAGAGGTCTAAATAGGTGAGTTGTACAAGGTTTCTAAGTGATGACGGGATATGACCATTAAAATTGTTATTTGAGAGTTCCAAATAAATGAGATTTGTGAGATTACCAAGTAGGGCTAAATCTGATCTTATAATGCGACTATTACCAAGATACATATATTGTAACGACTTTAGATTACTGATCAAGTCGTTTTCTAAATAAAGTGAAATTCTCGTATTAGAAAGATCTAACACGGAGAGGACATTGCTCAAATTGGACGAAGGAAAAGAGCCAGTGAGGCCTTCGTTGTCTGACAGATAGAGTGCTTCGAGGTTTGGGAGGAGAAAGACGTTACCTGGGAATTTCCCTTGCAATCCACAACTCCAAAGGGAAATAGATGACAAAGAAGAGGACAGATTCGTCAAGGAATTAGGTGCTACCAAAGACATATTTACATATTCCAAAGCGAGTTCTCTTAGCTTGGTTATGTTTTGAACAATCTTGTAAAGAGAAACAGGTTCTGGACTTAGATATAAGTTTTCAGAGAGATCAAGCGAAACTAACTCAGATAGTTGCTCAAAATCATATGGAATCGAACCAGTAAAATAGTTACTTCCAAGACCCAAGTATCGGAGATGCTTAAGTTTCCCCATGGAGGATGGGAGTTTTCCTTGCAATCCACAATCCTGGAGTCTGAGCGATGACAGAGAAGAAGACAGATTCATCAAGGAATTAGGTGCTACCAATAACATGTCTACTGAACTCAAATCGAGTTCTCTAAGCTTGGTTAGGTTCCGAACAATCTTGTCAAAAGAAATTAGTTGTAAACCTGGATAGACATTCCAAGAGAGATCAAGCGAAACCAATTTGGAGAGGTGAGAGATTTCCGACGGAACTTGGCCTTCAAAACTGGAAGCAGATAGGTTAAGATGTGTGAGATTGGAGAACTGGCCAAATCGAGAAGAAATATGGGAGGTGGTGAAATTATTGAAAGAGAGGTCGAGCTTGCGAAGATGATGAAGAGAGAAGAGAGAATTATTGGAATGGAGGGTGCCGTGAAGCATGCTGGAAGAGAGGTCCAGTCCAGTGACTAGCCCGGTTTGCAAGTCACAAGTGACCCCATCCCAGAAGCAGCAGTCCGTACCCTCTTTCCATGACTCTGTTTTGGGATATTGATCCTCCCAAGGGGTTGTTTGAATGGAAAAGGATTGTTTGAATTGAAGAAGAGAAAGAGATTGGTGATGAGCACACAGAGAAGGAGAAGCATAAGATGAAAGGGTGGAGTGGAAATGGAAGAGGATCAGAAAGAAAGAGAGGGAGAGTGAAAACCTCATGGCTGTAGGCTTAGATGAGAAATAAACAGGGCATTAGAAGGAGTATTTATAGACAAACCATGATCAGATTGTGCTCTTCAACTCAGTATCAATTTTACCTTTTTTATTAAACAATATATTAAAATAACTAAAAAAACCATCGAATTAATATTATATGATTAAAAAGACCCTAAACTTCTTTTCTACATTTAAGAGGTATACTTATAGCTGTTGACACCCTACACGTCATAACAGTGTTTTTGGAAATAACTTGTATATGAGAAAAGAAGTTTACCTCTTAAATGCTACGAAGGTCACTTGTGACTTGCAAAAGTGATAAGTTATTTCCAATAGTTATAACTTTGCCAAACAAACATTATTTTAAATTAATATATTTTTTTAGCCTGAAACTAATATTTTATGTTTTTTTATAATTTATTATTTTGATGTGATGATGTAAAAAATACAAAAAATACAAAAATATTATTTGAAAATATTTTCAAGTAAAAAACAACTGAATCAACGAATGATTGAGATCATTCTGATTCGTATCTAGATCCAAAATTTAGCAGTAGTAAAAACAAAATATCTCTTGTTCACCCTTTACAAATAAGATTGAATTCCATGTCCCGAGCATCATACCCTACTAATCCTCTTATCCAAATTTTCACAAACAATTAATGCTTTTAAAAACTTTATTTTTTAAATTAATTTTTATTATGTTTTCAAATTATTTTGATGCAGTTAAATCAAAAGTATTTTTTTAAAAACAAAATATTTTAAAATCAATATCAACCATAACTATTGTTGCAAAATATTGTCACACTAAATTGCCGTTTCCGAACCAATGGAAACCAAGGCAAAGTAATAATTATGTGAGAAATTGGAGAGCTATTGACTTTGCACATTCATGGTGTCTAGTGATAACAAAAAAATTGTAATGTGGTCTAGTGAATTTTTAAAGGTATTTTTAATTAAACTGTAATTTTAATATTAAGAATATTAAAATATTATTATTTTTTAAATATTTTTTATTTTTAACATCTACATATAAAAATAGATAAGACGTTATTGCAATAACATGATTGCTAAACTAAAAAAAAACAAGATTTGGTATATTGGACAAAATTTAGTCAAGCTAGATAAATCATTAAAATAAAAAAATCCGGGCACTTGTGAAGGTGCCCAGGTCTTTACTTTTCCAGCAAGCGGTGCTCGTGGTGGTTGAAGAACTGGGGCCATAAACCCTTCAAGTTCCTTCACTGTTGGTGGTTGAGGTCTGACTTCTGGGTGGTCATTCTAGAAAGGACACAGAGTTATGAAGGCTGTTAAGATTTTCAAGGAGGGTCTAAGGTGGGAAATATTGATAAAAAAATGTTACAGCCCTTGAATTGACAGGATTGTGGAAAGATGTTGTCCATAAGCTGACACCGGCATTAGATTTATCCTTGGACAGGGTAGTAAGTGGCTACGTCACTTTAGATTGGCAGTACAATTTTCTAATTTTCTAATGTAATAATTGTTGGATTGGAGCTTGTTTTTCAGCATCATCAGCTAAGAAACCAGTCATCATTTGGCCTGTCCATTTCCTCCTTGACCTCCAAGTCTAGGGTAGGGTACAGATATTGTCCAGCATGTGGTACTGAACGAAGATTGAATTATTCAATTGTAAGTATTTCTCCCTTATAAATGTTTCTAAGACATCATAAATATAATCAAATTAAATCAAGAAAAAAGAGAGTGAGTTTTCAGAGTTTACACCGATGAGTTTTCAGAGTTTAATTCAAATGAATAGTTAAAAGACAAAACCACCAAATTTGAGAGAAAGAGAGAGCATTTTACGCAAACCAGAAAAGCCCACTAACAACTCTAACTCAAGAAATGAAAGAAGACAACAAGCGAGATAAATACCTATAAAACCCCCAACATGGTGACAATGACTTAGTCAAAGGAAGCAATTCAGGTCCAGTTTTGAAAAAAAATTTGAATTAATATTTTATTTAGTATTTTATTATTATTTTAATATAATAGTGAAACCAGTCATCATTTGGCCTGTCCTTTTCCTCCTCGACCTCCAAGTCTAGGGTATAGATATTGTCCAGCATGTGGTGCTGAATGAAGGTTGAATTATTCAATTGCAAGTATTTCCACACAATAAATGAGAGTACTGTTTGAAACACGGCCTTATAATTGTTTCTAAGACATCATAAATATAATCAAATAAAATCAAGAAAAAGAGAGTGAGTTTTTAGAGTCTAAACCGATGGGCTTTAAAGACTGATACAAGTGAATAGTAAAAAGACAAAACCATCAAATTTGAGAGAAAGAGAGCATTTTTAGCAAATCAGAAAAGCCCATGAACAACTCTAACTCAAGAAATGAAAAGAAGACAACAAGTGAGAGAAATACCTACAAAAACCCCAACTTGGTGACAATGACTTAGTGAAAGGAAGCAATTCAGGTCCAGCTTTGAAAAAAAAATGAATTAATATTTTATTTACTCTTTTATTATTATTTTAATATAATAGGGAAACCAGTCATCATTCGGCTTGTCCTTTTCCTCCAAGTCTAGGGTATAGATATTGTCCAGCATGTGGTGCTGAATGAAGGTTGAATTATTCAATTGCAAGTATTTCCACAATAAATGAGAGGTATTGTTTGAAACACGGCTTTATAAACGTTTCTAAGACATCATAAATATAATCAAATAAAATCAAGAAAAAAGAGAGTGAGTTTTCAGAGTTTAGACCAATGGGTTTTAAAGACTGATTCAAGTGAAAAGTTAAAAGACAAAACCACCAAATTTGAGAGAAAGAGAGAGCATTTTAAGCAAACCAGAAAAGCCCATGAACAACTCTAACTCAAGAATTGAAAGAAGACAACAAGTGAGAGAAATACCTACAAAAACCCCAACTTGGTGACAATGACTTGGTGAAAGGAAGCAATTCAGGTCCAGCTCTGAAAGTCTTTTTGAATTAATATTTTATTTAGTGTTTTATTATTATTTTAATATAATAGGGAAACCAGTCATCATTCGGCCTGTCCTTTTCCTCCTTGACCTCCAAGTCTAGGGTATAGATATTGTCCAGCATGTGGTGCTGAATGAAGGTTGAATTATTCAATTGCAAGTATTTCCACAATAAATGAGAGGTATTGTTTGAAACACGACTTTATAAACGTTTCTAAAACATCATAAATATAAACAAATAAAATCAAGAAAAAAGAGAGTGAGTTTTCAGAGTTTAGACCAATTGGTTTTATAGACTGATTCAAGTGAAAAGTTAAATGATAAAACCACCAAATTTGAGAGAAAGAGAGCATTTTAAGCAAACCAGAAAAGCCCACGAACAACTATAACTCAAGAATTGAAAGAAGACAACAAGTGAGAGAAATACCTACAAAAACCCCAACTTGGTGACAATGACTTGGTGAAAGGAAGCAATTCAAGTCCAGCTCTAAAAGTCTTTTTGAATTAATATTTTGTTTAGTTTTTTATTATTATTTTAATATAATAGTGAAACCAATCATCATTTGGCCTGTCCTTTTCTTCCTTCACCTCCAAATCTAGGGTATAGATATTGTCCAGCATGTGGTGCTGAATGAATGTTGAATTATTCAATTGCAAGTATTTCCACAATAAATGAGAGGTATTGTTTGAAACACGACTTTATAAATGTTTCTAAAACATCATAAATATAAACAAATAAAATCAAGAAAAAAGAGAGTGAGTTTTCAGAGTTTAAACCAATGGGTTTTATAGACTGATTCAAGTGAAAAGTTAAATGATAAAACCACCAAATTTAAGAGAAAGAGAGAGCATTTTAAGCAAACCAGAAAAGCCCACGAACAACTATAACTCAAGAATTGAAAGAAGACAACAAGTGAGAGAAATACCTACAAAAACCCCAACTTGGTGACAATGACTTGGTGAAAGGAAGCAATTCAAGTCCACCTCTAAAAGTCTTGTTGAATTAATATTTTATTTAGTTTTTTATTATTATTTTAATATAATAGTGAAACCAGTCATCGTTTGGCCTGTCCTTTTCTTCCTTAACCTCCAAATCTAGGGTATAGATATTGTCCAGCATGTGGTGCTGAATGAAGGTTGAATTATTCAATTGCAAGTATTTCCACAATAAATGAGAGGTATTGTTTGAAACACAACTTTACAAATGTTTCTAAAACATCATAAATATAATCAAATAAAATCAAGAAAAAAGAGAGTGGGTTTTCAGAGTTTAGACCGATGGGTTTTAAAGACTGATTCAAGTGAAAAGTTTAAAGACAAAACCACCAAATTTGATAGAAAGAGAGAGCATTTCAATCAAACCAGAAAAGCCCATGAACAACTCTAACTCAAGAATTGAAAGAAGAAAACAAGTGAGAGAAATACCTACAAAAACCCCAACTTGGTGACAATGACTTAATGAAAGGAAGCAATTCAGGTCCAGCTCTGAATGTCTTTTTCCTCCTTGATCTCCAAGTCTAGGGTATAGATATTGTCCAACATGTGGTGCTGAATGAAGGTTGAATTATTCAATTGCAAGTATTTCCACACAATAAATGAGAGTATTGTTCGAAACACGACTTTATAAAATTTCTAAGACATGATAAATATAATCAAATAAAATCAAGAAAAAGGAGTGAGTTTTCAGAGTTTAGACCGATGGGTTTTAAAGACTGATTCAAGTGAAAAGTTAAAAGACAAAACCACCAAATTTGAGATGATCCCAGATGCTTTTAGCCAAACAAATAGTCCAAAAAAATCATTTCGTGTGGAAAAGCAAAGCTTATTGATCCCGGATGCATGTTTTTGAAATGAGGAGAGACCATTTTTGATATGGCTTCACAAAGTCTCAAATATCGATTGTAGTCCTTATTTTAGAATAATAATTATTTATTGATAATTAACTTGACAAGGATCACACCCTACATTGGGGGGCTAGTGCGAAGAAAAGAATTTTCAATCTACAAAATAGTCCTCAATGACAAAAGATACCTAAACAAAGTTGTGGGACAAAAACAAAAAAGGTTTTAGCATGATGATAGTGCTAAAAATCCATGATAAATGCCCAAACAAAATACTGGGGGCATGTCAAGTCAACGTGATATTAGTGCTAAAAACCCATGATAGAAAGCCCAAACAAAATACTGGGGAGCATGTCAAGACAAAAGCCAAAACAAAATGCTGGGGGCATGTCAGGTCATCATACTAATCAATTATGAGGACCAAAAGGAGTTCTAAGAGTAAGCTCTAAGTGATCCTTAGTCTAGAAAACCCTTAAGCACCTTTCGAGCCTACAAATATCTTTTTTTTTTTACAGAAACCTAAGCCTACGTTACGAGCCTGATAAAGCTCATTCTAATCAAATACAGGTAATCTGGATCGATGGGGAGTGCTTTTCCATTAAAAAAAAAAAGCTTTACAAATGCTTCATAAGACTTGGTCAAAGCTTTTTGGCATGCAAGACATGCAAACAAGCATCATTTCACACTCCTGTCAAAAGCAAAGTAATACCTGACAATGAGATCACTTGAATTCTTTTAAGAACAAGTTTGTCTAAACAAACATCAAAATGGTTTTTGTGTTTGGAATGACTTTGAAATTCCAAAAATCTTACATGAAAACAATATTTGCAAATAACCAACCCTGTCTTGCAAACACTTGAAGCCTAAAACACTTATGGGGCATGACCCGACTAGGGGGGAATCTAAAAATGCAATTGAAGTTGGCTCCATCATTCCTTTTCAAAGAATGTTGATCAAAAATCATAAGTTGCGGCTTGAGTAAGCAGAAGCGAGAAGTCATTAAAGCCAGAGATCCAAACCCCGAAAAGAGAAGACCATGAAGAAGAAAGGGGACCCATATTTCTCAGGTAAGTATACACGCATCATCATGCATTGCCTCCCCATTTAGAATCTATGAAATGATTTGAAGGGATTTTAATTTACAAACCTTCATTCATCATTTTTGTGTTCTTTTTCGAGCTCTCACCTTTTTAAAGTATAACCAGCAAAAAAAAAATTTCATGGAAAAAAAAGAAAAAAAATATAATCAGAAAAAAAAACATAATCAGGAAAAAAACAAAAAAAAAGCTATAAAAACATTGGATCTGAGAATTAACCGTGGTGCACTTAGGCTAGCCTAGACACCCTAATTATATATAAAAATAATATATATATATATATATATATATATATATATAAAAAAAGTGGAAAAAGAAAAAAAATATTTTATGGAAAAAAATAATTAGAAAAAAGATAATAAAAAAAAGTTTTGATTTTGATTTTGATTTTTTTTGTGTGTGTTTGAAATGAAATCATTTTGGGTTTTATTTTTTCATAACAAATTTATTTTAGTTAAAAAGTTTAAAATGATATTGTTTTGAAATCTATTTGGATTAACATGATACCCCCATCAATATTTCATCATTTAAATCATGAGTTTTGTGAGTTAGTCAAGTTGATTTGGATTATTTTTGTATTGATTTTTCTTTCAATTTCATCTTTGAATATTTAGTTAATAGGAAATTGAACTGCATTATTATCTTTTAATTTGTTTTGTATGAGATTATTATGGTCTCATAACTTGAGTTGCGAGTTTTGTGAGTTAATGTGGTTGACTTAAGTATTTTTCTTGGTTTTTTTTTAATTTTATCATTTAATATTAGATTGATTAAAAATAATTTTTATATTTTTTCTCCATTGAATTATCAGTCTCATGAAAGGTATGATAAGTTAACTCAGTTTGACTCAGTTTTTTTAATTTAATCCTTCAATATTGGATTGATTATAAATTGAGATTCATACTTTCTTTATATGATTTATATAAGGTTTTTATGATCTTATGATTTAAATTATGAGTTTTGCTAGTTGACTCATTTTTTTTTTTAATTTTATCATTTAATATTGAATTCATTGCTAATTAACTTTTAAATATATTATAGCTTACATTATATAAGGTTTTCTTGATCTTGTCATAAGTTTAGTCAGTTGACTTAGGTGATTTGTTTTTGCTATTTTTTATTTTTTATTTCATCATTTAACATTGGATTAATTGAGAATTAAATTTCATAAATTTGTTTACTTTTCTTTCTACACGATTATATTGGTCTTATGACATATGTCTGACAAGTTAACTTGACTCATTTTCTTAGTTAAATTTTGTTTTTAATTTCATCATTCAATATTGAGTTAATTAAAAATTATTTTTAATATTTTTTTCCAATAGAGTTATCAGGGTCTTAAGACCCGAGTAATAAATTTTACAGGTTAATCCCAGTTAATCTTAGTCAATATAATATATTTTTATTTTAATGATTTTTAAAAGATATTATTTTGATTTTTTTGTCAGATTATTCATATTGATCTTAGCCCTGTCAAATTGACTAAATCTCATTAAGTTAATCCTCGTATAGCTAAAAAATATTTCTACTAGAAAACATACTAACAACACCTAAACATTTTTTACATAAAAAATTAATCTAAAAACAATTTATATCAAATTGAGTAATAGACTAAATCAATTTATATCAAATTTGACTCGGAGATTTGAAGACCAAATTGTGCCCTTTTTAATATATATAAATTAAAATGTCATTGTTGTTCACCCAAAGGTCAAATTTGACGGTTGCATGAAAGAATTTTAAATTTGACCTTTTTATTATTAATATTCTAGTATTTCTTGGTGTGATAAATCTTGAAATGGTGAAATTAAATTGAATTGATATCACACTTAGAAGTATGATAAAAGTCATCATCTATATTCAGCCTCATGTCAAAGTCTCGGCATGAGTTTATTAATTGTTCATTGTCATCTGTTCTGCTATTTTCCTATTCTCATACGCCCTTTTCCCTCCTCTCATGAGTTTAAGAATACCTGCTTCCCCAAGATATAAGAGATTGATAGAAAGAAGGAAGTATCAAGAAGTTAGCAGTTCAGTTTGTTTCAAAATCTTTAAAATCATGAAGGACAGACGCAAGGATATAATTGAAGTAATTGCGATTATTCATGGATGACAAAATGCAGAATGGCAAGATTATGGAAGCTCTGATTATATGGAGTTTGGGAGGCCTTAACTGATTTGGGAGTTTGGCTGCATCTGCCCATGATTTGAGATTACACACGCCTGCCAATTCCGGTTGTTTAAATTGGATTTCTTCTTATTTTTTTCATGAAAATTCCGGCAATAAATGTATTCTCGAATCATTTTTTCATATCAAAATTAAAAACAAAATTGTTGTTTTTGTGGTTCACCACCCACCGACGAGATCTTCAAGCAGATGGATGTATATTTGGTTCATTCGTGAGAAAAATTCTATCCTCACAGCCTTCCTAAGAAGTTGCATGCACATGTTCTCCATTCAGCAAAAAGATGTTTCCATTTCTATGAGGTGTCACCAACCCTGGAACAGTTGTGGATCTGAGTGATAAATGATAAAACCCTAGCAAAAACTGGAGCTGAAAAATAAGTGATGCTTTAAATGGGACACTGTTTGGAGAGAGCTGAACAATGGTGTCAGCTCAAGTAACTCTATTACAGCTTAACTGTTACATTATGCTATTTGACTACAGGATTATTGTTACTCTACAGAGCAGCTTAGCTATAAAATTGGAAACTTCTCTAACATAGCTATACTTGTCTGATTCTGCAACCAATACTGCTTGCTTGGTTAGTTTTAGTTGGTTGGTTGGAAGCTCATGCAGATCGGTGGATGGATTTTGGCTAAAGCAAGGATTGATGAAGGAAGAATCCACAACCCATCTCCACATATCAAGCCAGAAGCCACAGCAGGAACCATCAAGCTTGCCTTTCTGCTGTTTAGCTTGTGCCAAGCGAACACAACCAAACTCCCCAAACACATATCAATTGCGAAGTAGGCTCCGACGAGGAAAGGCACTGCCATAGCCATTGGAAGAGGAACATATTTTCCAATATTCTCAGGAGAAAGATCTATCGACAAGTTGGCCGATATGGCGAAAGCGAAAAACCCGTAACAAAGCTGCAAGCAGTGCTGGGGAAGGGCAGAGAAGCCTTCAACACCAAGAATCGCCATGTTTCTATAGATAATGGCATAGGGAGCTTTGTATTCACCATCCGGGTTTCCGACATCAAAAGCCTTGTAGAAGAGGAAGAACGTGAATGGAGCCACAACACAGCCTATGACTGTCCCAATGGCCTGGCTGAGAAGCATTGATCTAGGAGAAGTGAGAGTGAGATGACCAGTCTTGAAATCATGCATCAGATCAGAAGAGATGGAAACAATGGATTTAATCAGGCCACAGCCCACCAGTCCTGCAACTACACCGTTGTTTTTACCAGCCAAGGCTGCGAGTAAAAAGAGGGCAACCTTTCCATAATTGTAAGCCATGTTCATGTCAGTTAGACCAGCCCCATAAGCATTGCAGAAGCTAAGAGAGGGAGCTAGAATGTAGGCAACAACTACATAGTACCACTTTAGCTCCGGAAACATGAGGGGGATGGCAATGATTGAAATGATGGAGAAGGTGATGTACCCTAAACATGCTACCCAAAGAGGGATGCCCTCTCTTAAGAAGATTTCATTTCTTTTCTGATCATCAAGAACTTGTTCTTTGTCTTCTGCAATTGCAAGTGGAAAACAAAATTAATGAAGTTTCTATAACGAAATCAACATTATCAAAATGGGGCTCATCAACACTAGGACGTCACTGGTTGCAGCAAATCAAATCACAGAATATAAGAGCAGTCCGAAAACCACCAAGAAATTAGAAATGAAAATTCCTGAAGTCTCTGATCAGGTTGTGGGGGAACTGGAACCGGAAAGGGAAGGCTTAGCTATGCAATCCGCTGGACATAAGTAACATGTTGAACAAAATAACATCAACTCCTGACATGAATGACCGACCGGTTTGAATTCTGTGTTAGCAGGAAAAAGCGTAATTTCTTATACTTTTCACAACTGGAATAGAGATTATATCTTGATGCAGCGAAAGCAACATGGAAAACTGAGCAGCCATTAATAACCTGACTTGAGTCCATGCATTTTACAGAGACTGGTTCGGAATATCCAAAACCAAGCGCATCTGGCAATCAGTCATGGATGTATTGTCCAGTTCTTGATCATGTAATAGCTAGCGAATTGGACAGTAAAATATGAAAAACATATTTAAACATCCTATTTCTTATATTGATTAGCCAACCAAGCTAGGTTCATCACTAATTACGATGCTCCAACGAGGATGAATTACAGGCACTGGAAAGGCTGATAATGGAAAAGTGGGCGTGAGAGATTGAGGTAGAAAGTGATGACAAAAGAAATGTGAAAGAGATATGTGTGTTGCAGAGAGCAGACAGGGAGGGATGAGAGGAATTGGCATCTATATGGTGTACGAATTTGAAACAGCAGAGCAATGCATGCAGCAGCTGTTTCATTGCAAATGGTAGGGCAGCTATCTTACTCCAGCAGCCCTTGCCCCCAGAAAATTATAATCCATCAGCTAGCATAGGCTCAGCCTCAGGTACTAGTATCATCTCTGTTTTGAGTCCTGGATACGACTCACCTGTTTTGAGTTTGTTAGCTTTTGCTCTGGCATGCATGCTCCTGGCAGTGAAATAGAGTATCTTGAGAAAATTGTAGAGGCCATCTCCTAGGATCAGAGCAATAGAAATGAAAACCTGCAACATAAATGAATTTCTTCAACCAATCCCAGGTGGACCGAGGAGGAATCTACTGAAGAAACTGAACTAAAATTTCTTAATTGCAAACCTTGTAGCCATTTAGACTCTTCATACTACTTTCTGATAAAGAAGAAGGGAACCACTCTCCTTTAAGCCCACCTATCAAAGGCCACATTAATCCCCAAGAAAGCACTGCTCCGAGAAGCAAAGACAAATTGACAAGATGGGAACAGATCATTCCCGCACCAATGTAAGTCATGCTGAAATCGAAGTAAAACCTGCCAAATCCAATTTCTCTAATCAGTTATGATGGAAGAATCAACCACAAGCACGCCCACAAACACTCACGAATTTCTCCAAGCTTTCAACCCAAATGTTGGGAACTGAGAAAATCCACATTTTTCTCTGCCAGAATAGAACCACTGAAAGAAAGCCCATAGGAAACTTAGTGAAAAGAACTTCATGAACCCATGCACCTGTTTCCTGCAAGGTAATAGTTTTTTTAGTACTGAACTTCTGTCCAGTGCTCAATCAGCAAGAATTGGGAACACGACTCATGCTTACCTAGCCATCTTGTCTCCTGTAGGAGTGTGGAACCCATTGATGAGAACTGCAGTTGCAGTTCCACTTGGATAACTCAATTTGTAGTCTATTATCATGATCTGGGGCAACACAAAATGCTTGGTCAGGGATCAATTCAGACATTACAAGTAACATCCAGAAGAAGCCGAGATCATTGCCGATTAGGACTCGAATGATGGTGAAAATTTCAATCATCAATTCATGAAGAGCTAATTCGAGAACACCAACACTCATAAAACAGAAACAATGAATCCATCAAGAAAATTGAAGAAAAAACATTACCTTTCGCAGAGGAACTAGAGCAAGTAGCCCAACAAAACTGCTTACAAAGAGGAAGCCAGTCATCCAACCAATCCCAGGTTCCTTAGTGCTCCCAGGAGTATTCCCCTCTGTATCAACCCCAGCTTGCTCATATGTCTTTCTATTCAAACCCAGTAGATAAGATCCAAAACCACCTGCAATTCAGTAAACATATCACAATTTGGCACACACATTAAAAAGATTAGGAAAAAATGTTCTCAGATTAAAGAACACATAAGATCAAAGTCCCAAACCTCCAACAGCAATGCTATAACAAGCAACAGCACAGGTTTGAACTATGGTATTCTCTTGTCGGGTAAAGGGACTGGTGACAATTCCAGCCTTTGAGAGGAGCTTAGTCCATGTTCTTAGGAACACAAATGCAAGAAGAGCAGCAGAGACATTGAGATTTGGGACTAGACCAGTGGTGAGATTCAGCTTCATGACTATAACACTGTATATGATCCCAATTGCTATGCTAGCAACAATTCCCCTAGCTGTAATCTGTTTAGTCCATGGAGCAATCCTCTTGATATCCTCTGGCTCCTCTCTAACTTCTTCCATGTCCTCTCCCTCAACCCTCTCAATCTCTTTCATTTCTTCCATGTTCATATTCATCACAATCTTCTCACTAATACAATCAACAAACCAAATCTCATCATCTTGAATCCAATCGAATGATTTAAAGAAGCCAAATACACATCAAGAAAATCTGATCAAACTACAAAAAAAAAAGAATAAAAACAAAGCGTCACAGATAATATATTACCTTACAGGCCGCCTTCTGTTTATTGCTCCTCTTCTTCTTCAGATCACAGCTTTAAAAGCTTCAAAAAAATCGAACTTTCTCAGTCAACTACTAACAAGTCTCCATCAATCAATACGAAAAGATGCAAGAGCATATAGTTTCCTTCAGAAAGGCAACAAAACACTCAAATCAACACGTTGACTTTAAGGAACTCTCCAAGAAAAACAGAGACAGCAGGCAAACTTGATCCGAGTCCTTCAAGAAAAGCCCCAAACCATAAAGATTGCTTCTTCCAATGCAATGATAAAGAGAGCATAAAATGCCAGGCCAAAAGAACAAAAAACCAAGCTTCTTATATGGCAAAAGACAGCAGATTTTTTCTGATTTATACTAAGTTTAAGTACCACCAGCCCACCCACCAGCATTTTCCATGTACTGCAAAGAAGTACAAGGCAGGGCTACGTTGCAGTACAACACCCATTCAGAACTCCAACGATGGCTGCGATACATTTGAACAGATGTCAGGTTCATAATTCGATCCTTGTCTCGTTGACTTAACACCACCACTTTTCACTCTCTCTTCATCCATCCTTGTAGTGCAGATATAGAGAGAAGAAAAGTGGGCAATCGTGGGCATAAAATTGCTTAAAGTGAAAAGCAAGGAATGGAACTGAAAACTGGCTTGAAGTTGCTACTTCATCTTGAAAGTGCCTTCCCTTTACAGTTAGAATTTAGAACAGGTGCAAGTCAATTTAAAAGTGCACTTTGGTCCCTCGATATTATCTATGGAAATTTCTATATTGAATTGAATTCAAGAAATTCAGAAAATACCAAACAGAATGCAATATATCATGATCAAGAAGAAAAACGCAACGAGGGATTAATTGTTAAGGGGTCATATTGAAGTATAAAACAGTAGAAGGACCAAATCAAGATACAGTGTATAGTGGAAGGATCAAACAAGACAAGCATGACAAGGCGTGTGGCCAAAACATGTCAAAGTCAGGCAAGCAGAGGAGAAAGGCAAGTTTTGAGGCCAATAGTATAGAAATCCAAAAGGAATGATTGACGTGAGAGAGAGAGACATCATGTGGATGGTGGGTGGGCCCAGGAAATTTGGCGGGGATGGTTCAATGGTGCATGATGAATGCTGATCTTATCATAACTTTAGGATTGTTGCGTGTAAACCATGCCTTCCTGGAAGCATATTTTGGAGAGACATGAATATGATTCTTTTCATGCCACTTGGAATTTATGCCATCCATGTTATATCCCAGCTTCTATTTATTTTTCCTTTTTAAAAAAAACTATTAGTTTTTTTTTATTTCATATTATTTTTATTATTCCTTCTAAAAAAACAAAAGTATTCTATCATTTTTTTTTAATTGGATGCAAACATTTATTATACCTGTGAAAATAACAAAAAATATTCTATTAATTTAGAAAAAAATAAAAAGTTATTTCAAATCATAGATTTTTTTAATTAATTCCATTAAATAATTTATGTATATGAAACAATATTAATTAAATGTGTCAAGATAATCACTTAGCGAAAGGGAATAAACAGGCACGGTCCAATCGTCATTTGATTGTTTTTTACCTTTCGTTCTTTTGCACCAAAAAAATCAAGAATAAGGAAATGGTCAACAAAAATATAAATGATTTGAAGCTGGATTTTATTGTTAGCACAAACCATTACCTAAATGGTTTCTTCTTCATCGAAGTAACCTTGAATTATGCAAACTACAAAAAAAAAAAAACTAAGAATCTGCAACTCCAGTGTTGTTTCAATGTCAAATCCACTTCATATCTTGTTTGTACTGCAAAATTGGAAAGGTAAGACTGATCAAATAAAAAACTTACTGAACATAAAATCTCAAAACTCAAATGCTTGAAAAACTTACTTCAAAATAACAATTGCTTTATTTAATTTCTTCTGCGGACTTTCTTCCTTGTTTTTTTCTTGTTGAGATTCCATGTATCTTCAACCATCCTATGAAACCATGTAGGTTGTTTTGTTCTGAACACGACATATCCCATTGCAACTCCAAGCAGGAACCCGCATCCATACCCCATTGCCACAGCTTTCCATCCAAATCCATCTCCAAACAATGTCGAATCATCTCTTTCATTATAGCTTGATGGCGGCTGTGACTGCTCCTGATCACCATCATGGTAGCATTCTTTTAGCACTTGAAATCCACATAGATGCAAGTTTCCTTCAAATGAGTTTGCATTAAAGGTGTTGAACTGCTCTCCAGTGGGTATGGGCCCCTCGAGCTGGTTATGTGAAAGGTTTAGGTTTGCAAGAAATTTTAGACCCCCCAGCTGCATTGGAATCCTTCCGGTAAGCAAGTTTGAAGACAGATCTAGTGATTCCAAATTGGTCAAAATCCCTAACGATGACTGGATGTGACCGGTAAGGGAATTATGTGAGAGGTGAGTTGTTGGAGTGCTTTAAGCTTTCCGATCACCTTTGGAATCTCTTCGGTGAAACTGTTATCTGACAAATACCTATAAACGCTCCAAATTTTAGCTACAAAAGTCCGATTTATGCAAACTCAATTTTAGTGGATTCAAGACCCAAATACCTATAAACGCTCCAAATTTCAGCTCAAAACGATGTGATATGAAGGATATATGAATTTTACAAGGGACAACTAAATTCTGCCACCTTAAGGAAGGACTATTTTGTAAAATAACACTAGGGTTTCTAAGCATATATAAAGGAGAAGAGGAGCAAGGAAGTGGCGGCCAGCACAAAAGAAAACACAAAATCTTCCTCCTCCAAACCCTAAATCATGTGTTCTTCCATCTTTTTATTTAGTTGTTCAATAAACATGCAAGGCTAGACTCTTTTGCTTGGTTGCAAGGACACGGAAACCTTCAGATTTCAAGAACTGTGAGATGTATTTTTACCTCAATTTTTCAGTTTATATGATGAATATGTTTGTTCTCCTATGCTTATTTTCCTATGATTGTTTATTTAATTGCTAAGAGCGGACTCGAAGTTATTATTGTAGACAATCGATTGCTAAGTTTGATATCAAAACCGGAGTTGTGGTATATGAACTTATAAAGCAACTAAGTTAAAAATTGTAACGGATCTATGTTATTAATCTTAGGGAGAACATTCAATCGAACTAAACATATATTGCGGACAATTATGTTTCTTAATTGATCAATTTATCTAGATTTTAATGCTGCCATTAAATCAAATTACTAGTGCGGACACTGTGGTTGTTTGATGGTTAGGGTAAGTTATACGGCGGATCCGTTAACGAACCGATTTTAAGAAGAGATAAATATTTAGAATACAAATTGATGTGTCGTTTCAATGATCAATTCTGATTTCTGTAGGTTGATGTTGATTTGCGACCAAGGTTTGTTTTATTGATAAATTTCAGTTTTATATAATTTTCACTTAGTTTGCTTTAGCCTAGCCTAGACAACTTCCAACCCCCCAATTGCATTACATATAGCACGAAAATCTGAATTAAATCGTCCTCGTGGGATTGACCCCTTACTTGCTCTATACTATCTTGTTTGATTTGTTTTAAACTAGGGTAATTAATTTGTGTAACCGCGACATCGCAACAAATTTTCCAATTACATCACGCATGACCCGAAAGCTAGCATGGAAATGCTTCCTGCACGTCTTGTTCGAATACATAATTATTAATTAAATTAATTATTAATCTCCTCTTCACTTCTACTGCTTCCCCATTATCCTAACGTGTTCTTCAAATGTTAATTTCTTTTATTATTAAATTAATTTTAAAGTGTCTTCATACTAATTGACTTTCTAAAAACAATTGGTGAAGTATAATTTTTGTGTTGCATAAATTATATCGTCCTTCTACTATTTTTTCCTTCTCAATGTCTGCCGTATATATCCTAAGCCGTCGCCCCTTATTCTCTTTCTTTATCTTTCTTTTTTCCTCCTTAATATTTAAATTTGTTCACGACCGTCCTTGAATCATAATTTTCCTCAGAATATTCCTCATACATGGAATTCAAACAATACATTGTACCTAGTTTTACAAACATTATAATTACCCTATTATCTTAATTAAAATGCTTAAAGAACTCTCTTTTTCCATGTGTCACTTACTGCATTGTCACTTCTATTTGATTTGAGAATTAAAGAAGAGTTAGGATTGTGATTAGCAAAAGATTTGCTAAACACCTTATTGAACTATTATTATTATTATTATTATTATTATTATTATTATTATTATTATTATTATTATTATTATTATTATTATAGTGTCGAACTCGTAAATTTCATCCTCCATTAATAATTAGAATTCAAATCCCAAACCAAGCAATAACAAATAAATTTGAGTGGTTTGTTTCTGGATAACTATCAATCTGCCACCGGTTTTGTTAGGCTGAAAAAAAGACATCATTACAGGATTGGCAGCACTTCATCTCTAAAACCCAGTTCCGTAGACCGAGCTAAAGTTAAGGTTACTGAAAAATTCAGATCCGAAGAGAGCCATTCAAGCAGACAGCTAATGAACAAAAAAATAACAAAGAAAAAATTAAAATGATACAATGGCTACAGTAGTGATGATATATACAATGGCTACAGTAGTGATGATATATACAAATAGAGCCGGGAAAATGAGGGTTGCTCTGTTCTTATCAGATCCCCCCACCCCAATGCTTCAAATTCAATTCAGAAATTATAAGCATACAGACTTCGAGCCTACAGAATCTGAATCCATGGTTTCTTCCTCTCAAAAAGTGTCCACGAACAAATCATCCAACTTGAGTATGCATTGCGATATAAAGGTCCTAATTGCTTGGTCATGGACAGAAATAAATAGAGCAAAAACCTTTCAATAGCAGCTTCTCTATTATATTTCGGATTTGCAGAGATATCTGAAAATTAGCTCATGGTGTTTGTGATGGATGGGAGAAAATTAATAGCTACAGATACAACACTCCATCTTCCTGGGGTACTGGAAATGGATCCATAGAGAGCTTATCATACTTCTAAGTGTGGAATTGATGAAGAATAATTAGAGAGAAAACAGAGGTTACAACAACCACTATTTATACATCTTGTGTACTCTATTCTATACTCTAATATCCCCTCAATCTCTTCCTTTGTTAAATCAAGTATGAGATTGCAACAATGAATATAAAATACATGAGTACTTAATCATTTTAAAAAAAAAAACAGTTTGGAAAAGAGAAAGAGAAGAGACGATTTATAGTGGAAGGATCAAACAAGACAAGCATAGCAAGGCGTGTGGCCAAAACATGTCAAAGTCAGCTAAGCTTTGAGGCCAACTGTATAGAAATCCAAAAGGAATGATTGATGTGAGAGAGAGAGACATCATGTGGATGGTGGGTGGGCCCAGGAAATTTGGCGGGGATGGGTCGATGTTGTATGATGAATGCTTATCTTATCATAGCTTTAGGTGGGACCACTTTTTTTCTAACTATTAATTTCAAATCGTAGAGTTTCTAATTAATTCCATTAAATAATTTATATACATCAAAGAATATTAATTAAATGGGTCAAGAGAATCACTTAGCGAAAGGGAATAAGCAGGCACAATCCAAATGTCATTTGATTGTGTTTGACATTTCGTTCTTTTGCATAAAAAAAGTCAAGAATAAGGGAATGGTCACATAAAAATATAAATGATTTGAAGCTGGATTTTATTGTTAACGCAAACTATTACATGTATGGTTTCTTCTTCATCGAAGTAACCTTGAATTATGCAAACTACAAAAAAAAAACTAAGAATCTCAACTCCAGTGTTGTTTCAATATAAAATCCACTTCATATCTTGTTTGTACTGCAAAATTGGAAAGGTAACACTGATCAAATAAAAAACTTACTGAACATAAAATCTTAAAACTCAAATGCTTGGAAAACTTCAAAATAACAATTGCATTATTTAGTTTCTCCTGCCGACTTACTTCCTTGTTTTTCTCCTGTTGAGTTTCCATGTATCTTCAATCATCCTATGAAACCATGCAGGTTTTTTTGTTCTGAACACGATGTATCCCATTGCAACTCCAAGCACGAACCCGCATCCATACCCCATTGCCACAACTTTCCATCCAAATCCATCTCCAAACAATGTCGAATCATCTCCTTCCTTATAGCTTGATGGCGGCAGTGACTGTTCTTGATCACCATCACGGTAACATTCTTTTAGCACTGGAAATCCACATAGACGCAAGTTTCCTTCAAATGAGTTTGCATTAAAGGTGTTGAACTGCTCTCCAGTGGGTATGGGCCCCTCAAGCTGGTTATGTGAAAGGTTTAGGGTTCCAAGAAATGTTAGACCCCCCAGCTGCGTTGGAATCCTTCCGGTAAGCGAATTTGAAGATAGATCTAGTGATTCCAAATTGGTCAAGTTCCCTAACGATGACTGGATGTGACCGGTAAGGGAATTATGAGAGAGATTGAGTTGTTGGAGAGCTTTAAGGTTTCCGATCACCTTTGGAATCTCTCCGGTGAAACTGTTATCTGACAAATCGAGTACTCTGATGGTACTTCGGATCTTTTCAAACTCAATTTCTACAGCTTTCCATGTCATTTGTATGGAGTAGACATAGGCAGTGTAATCTGTTGTCCTCATGTAAATCATGTTATGATCCAAGGCCATCATTGCTTCAAGACTATTGAGATACCTTGTTGGCAATGGCCCACTAAAATTATTGTTAGAGATGTCAAAAATCCGTAATTTAGAGAAGGCAGAATCATTTGCAGTCGGACCATTCACAAAACCTTGGAGTTTATTGGATTTTAGAATGAGAATTTGCAGCTCTGGAAGCGCTTCTAGAAAATAGGGAAATGTATCCTCAATCTTATTGTTGCCAAGATCAAAAACTTCCAACATTGTGCAGTTGATGATAAACGGTGATATTTTCCCTTCCAATTCATTTCCACCGAGGTTGAGATATTGCAAGCTATTATCCTTTGAAAATTTCGAAGGGATAGTGCCTTGAAGATTGTTCATGCCTAGATGCAATACTGAGAGCCAGTTGCTGAAGTTCCCCAGACATAGTGGCATAGAACCACTCAAGCTGTTGTTGGACAAGTCCAGGACTACAAGGGATTTCAACTTGCAAATAGAAGAAGAAATTTCACCTGTCAATTTACTGTTGGATGCAAGAATAAGGACGTTCAGGTACTGTTGTTCGAAAATTGAACTTGGGATTGAACCATGCAAGTTGTTATTGCTCAAATCAAGGTATGACAATAAACGGTGTTGGAATTCACTAATATTACCTATGAGATTATTGCTATGAAGGTCAAAATCTGTTAAATAAGGAAGAGCAAACAAAGAGGATGGTATTGTTCCATTGAAATTATTGAAATGGAGTTGCAAGTGCTGAAGTTGCAGAAGGTTTCCAAGTGATGATGGGATGTTACCACTCAAATTATTATATGAGAGGTCTAAAATGATGAGTTGTACAAGGTTTTTAAGTGATGATGATGGTATCTGACCGCTTAAATTGTTATTTGAGAGATCTAAATAGAAGAGCTGTGTGAGGTTTTCAAGTAATGATGAGATCTGACCATTAAAATTGTTGTTTGAGAGGTCTAAATAGTTGAGCTGTACAAGGTTTTTAAGTGATGATGATGGTATCTGACCGCTTAAAATGTTATTTGAGAGGTCTAAATTGTAGAGCTGTGTGAGGTTACCAAGCAGGGTTAAATCTGATCTTATAATGCTAATATTACGAAGAAGCATAACTCCTAACGACTTTAGATTACTGATCAAGTCGTTTTCTAAATAAAGTGAAATTCTCGTATCGGAAAGAACCAACACGGAGAGGACATTGCTCAAATTGGACGAAGGAAAAGAGCCAGTGAGGCCTTCGTTGTATGACAGACGGAGTGATTCAAGGTTTGGGAGGAGAAAGATGTTACCTGGGAATTTCCCTTGCAATCCACAATGCCGAAGGGAAAGAGATGACAAAGAAGAGGACAGATTCGTCAAGGAATTAGGTGCTACCAAAGACATATCTACATAATCCAAAGCGAGTTCTCTTAGCATGGTTAGGTTTTGAACAATCTTGTAAAGAGAAACTGGCTCTGCACTTAGATAGTCATTTCCAAAGAGACGGAGGGAAACCAACTCAGTGAGTTGCCCAAAATCATATGGAATCGAACCAGTAAAATTGTTCCATCCAAGATCCAAGTACCGGAGGTGCTTAAGTTTCCCCATTGAGGATGGGAGTTTTCCTTGCAATCCACAGTGATATAGTCTGAGCGATGACAGAGAAGAAGACAGATTCACCAAGGATCCGGGACCAACCAATGACATGTTTACATGACTCAAATCGAGTTCTCTAAGCTTGGTTAGGTTTCGAACAATCTTGTCAAAAGATATTGATTCTAGACTTGCAAAGTGGTTCCCAGAGAGATCAAGCGAAACCAATTTGGAGAGGTGAGATATTTCCGACGGAACTTGGCCTTCAAATTGGGAAGAAGATAGGTTAAGATGTGTGAGATTGGAGAGCTGGTCAAATCGAGAAGAAATATGGAGGGTGAAATAATTGGAAGAGAGGTCGAGCTTGCGAAGATGATGAAGAGAGAAGAGAGAATTATTGGAATGGAGGGTGCCGCAAAGCATGCTGGAAGAGAGGTCCAGTCCAGTGACTAGCCCGGTTTGCAAGTCACAAGTGACCCCATCCCAGAAGCAGCAGTCCGTACCCTCTTTCCATGACTCTGTTTTGGGATATTGTCTATGATCCTCCCAAGGGAAAAGGAATTTTAGAATGGAAAAGGATTGTTTGAATTGAAGGAGAGAAAGAGATTGGTGATGAGCACACAGAGGAGGAGGAGGAGATGAAAGGGTGGAGTGGAAATGGAAGAGGATCAGAAAGAAAGAGAGGGAGAGCGGTGATAACCCCATGGCAGTCAGCTTAGATGAGAAATAAACTGAAGGCATTAGAAGGAGTATTTATAGACAAACCATTATCAACTCGATTTCTGCTCTCATAAATTTTACGTTTATAATTAAATAATTTATGGAAAACATGGCAATAGTCTTTGCACGATCCAAAAGTCTTTGCACTAATGACTGCTTTTAATAAAAGAGGGAAACCAGTCATCATTTGATCTTTCTTTTTCCTCCTTGACCTCCAAGTCTTGGTGCTGAACACGGAAATGCAAGTATTTCCACGCAATTGATAAAGGAGAGTACTGTTTGAAACACGGCTTTATAAATGTCCGAAATCACATGTGACGTGCTAATCGATTCAGCTTTTTAGACCAACGGGTTTTCACATGTAGTACCACGTTGTATACACGTTTTATTTATCTGTGAGAATTCAAGGCCAATATGGACATAGCGTTTACACTCCTTCATCCTCCCAGCAAGTTCCTCCAGCTGTTTACTTTGTCTATTAGAATCTTTAAAGATCAGTGAGCAGACAAAAAGAAAGAAGTATCACAACTACAGCTAGTGGATTATCTAAAGCTAGCTGGTTCTGCGTGTAAATTTTAAATTATTTTTGATAACCCTTAAACTGAAATTATAATATTTTAAATACTTAAAAATTAAAATCTAAGAGTAAAAAATTAACAACTCTTCTTTTATTTTTAAAACTCTTGACAGTTATAATAGCTACAATCGTTTAATTTCCCAACAACTATATTTTATTAGCTTTGTAACAGCCCATTAATTTCATAATAATTTTAAATTATCTATTACATAATGACTATCTATAAATATCATGTACTTATTTTTCATATGCACTTATTCGTGTAGTGTTTATTCTCTTAGTATTGTTGTAGCTGTTTTCGCTGTCCTCTTTCGTTAAAAAATAGCTTGTTGGATCCTGAGGGATACCCTGTTGTATAAAAAGTATCCTTAAGGATAGTGTCAATGCACGACTCAAGTTTATCTGTTTTGTTTATATTCTTTGTATTAGTTTTACAAAATGAATCAGCATTAACAGTTTGACTTTTTAACTTGCAGTGCTACTCTTTTTCTCTTCTCTTTCTCGAAGTATTGCTCACATCTTTTAACCCATAAAAACTTTTGTGATTGTAAATCGGTGAACAACCTTTGAATAAGTAAAACTTTTGGAATTGAACCCTTTGAATTCATCATCTTGTTAGACTTCATATAACTAACTATCATGTAGAAGATGTTTGGAACCATTAGCTGTAGTTTTATGAATATTTAATAATGATGATGTATCAATATCTTCTTTAGTCATATAGTGTTTAGGAGATTTTATCCTTCCTACTTTGTTCTGCACACAATCTTTGCTTGCAAAACTAAGTGATATTGATGGTGAAGTGAACAATTTTAGTAACACGAGCTGATAATTTGTAAAGTTCCTTTTGCAAGCCTGATGGATGATCACTCATAATTCCCTAGAGTAAATTCTCGTACAATTGACTGCATTCATCACAACCGTTTACTTTTGCTTGAACAATTTATTTATTGCAAAGTGATCTAGAACAGTGAATTTTGTGCCTTACCTTAAGAAGCAAAGGCATAGAAACTAGACTCTAACTTCGTAATGATGGTAATGGCCATAAGGATGTAAGAACCGAGTGAGAACTTGCTTAGGTTTTCTTAAGAAAGGAGGTTTTTGAAAGAATTGAGTGCTATGTTATTTAAAGAAAGCTATATATCTACTTAAAATGTTGACTTAAAGAAATGTTAGGCACCGAATTGGAATTCTAGGAACCAATTTGGTTCATGACTTCGAAAATAAAGCGGAAGCTGGAATATTCTTGTTTGAATGTCTATTCCTGCTTGGTTTCTAACCAAGCAGATTCACTACAAAAAAACAGGTCTATTTGCAACGGAGTGATCCGTTGCAAATAACAAAGAAAGTCGTTGCTAATATTAATTAGCAACGGCATTTGCAACGGCAACAATCCGTTAGAAAAACGTGGTCATAAATTTAGCTTGCAATGGATTATCCGTTGCAAGTGAATTTGCAACGGATAATCCGTTGCAATTTCTTCAGTTGCAAATACACAGTTTGCAACGGCTGGTCTGTTGCAATTGCAACGGTTTCTTCGTTGCAATTGCAACAGACGGAATATAATTTAAATTTTAATATATTTAAAATTTATTTTTAATATATTTTAATTTTAATTAATTACAACTAAATATTTTAAAAGCACTAGCAAATATTGAAATATTATTAATATTGAAAATATCATAAATATGGTGGAAATAAAAATTATTATAAATTAAAATTCTTAATACACTACTGATTCGATTACATTTACATGACTAAGTAAATAAACGTGGAACCTTAATACACTACAGATTCGATTATATTTACATGACTAAGTAAATAAACATGGAACTTAAAAATACATTTTTAAAGTGTTTAAGGCGGAAATGATCTACGATGTTGTTGATGAGAGGAAGATGGACCATTATATGGCATTTGAGGTTGGGGTCGAGGTCGAGGTCGATATACTGGTGCCATTGTAGGTGATGGCATCGACGGAGCCATAGGTGATGGCATTGACGGAGCCACAGGTGTTGGCATTGACGGAGCCACAGGTGTTGGCATACTTAGACCCATATGTCCTACCAAGAGCTTAAGACAATCTTGAATGGAAGAAATTTGAGTTCTCATTTCATTAATAACCTCATGATTTTCTTCCAATTGCTCTTGATACCCTCTAGTAGTTGTGCTTTGATATGATGAATTTACTGAGTAGGTATGTGATGAAGAACTCACATCAACTTTAGATTTAGGCATACGGGGTGCACCATATACTCGACCCTTGCTTACTCCCCCTGAAGCCTCACACCAAGCTGCTCCATCAAAAGAGGGATGATTGTCCTGATCAGGTCCATATCTTGCAACTATCTCATTTCTATATTTTTCCTGCAAACAGACAAGTCCATGTCAAAATATATTAATTTGAATATGAATAATATTTCATATATATATATATATAAAATATAAGTACTTACCACCACTGTTTTAGACCGGTTATCTACAAATGTGCCGGTCTCATTTGATTTTTGATGCAAAGCAGAAAAGACCTCATCCCACGGAAGTTCTTTCCCCCCGGCCTGTTCTTGCTATGAACATGAAAAAAAAAAAGTAAGCAACAAAAATATTAAACAAATTAAATTACAAGTGTTGAACAACAACATTTCGTACCATACTAGCTTGATATGATGCAAATGAAACCGAGCCAGCAGAATGGGTACTTATTTTCCCATCTGTTTTCTTCAATCGATTCTGTTTTGAATTTTTGGATCGTTTGCGGAATCCATCGGTGGACCAAACATCGTTGATCATCGTATTCCAATCTTTATTTTGGATCCAAACAGGTCCTTTATCCAGGCAATCGATAATATTTGTGGTACCTATTATTGACATAGCTTTATTTCGAGCTCTTGCTAATTGTTGGTTCAAGGAAATTCGAGCTTTATCTTCCTAAATTTTACGAACAATTGCTTCATCTTCTTCCGGGAAGGCATATTTTTTCTATCAAATACATATGACAAGTAATAAATGTTAACATAAACACACAGATCTCAAACAACCTCATCATTTAACAAAAAACTAGTATCATCATCATTAAATCATGCATTTTATCCCAAGAGTTAACATGATTGTCAAATCAATTTTGGGGTTGAAAATCAATTCTCAATAATCATTCAACTACTAAACATGATTGTCAAATCTCCCTCAAAAATAGTTAACAGAAAAACATACCTTGAACTCCTTAAACAGTTCATCTTTACACATAGCATCAACTTTATCCCAAGAGTGCCATGGCCCCTTGAAATTAGTTCTCAAAATTATTCCGATTTCTCGGCCACATGAAGCGTTATTGAACCTGAAAGATTAAAGTAACAAACTTTCATGGAACAATAATGACACAAATGATAACTATCTAATAAAAATATTATACTTACTCAGATGTTCCATACAAACTCAGTTCTTTTTTTCCTGACAATGGATCGATTGCCGTGTCAAAACTCTTCCGTTTAATGCATATACTGTTTCGAGAACAGTTTGAACCATGGATTGAATGGAGGCAATCCGGATCCTCTGAACATCTCATGTTACTACCTTCTCTTGAGTCATAGAATTCTCTCCAATCACTACCATCTTCATCAACTTCATTGCTAATGCCATGCTCATCACCAACACCACCTCCTCCCGCATAACCTTGATGTACATTAAATTCTCTAAACATGTTTGCATCATCTCGCGGGACACCTTGTGTTGCTAACAAATCTTGAAACCTGAAAGCTTCATGTGCATTTAACCTCACATGATCCTCTTGATGAGGAAATGTACTTTCAACTCTGTGTGTATAATAATCATGTAATTGATCAGGCTCGGGTTGGTGAGAAGCTGATGCGTTCTTATCCACAGTAGATGGAGTTCTATTTGATCTGGAAGCGGACCTATCACTCCTGGAATATTGTAATATAAATCCACGTCTAGACATCCTATAACAATTAGATTGTCGTCAATAAGTATTGTTGCTAAAAACTAATCAATATGACAATAATAAGAAATATGAACAAAAGAATATTAAATATCATAAGTTAATATATCAATTAAATATAAGAAATACAAGCAGCATGCTAATCATCATCATCATCATCATCACATAAAAATAAATGCATTGAATATACCTGCATAATGCTAATCATGATTCAATTTTCCGTAATTGTCCAAAATCGCAACAATTGAATTCATACTCTTTAATTAACCAATCTTCCATTTTTAACCCTTCTCAATTCCAAGATTGCGTCAACATCCCACGATTTTAAGGATGAGAAGATACATATTGCAGTTAACAAGTCAGGTTGGATCTCAATGATTTGCATTTCACACACTCGCATTACAGGATTCATAAACAAGTGGGAAAAAACTTAAGGCCAGATTTACAGCTATCGTATAATTATTTTCAACTAATAAACATAAGAAACTAGAGGTTTTCCTAAGCACTAAGTTCTACATAGAGTTCTAGCCTACTTGCTTTTTGCGCTACTTCTGCTGATTTATTGCTGTTTAATCCCTAAGCTACACCACAACAACACTTATGAACTCTCACCAGTATGATCATTAACCTTATTATGTTCATAAAGAGAAAACATAAAAATTCACTCTCTTGGATTTTCTTCTACGTTGTAAATTCCCATAGAACTACTTCACGTCACACAATCACGGTATTAGTTTCATTTGCTTCATGCAAAGTTTCAGATGGGGAAAGATCAAGCCAAGATGATCATTCTAAAACAGAATTTAACATAAACTTAGCAGCTCGTGGATCATGATGCATATGTTTCCTACATAGAAAGCCTGTTGAGGGCACGGACAATTGATAAATATGTACATGTTTAACTGAACTTCATAGAACATCCATTCAGTGCACACCCTAGTTCATCCCCAGAACACATGCACATAAATTTGAAGAGTTTAAGACAGCAACAAGCAACATCAGGAAATCAATAGGCTCCCTTACCTAATCCAATAAACTCAGGCAAAGAATGATAGATGCACAAATCCTTTTACGGTACATGTTATTCAATCTTGGTAACAAATTCAAACCTCTTAATTCATCTTAGAACCATAAAAATTATACATAAACAAGCTGGCTTCCATCTACGAAACAAACCCAGAAATAATCAAAGCAAAACCATAGTAAGCAACAATACCCAGAATCATTCTACTAATGCTAAACCAAATTTAGCAGAGACAATGCAGGTAATGACCAAATAGCTCCCATTTTAATCAAAAACCCACATCAAAATCAAGGTCTTAAACACGAAAACGAGTGTATTTGTGCCTAGCTATGCTTAAAAATTGCAAGAAAATCTAATACAAAGCTCCCCCAAAACTCCCTAAACCCTAAACAAATTTAGAAACTAAGCAAATTTAGAAACTGAGCAAAAATTTAAATTTTGAAATGGTGATCGTACCTTCGTTGTGGTGGTGATGGGCCTGCTGGGTGGCTGAAGCTCGTCGCCGGCGAGGTGGTGTTCCAAAGGTGCACGGTGGCGTTGCAGTGGCTGGGGCTATTCTGCCTTTGCTTCAACAGAGACCAACAGCTGGGTTGCTGGTGCAGAGGGGAGGATTCCAGTGATGACGAGGTGGTGTAAGGTGGTCGGAGTTGATGGCTGATTTTGCTGAACCGAGAGGGAGAGAGAGAGAGGGTCTTCTGGTTTTAGAGAGAGAAGGTGACCGAACCGAAAAAGAAGAGAAAAAAGAAGAAGGGAAAGAGCTGATGAGGCCGGGATTGATTGACAAAAGATGCTAGAATTTTCGGGAAGAAGAGATGGAGAGAAGGTAGGTGGTGTTCGGTTGATGATCGGTTAAAAACTTAAATGTGAGTAAATGAACAAGAGGGAGAGAAGAAGAGGAAGACACTGGATATTCAATTTAAAATGTTAAAACAGTGCGTTTCATCTTTAATTTGCAATGGATTAGCCATTGCAAATGTTGCAAATGCAACGGAAATTCCGTTGCCACTGCAACGAAAAATCCGTTGCAAATGCAAAAGAAAATCCGTTGCACATTAAACTTGCAACGGAATATCCGTTGCAATCCTTGTTTCCTTTTTTTAATTTTTGCAATTCGTTTAGCAACAGAATATCCGTTGCTAAACAATTTCCGGATGCAAAGTTAGCAACGGAATTTTTCCGTTGCAAAATTCCGTTGCTAATGGCACCCTTTTCTTGTAGTGATTGTAGGCAGATTCTGTTCTTCAAAACAATTTTTTCTTGAAAAATTTTAAATTTGGGAAAGTTAATTAGTCTCGTTGGAAAAACGGGGGGTCTGGTTCAGAAAACATCACAATAATTTATGTTGCTTAACTATCTTGCAAGATTATATTTTGTATCTTTTTGCAAAACTAGTGGCGCTATTTTTCTTACCATAGGTTTAAGGTTGGATAAATCCCTCAGAATTCACACTAAAAAAAATAATTTTGCCATTTTCACGAATTCTTTTCTTTTTTTCTCTGCAATTTCACGTGTTTTCCATGTTTTCTGCCATATTGTCAACCAGAATATTTGTTTGCCTATTTTGTTTTATCTAATTGCAGAAAAAAAATATGATTTTGCATATAGATTAAATGCATTGAATCTTCCCTAAATAGAGCTATGTGTAGGCTATATATATACCTTCCCTGCCGACCTAGAAAAAAAGAGAGAAGAAAATAGGAAAGAAAAGAGGGCAATAGGACGAGAGAGAGAGAGGCAGCCAACAGAACTAAAAAACAAAGAGGAAGTACCTCCTTCCAACCACCTTCACATCCTTCCCCACGGCCTCTCCCTCTCAGCCAAATACCAATAACCTCTCTCTTGATTAGACTTCCTCCCATCAGCCACCACCAGATTTGCAAGTGTTTCCCATTGTCAACAAAAGCAGCGATCACCAATTACACAAGAGTTCCAGCAGTATCGCCTTTGTCCATCAGCTAACAAGTCCCCATGCATTCTTCCTCACTCTGCATTTTAATTACATAGGCATTGTGCATGCCTTTGTTTTACTGTTTAAGTAAATTATAATTCACTTGAGCAGTAACTAAGAAGGCATGCATGAGGCACCTCATGCATGCCTCTCGTTAGCCCAGTCGGGTCACTGGTTTGGGCTAGTGACCCGACTCTCTTTCTTCTTTTTTTCATCTGAAAAAATATAAAGAAAAAGGAAGAGATTTATGATTTTTTGGCATATTTATTTTAAATTGTGTAATTATTTATATTGTTAAAAGAAAATACCAATCTTGAATTTAAAATACCCGGTTTTTGGTCCAATGCGGAAAATATACATATATGTCAAAAAATATTTTCATGCATATGGCCAATACCCTAACATGTCTTGAACATTCCTTTTTTTTTAAAAAAAAATCAAGTTTAAAAGAAAATATGTTTTAGCATGGATTTTGTTCGTAAACACAAAAATTATTTTCTTGTATTTTTGGATATTACAACATGTTTGTAAATTTCAAAGGGTGTTGGCAATATTCCAAAAATACAAAAATCTTATTTTTGTAGAATTCATACATTATTCATTGTTAATATTTGAGTAAAGAAATTTCAAAGGGGTTAGTATCCAAAATATTATTGGGGATAATTCGCTATTATTCACTGTCAATATTTAGATAAAGAAACCCTAAATGGTAAATGTCCAAAATACTTTTTTAGGAATAATATGTCATTATTATCGCACATCTTTGAATGAAGCCTTGATTATAATTGGGGACATTTCAATTTTTGACTTCATTGCTTACAAGTCATGAATGTATGAAATACTAAGGTAAAAATAGGCTTTTAAAATGCTCTGACTTTTCTTAGATTTCTAATTTTTGTTTCTCTTCAGTAAAGATTGGTGTGTTTGCCATGCACATTATATATTATCTCAAGTATATATTCAAAAAGAGTTGATGAAGAAAATGACAATTCAAGAAATAAATAACCAATGAAAACTCAATTAGGGAGATAATTAACATGAGACAAGTGGTTAAAAAAAAGGATGAGCCTTAAAAAGCACCCTAACTTAACCCTGCTCAAGTTCCTGAGGATCTAGAGTCCAGGAATTACAACTTGTAGGAAGAACGGGTCAAGGGGAAATGAACAAAAACCGGCCATCGGCTTTACGTGCAGCTCAAAAGTCAAATACAACGACCTCCAATTACATCACGCATAGCCCGAAAGCTAGCATGGAAATGCTTGCTGCACGTCTTCTTCGTACACACGATTATTAATTAAATTAATTATTAATCTTCTCTTCACTTCTACTGCTTCCCCATTAACCTTACGTGTTCTTCAAATGTTAATTTCTTTTATTATTAATTTATTTAAAAGTGTCTTCATACTAATTGACTTTCTAATAATAATTAGCGAAGTATAATTTTTGTGCTGCATAAATTATATCGTCCATCTACTATTTCTTCTTCTCAATGCCTCCCCTATATATGTCCTAAGCCGTCGCCCCTTATTCTAATTCTTTATCTTCTTTTTTTCCTCTTTAATATATTAGTGTTCATGACCGTCCTTGAATCATAATTTTCCTCAAAATATTCCTCATACATGGAATTCAAACAATACATTGTCCCTAGTTTTACAAACATTATAATTACCCTATTATCTTAATTAAAATGCTTAAAGAACTCTCTTTTTCCATGTGTCACTTACTGCATTGTCACTTCTATTTGATTTGAGAATTAAAGAAGAGTTAGGATTGTGATTAGCAAAAGATTTGCCAAACACCTTATTGAACTAACAATATTATTATTATTATTATTATTATTATTATTATTATTATTATTATATATATATATATATAGTGTTGAACTCGTAAATTTTATCCTCCATTTATAATTAGAATTCAAGTCCCAAACCAAGCAATAACAAATAAATTTGAGTGGTTTGTTTTCGAAGTATTTCCATACCTTTATCGTATGGTTACTATAAAGCATATACTTGGATGCCTTGGCTCAAAACGAATTTGGTGCAGCTACTTATTCTACGTCCAACTCCAGCAAAATATATATGGTTAATATATGCAAACATTATATATATGGCTCAAAACTTGGCCTTTGGTTAATATATGCAAACATTATAGCATCGTTTTTTTATTGATCGAGCTCATGGCATCTTTTTGTTAACACATCAGCCAATTTATATATATGGAGTTCATATAATATTTTATAGAACTTGCAAATTGGTAAGATGAGAGTCAATAGAAATCGAAATTGGAATTTCTGGAGCTAGTTTTTTCAAACTAGGACAAAATACCCTCGATTCCTATATAATCATACTGTATTGTTACATGATTATGTATCTGTAAATATTTTTTAATTATAAAATAACTCTATTTTCAAGCCAAGTTACAACTTACAAGAATAGTTCATTGATTAAACTACGATGCCTTATGAAATTAATTATGGTCCAAGTTTTGCCTCCCATAAACATAATTAAGAATCTATGTTCTTCCATCGTTATGAGCTACCGATCAAATTCATAGATTTCGTTTCATTCCAACCAACATATATATATATATATATACATCGATTTTTTTTTTTGGTAAAAATACACATCGAATTGATAATGCTCTTGTTTGATATTCGACCGACTTGCACGTTAAAGTCATGAACCCAAATTCCATAATAAATCTAAGAGGTTATTCTAGAGATTAAGGAAATATATGTTTTTTTTGTCTTTTTAGATTTAAATTTTTAGAATATTGCACAAGTAAATTTATAAAAAAAATTATTTAATAAATTGTCAAGACTTATAAGAGGAATGCACAATTAAAAGCATTTGAAAATATATTTCATTATCAAATAAGAAAAATAAAAACAAGCTTACATATAAAAAAACTCTGAAGCTATAATAGGCATATTGTTTGCAATAAACCTTTTTAGGCCACGGTTAATTAAATCAAGTCATAACCATATTGCTTTGCATAGAGTATATAAAGCATAGACATCGCACAAGACTGAAGACTCAAGGGAATGAGTTGCCTTTCTTTAGTCGCACCGCACCGCCATTTTCACAATATTCTTGCTAATCTTCTTCTTCGTGTTGTTGGTGGTGGTTGTGGTGGTTTTTCCGCTTCCATCCTCCTTTGATTGTCTGCTTCAAAACGGCCTCTACTACTGCCGCCACAACCTTTTCCTTCAAAACTAGTCTTCCCTCCTCCCCTGCCTCCACCCCACTTGTCATATCTTCTTCTTCTTTTCCGTTGTGGTGCCTCAGAATTTGATCCTTTGTTTTGAAATTTGAGTGTAAGAAAGGTAATAGAGAAGGAGAAAGAAATGAGAAAGGAAAGGTAATAGAGAAGGAGAAAGAAATGAGAAAGGAAAGGAGATCAAGAATAGGAAGTTATGCAATATCATCATCAATGTCAACGAGAGATCATCGGCAACAACCTTGTATAATTTGTACAACGTTTAATAATTTGTACAACGTTCAAGATCAGAATTCACGTGAAAGCGATTACAGGGCCTATTGGCTTGTCAGAAACCAGAGGATTTTGGATTCTTTGTTGCGTAAAAGATCTTCCATAATCTGTCTTCAGGTTCTTCTCCCTCTGCCCCGGTCTTTGTCTCTGTCTCTTTATGGTTCGAAGATGATGCAGAACAGCTTGCAATGGAATTTGAGGAAGAATTGGACAAGAAAATGAAAAAGAAGGAACGGTCCAAAAATCACATGCCAACTGGCAGCAGGAAGATGAGGAATTAAATTTGGATTCTCAACCAGCAACGTCTCAAATCCTAGCTGATATGCAGCATCTTTTATTTCCCAATTACTTATAATTCCCGTTACGCTTTAATTGTATTTTATTTTCGTTTTGGTTTTTTCCATTTAATTGTCTGCAAGTCCTTTGCTTTATTTCCGTTTTTAGCATATAATTGCAGATTTAATGCAATCAAAATTGTAACCCCAAGTTCACAGGCCTCCTTGCTGGACATTCATTTGATCGGTGTCCTGGCTGGCCACAACGGTAACACTTAAATCCTCCTGGTTTAGCATAGGTAGTTGGTGCTCGTGCGGCATCTCTTGTCATCGCTGCTGGACGTCCTCCCGATTGGTTGCTAGAGGCAGAACTTGAGGAAGAAGAAGAACAGATTGCAGAGGAGCTGCTGGAAGGGGCCGAAATTGCAGAAGGAGACTTTGTGAATTGCATGGTCCAGCGTGTTTTATGCTCAGCAAAACTCGAGGATCCATCACAAAGAAATAACATCTTCAAGTCTTGCTGTAGTGTGCAAGGCAAGGTCTGCGATTTAATTGTCGATACAGGGAGTTGTGAAAACTTTGTGTCTAGAAGGCTGGTGGAATATCTGAAGTTAAGGGCCGAAAAACACCCAAAACCTTATATGATTGGGTGGATAAAAAAGGGGCCTAAAGTGAGTGTGACCGAGGTGTGCAAAGTACCTATTTCAATTGGGCAACATTACCCAGATGAAGTGGTTTGTGACGTGGTTGACATGGATGCTAGTCATGTATTGTTGGGTCATCCTTGGCAATTTGATGTGGATGTGACTTATCGAGGGCGAGAGAATGTTTATGTCTTCAATTGGGAAGGCAGAAAAATCGCTATGGTGCCTAAATGAAATTCGGGAGGGGTCACGAGTAAAGCTACGACGAAGGATCATTCGTTACTCTTGTTAGTCACCTCTTTTCCGGACTTGGAAGTAGAGGTGAAGGAAGCACGGGAGGTCCATGTGGTAGTCGTGCGGGCTCTAGTGGTAACAGAAAAGGGAGCTCGAGAGGAGGAAGTACCAAAAAGGGTACAATCTCTTTTGGGTGAATTTAGCGCATTGGTGTCGAAGGAATTACCAAATGACCTTCCTCCGCTGAGGGACATACAACACCAAATTGATTTGGTTCCGGGAGCTAGCTTACCAAATCTACCGCACTACCGAATGAGTCCGAGAGAGAATCAGATTTTGCAGGAGAAGGTGGAAGAGTTGCTAAAAAAGGGATTTATTCGTGAGAGCATGAGTCCGTGCACTGTACCTGCTTTACTGGTTCCGAAGAAAGATGGGAGTTGGAGGATGTGCGTTGACAGTTGTGCCATAAACCGGATAACAGTCAGATACAGTTTTCCGATTCCGCGGTTAGATGACATGCTGGATATGTTGGAAGGATCAAAATTATTCTCCAAAATTGATCTACGCAGTGGGTACCATCAGATTCGGGTGAGGCCGGGTGATGAATGGAAGACAGCTTTTAAGACGAAGGATGGGCTCTACGAGTGGCTGGTGATGCCATTTGGACTGTCAAACACCCCTAGTACTTTTATGCGGCTCATGAATCAGGTATTACGGCCTTTCATTGGAAAATATGTAGTCGTTTATTTTGACGACATATTAATTTACAGCCGCAGCGAGGAGGAACACCTAAGCCACCTACGAGCCGTGTTGGGAGTATTGTCCGAAAATAAGTTGTTTATCAACTTTAATAAATGTAGTTGGCTGACCGAGCGGCTATTATTCCTGGGGTATGTAGTCAGTTCTGAAGGCATATTGGTAGATATGGAAAAGGTAAAAGCCATCCGCGAGTGGCCAACACCGAAGACGGTGGGGGATGTCCGAAGTTTTCATGGGTTGGCAACCTTTTACCTAAGGTTTATTCGGAAATTTAGCAGCATTGTAGCCCCTATAACTGAGTGCCTGAAAAAAGGAAAATTTGATTGGGGTGTAGCAGCTGACACAACTTTCGCCGTGATCAAGGAAAAGTTGTGCACCACTCCCGTCCTTGCCTTACCAAGTTTCGAGAAATTATTTGAAGTGGAGTGTGATGCCAGCGGGATTGGGGTAGGAGCAGTTCTATCACAAGAGAAGAGACCGGTAGCTTTCTTCAGCGAAAAACTCAGCGAAGCACGACAGAAGTGGAGCACTTATGATCAGGAATTTTACGCCGTTGTGCGCGCTCTTAAGCATTGGGAGCATTATCTTATTCAGTGGGACTTCATACTATATACTGATCATCAGGCACTGAAGTACCTAAATAGTCAGAAAAATCTTAGTAATATGCATGCGCGGTGGTCGACTTACTTGCAAAAATTCCCTTTCATTCTGAAACATAAGTCCGGTGCTCTGAACAAAGTAGCTGATGCCTTGAGCCGACGCGCCAACTTACTAGTGACTATGCAACAAGAGGTTGTTGGGTTTGAGTTTTTAAAGGACTTATACAGGAATGATGAAGACTTCGCTAAGGTGTGGGAAAAATGCAGGCTACAACATACGGTGGGGTAATTTCATATTGTTGATGACTACCTCTTTCGTGGTAATCAACTTTGTGTTCCCCGAAGTTCTTTGAGGGAGAAGCTGGTACGAGAGCTACACGGCGGGGGTTTGAGTGGACACTTGGGGCGAGATAAGACTATCAGCAGTGTGGCCGAACGGTATTATTGGCCCCAACTGAAACGCGATGTAGGAAACTTGGTTCGAAAGTGCTATGTTTGTCAGACCTCAAAAGGGCAAGCCTAGAATACTGGATTATACATGCCACTACCAGTGCCAAACGCGATATGGGAAGATTTATCGATGGATTTTGTGTTGGGACTGCCGCGAACCCAGCGGGGAGTGGACTCCGTATTTGTCGTAGTGGACAGATTTTCCAAGATGGGTCACTTTATCCCATGCCGGAAAACCTCTGATGCTTCTCATGTAGCACATTTGTTCTTTCGAGAGGTGGTACGATTACATGGGGTGCCTCAGTCCATCACTTCTGATCGGGATTCAAAATTCCTTAGTCACTTTTGGATCACATTATGGAGAAGGATGGATATCACATTAAAATTCAGCAGCACAGCCCATCCACAAACTGATGGACAGACAGAGAATCTGAACAGGACCTTGGGAAACTTAATACGCAACATTTATGGTGATAAACCAAAGCAGTGGGATGTGTCATTGGCACAGGCTGAATTCGCATATAATAATGCAATTCATACAGCCACGGGTAAATCTGCTTTCTCGCTGGTCTACTTAAAATCGCCTAAACATGCTTTGGACTTAGCCCGCCTGCCCAAGATGACTGGTTCTAGTGTGGCCGCTGAAAATCTGGCTGAACATGCGCGGAGTGTCCAAGCAGAAGTAAAAGCTCGGTTGGAAGAGAAGAATGCGAAATATAAAGCTGCAGCCGATGTCAAGAGGCGTGAAAAATTGTTCGCTGAAGGGGATGAGGTGATGGTCTTTTTACGCAAAGAGCGGTTTCCTCTTGGATCCTATAACAAGTTGAAACCAAGGAAATACGGTCCATACAAAGTCATCAAGAAGATCAATGACAATGCCTACGTAGTCGATCTTCCAGCGGATATGCACATCTCTCGCACTTTCAATGTAGCGGACTTGTATGAATTTTGTGCAGATAGTCTAGTCTATCCAGAATATAACTCGGGGTCGAGTTCTTCGCAAGAAGAGGAGACTGATGCAGAACAGCTTGCAATGGAATTTGAGGAAGAATTGGACAAGAAAATGAAAAAGAAGGAACGGTCCAAAAATCACATGCCAACTGGCAGCAAGAAGATGAGGAATTAAATTTGGATTCTCAACCAGCAACATCTCAAATCCTAGCTGATATGCAACATCTTTTATTTCCCAATTACTTATAATTCCCGTTACGCTTTAATTGTTTTTTATTTCTGTTTTGGTTTTTTCCATTTAATTGTCTGCAAGTCCTTTGCTTTATTTCTGTTTTTAGCATATAATTGCAGATTTAATGCAATCAAAATTGTAACCCCTTGAATGCTGTCATGCCTATTTAAAGGCTATGGAACAGAGGAGAAAAACACAATAATACATTTCAGATTTTCTTTACATTTGAGTTCTTGTTTCTGTGATTTACGTTGGTAAATCCTTTAATTACCTTCCGTTCTGCGTCAGAAGATTATTTTGTTTTGTTTGTTGATTGTTTCAAATTGGTGTAGGAATTTTGGTTGGGAAATGAAGAGTTGGTTAACATGTATGAGAAGAGATTACGTGATGCAGGTTATCTCAATTTCAAGCTTGCACGAACCAACAACTGTGGTGATGGTTAGTGCCTTCTTCATTTCTCATCTTGGAATTTTCTCTGGAATCCCTTTTCTTTATACATTTAAAATCTGTTTTTTTTTTAATGAATTCTGCTATTTCATAGTTTACCATTTTGTGCAAAGATCGAGACTTTAATACAATTTCTGGATCGAGGTGTAATCAGACATTATAGGCCGTGTTCTAAGAGTTTGCTAATTCCATCTGCATTTGATGTTTCTTGTTTCATCAATTGTCCCGTCACTATTGCCGAATGGTTTAATGTCTCAAAACTGGACAAAATAGGGAAGAAATCTTCCAAATTTGACCAATTCGTTTGCTTACTATTTTCTCTTTGACTATCTTTAGGAGAATTCTTCCATTTTTTCAAAAATAGGAATAAATGGTTTCAAGTTTCGTTGGAGGTTGGCGATTTTTGTCGAGAAATAAACTGGTCTTAGATACAATAATATTGCTGAAGAAACGATGAGCAAAATTTTCTTTCGTTGAATCCTTTTGAACATACTGTGTCATTGTATGATATCTCAGGCCTATTGATCGCTGTGCGCAAGGACTATTTCAGAGTTATTAACCATAGGGAATTGCTGTTCAATGATTGTGGGGATCGAGTTGCTCAACATGTTGAATTAGCTCCTCCCTGTTCACCATGCCGGAACAATGACACTCGCCAAGAAATCCTCATTGTCAATACCCACCTGTTATATGGCTTCTTAATCCCAATAGATACCGCAAGCTACTAAAAACAAGTTGGAGTGAAGCAGTATTTGGCATGTTCAAGGTCAGATTTTGTTTCTTAAACATTAACCTAGAATTCTTTATTTGCATGTTCTTAACACTTAAACGACGAACTCACTCTGTTTATTGTTGGACATCATTTGTACATTTCTTTGTTATCTACACCTTCTCTAACTCAATTGATGATCACTTAATGATATCAGCATAAGGCTGGACAGTGTAAATAAAAATTTAGCAAGCCAGGTTATCTTGTGGGTGTCAACTAGTTAATGTTTCTTCTTTGAAGAGACATCCCCATATGACCTAAAATCTGTGCAACTTCACAGCAAGAAGGACGCCAGTTTTCGGTCAATTAGGGCATTTGTGATCTCTCATCTTTTTTGCAACTTCACAGCAAGAAGGACATGCCCCCCAAGTATCCTGTTTGGGTTTTTTTATTGGTTTTCGGCACTAACGTTGTGCTGACTTGACATGCCCCCCAAGTATTTTGTTTGGGCTTTCTATGTTGGGTTTTTAGTAATACCAAAATGTTGAATTAATTTGTTAGTGTACTAAAACCCTTTTTATGTTTATGCCCCCCAACTTTGTTCGGGCGTCACTTGTCATTGATGACTGTTTTGTAGGATATATATTTTTTTTTTGCACTTGCCCCCCAGTGTAGGGTGTGATCCTTGTCGGGGTTAATTGTCAAGAAAAGATTATTAGGCTCAAATAAGGACTGCAAGGGATATTTGAGACTTTGTGATGGCATATCAAAGATGGCCTTTCCTCATTCCAAAAACATGCAATCTAAATCAATAAGCTTTGCTTTTTCATGCGAAACAAGTTTTTGATTTTTTTGATTATTTGTTTGGCTAAGAGGTTAGCTTTATTATGTGGGTTTTGGTGGTATGAGATCACCTTTCAATGAAATCCTTTGAATTCCCAGAACACATTTGTTAAATAAACATCAAATTGACATTCATTTTCGTACTAGACTTTGATTTTCCAAAAATCTTTATGAAATCATGGGATCAAGTATACTTTGGATGAAAAGGTATATGGTGTGCTTGTGTCATTTAGACAAAAAAGCAAGGACACATCATAAACACAAGAAAATACATAATCATTGAAAAGAAAGGTTTGCTTGACAACAAAAAAATATTTGTGGTATTTGCATTCAAAATTGCCAACAAGTCAGGACAGGTTAAAACCGAGACATGACATGTGTACATGACCAAACAAAGAGCAATTATGGAAGCAGGCTTAATTTTCCAACTCTGGTGCATTTCTTTCTCAAAGACTCTTCAGAGATCATCTCAGTGCTTGCTCAAGTACGCAGTCAAGATAAGTCATCCTAGCTTTCAGACAAACTAGTTTTCTCAGAAGTGGAAATGGCGGTGAGCACATTCTTCTTTGTCCATAGTTCTTTGATAGAGTTGTGTGTTAATGGACAGAAGCTCTCTTCGGGGACCTATATTTCTGCCTGCTGATGATATGTTATGCGATGATAAATGCATGTGAATGCAAATGTATGTACATACATAACAAGTGAATTATCAGGAATGGTGTACCCAAAAGCAAGTTCTAAGCCGTTACATGAGGGGTAAGTTTTCTATCTGGTCTCAAAAGGTCTATGAACTGCCCAGTGACTACCTTACGTGAAGGTGGTGCGGGGGTTTACAAGAAATGGTTGGGGCACAGTATGACCGCCATTATCAAGTAAACACTCATTTCATAGTTGGACGTTTCACGAATCTGAACCCCAACTGAAAGTCACGAGGCAGACCGCTAATCCCCAGCTAACTTAAAATTGGGTTTACTCAAGAAATTAAAATGCATGATGCCAATAATTCAAGCTCAATGTTATGCATGAGTTGCAAGTAAAATAGATGCTAAAGCAGTAAAAATGCATGTTAAAGCGGCAAAAATGCGTGCAAAAATAAATTGAGAAATAAACAATCAAACATACAAAGCTCAGTCCGGCTATGTCCCCAGTGGAGTCGCCATCTGTCGCGACGATGAATTTTTACGCGCTTCGCGCCCCGCCATCTCCCCTGTGGTTTGGGGGAGAGAACGGCGCGCGGTGAAAATGGGGTGTTTATAGCCGTAAAATTTACGACTATAATTATTAGGAGTCGCCACCTAGCATTACGGTCACTAGGAAACCTACTGGTCTGCGAGAGTCTTGGGTAAGGGGACTTGTTGTGCAAGGGGAAGACGCATCACCCCCAGTGCACCCTACCTAAGGTAAGCTGCATTGTTGTTTGATTGTTTTTCTAAGTTAAAATTTTTACACTGCATTTTCAAAAATACATTTTTTTTGTCTGCAGGTGTACTTTACAATGTAATTTTACACCGTAGTTACAAGTTTTTTTATCTACGGGTGTACTTTACAATGTAATTTTACACCGTAGTAAAAATCTTTTTTTTATCCGCAGCGTGTACTTTACAATGTAAATTTACACCCTAATAGATGAAACAAAAATATTTATAATTATTTTTGACATTTTGGCCAAATTCCAACGGATAATCATAAACCGGTTACGATATCCAATTTTCATTTCAAAATATGAGAAAGATGCAACATAATTTTTACGAAAAATATGTATGGAAAAATCATATAATTTGGCCGTATGCACAAAAAACAAATATATTTTTTTATATTTTTTTTGCAATAATAATAGTAGTAAAAAAAATACAAATACTTTTTTTCAATTTGTATTTTTTAGTTTTATTTTTAATTTTTTTTTTCTGGGCTGGGCTGTCAGCCACAATGGGCTTCCAGCTAGCCTTAGTGGGTTGGGCTTCCAGCCCTCACGGGCTGGAAGCCAAGAGGGCTGTGGCTGGCAGCCCAGTCTTAGTGGGCTGGGCTTCCAGCCATCGTGGGCTGGAAGCCCATCCAGGTGTGGGCTGGGCTTCCAGCCATCGTGTGCTGGAAGCCCAAAGGATATGGATTGGAAGCCCACCTTATTCGGTCTTGGGCCGAAATGACGGCCCATCTTCTTGCACTTTCGGGTCGGGCACAAAAGCCCGACCTAATCTCCTTACGCCCGGCCCTGCATGAACAGTTTGACGATTACGTCCCACTGCATGCAGGGACGAGAGGTTGAAGGCGATGAATAGTAAAAAATCAAATGTGGCAAAAAGCGCACCTGTTGGTATGGTCGGGTAGCTGAGGTCGAGGTGGTTGTCCTGGTGGTTGTGGCATCGTCAACGGTGGCCTGTGGTGGCAGGAGTGGTCGTCGGAAGGTGACGGGCTGGTGTTGCTGTCGTCGGGACTGTCTCTGTTTCTTCGCCGGAGAGGACAGCTGAGCAGCTGGAGTTGAGGGGAAACTTACGGTGGTTATAAGGGTGGCTTTGGGTGGTTGAATGGCCTGCAACGGTGGAGAGAGGAAGCTCAACCGGGGCTGTTATTTAGAGAGAGAGAGACGAGCTGTTGAAACTGGGGAGAGAGAGAGCTGATGAAGAAGACGAAGATGATCCTCCTCTTTCGTGTGATTTTTCTTGTTTTTATTTGCTAAGAATCTCTTTGAATCTCTAGCACTTTCCCTCCTTTTTCTGTCTTTTTTTTTCGTTTCTTCCCTCGTAGTTTTTCTCTGTTTAATTCCTCTGTTTGTCGATTCCTCTCTTTTCCTTTCTCCTCCCCCTATCATGTCTGCATGCTGTGAATTGAATTTATAGGCAGAGCACATGCAATTTGCATGTAGTGCTGTTGCCTCTGCATTTTTGCAGAGGGTTGTGGACGGCCACTGCAACGTCCTTCGTCCCTTGCTGCAGAGGGCTGTTGGAATGTTGCAGGGTCGTCCCTGCATTGTGGCCTCTGTATTTTGCAGAGGGAGGGAATGTTGCAGCGTCGTGTTCCTGCACTGTTCAGGTGTCGGAACAGTGCAGGGACATGTAAAATTGGTGTGAGAAAAATACAATTTGGTCCCTCAATATTTAATTGGTTCAATTGCACCCCCGATTAGTTTTAAACTTTTAATTTTATGCAATTGTATCCCCGTCAAAATTTCAACATCAACCTTAAATGTGCGCGTCTTTTTTATTTTGGTCTTTGGTTTCTGATTTGCGCGATTTAACCCTCAATTGACCATTAGATTCTCAATTCGTTCAATTCGATCCCTCATTTCGCATAATTGACTTAAAAATTCAAATCGGTCTCCGACAATTCCATTCTCATCAATTGAGCCCGAATTAAATTTAAGAAATTGATTTCTCATTGACTAAGCCCTTAATAAAATTAATTTGACCAATTTAAAGTATAATTAAGTCCTTGCACTTAATTAATTCCTTCGATTGGACCTTAAATTAATTCCCAATCATAATTAAACTTTAAATTTGTTGACGATTAAATCGAATCAACCCATAAAAAATATAATTATGTCGTTTAACTTAGTTTTTACACAGATTCGTCCAACGATAAATTATTTTTGCCTTAAATCTATATTTTTCTCTATTTTTGGAACCAAAGAGATACGATTGGACTCGTGACAACAGCCAAAAGTTCCAGATTGATTTTTCTACCCACGCCGGCTCCTTTTATTTTATTTTTGTTATTTTTATTTTATTTTGGGGAGTAACCCAAAAATTGGGTTACGACAACAATAAAGACTGTTGAAGCTGAAATATTATGTATGTATTGTATAATGATCAAGAAGAAGCAGAGTAATTCTGCAGATAAGTTGAAGAGAAAATAGAGAGATAAGAGAGGAGAGAACGAGAGGGAAAGTGAATATTTCAAATTGTACATGTATCAAATATAATCTGCATACTAAACTTGTGTGCCACTGTTCCCTATTTATACACTGTCAATATTTCACCTTTAACAACTCTAACAAACTTCTACACATTCTAGAATATACACATATATTCTAGAATACACATATTTTAATACTGTATTTATACTCTATCAAAGACACCCCGGAGAAGAGATGGCGGCGAATTTAGTGATATTACCTTCACTCGTTCGAGTAGATCATAACCGCTCATTCCAGGCTTGCAGTAATCAGTCATGATCAAATTCACCTTCATTCCCTGGATTTGACAGAAAAGATTAAAAAAGAAACCCTGTATGAGCAATTTTTGCACCACAAGGACTAAAAGAAGAATCAGAAAAAACATAAGGAATCGGTAAATTTTAACGATCGATTCCCAACTTCTAGATCAAGTTTCAGTCCATGGCTCAAAGATTAAAAAATAAATTAAAGAGGCATTGAAGGAAGCAAAGATAAATAAAGGAGTACTGAAAAGATGGGAAAAAAGGACGAGGAAACTTTAGAAGCTAGCTAATTTCAACTTATAAAGAACCAGTGCCCATATCTGCTTAGCACGCACTATTTTCAAATTATTTTGATGTACTGAAATTAAAGGTAATTTTTTTTAAAAAACTATTATTTTAATATATTTTAAAAACAAAAATATTTTAAAAATCAGCATCAACTATTGCAAAATATTGTCACACTAAATTGTCGTTTCCGAACAAATGGAAACCACGGCAAAGTAATAATTATGTCAGACATCGGAGAGCTAATGACTTTGCACATTCATGGTTTCTAGTGATAACAAAAAAAATGTAATGTGGTGTAGTGTATTTTTTAAAGGTATTTTTAATTAAATTGTAATTTTAATTAAGAATATTATTTTTAAATATTTTTTATTTTTAACATCTACAAATGAAAATAGATAACACGTTATTGCAATAACATGATTACTAAACTAAAAAAACAAGATTTGGTATATTGGACAGAATTTAGTCAAGCTAGATAAATCATAAAAATAAAAAAATCCGGGCACTTGTGAAGGTGCCCAGGTCTTTACTTTTCCAGCAAGCGGTGCTAGTGGTGGTTGAAGAACTGGGCCATAAACCCTTCAAGTTCCTTAACTGTTGTAGGTTGAGGTCTGACTTCTGGGTGGTCATTCTAGAAAGGACACAGAGTTATGAAGGCTGTTAAAATTTTCAAGGAGGGTCTAAGGTGGGAAATATTGATAAAAAAAATTACAGCCCTTGATTTGGAATCAGAAAACTTAGAAAATCAGAAGGAAACCAGGGAATTATCTCTGTCAGATCAGGAAAGATGTGAATTGATAGTGAGTGAGCTCAGGTCTTTCTACAAAAATGCACCTGGCCTTTGGGAATATGATGGAAACAAAGCTCCTAACCTGGAAGGTATCAGTAGTTGAACTGCTTTGGAGATGTGGGAAAGATGTTCTCATTCAGTATCCATAAGTTGAGACTGGCATTAGATTAATCCTTGGACAAGGTTAACGCTGGGGTAGTAAGTGGCTACGTCACTTTTTAGATTAGCAGTACAATTTTCTAATTATATAATGTAATAATTGTTGGATTGGAGCTTGTTTTTCAGCATCATCCTAGGGAAACCAGTCATCATTTGAATGACTTTGCTCGATCAAAAATGGGTCAAGTCTTGGGTGCTGAACACGGAAATGCAAGTATTTCCACGCAATTGATAAAGGAGAGTACTGTTTGAAACACGGCTTTATAAATGTCCGAAATCACATGTGATGCGCTAATCGATTCAACTTCTCGTGTAGCTCGTTTGATGGGAACTGTGCTTGTGGACATCTACTTTACGCCCTAGTTTTTTGTCGCGACGGTGTTTTTTCACGCTTCGCACCCTGTCATTCCTTTTTGGAGAGACAACAGCGTGCAGTGAAAATAGAGTTGTTTATAGCCGTAAATTTACTACTATAATTATCAGAAGTCGCCACCTAGTATTAAGGTCACTAGGAACCTATTGGTCTGCGAGAGTCTTGGATAAGGGGACTTGTTGTGCAAGGGAAAGACGCATCACCCCTAGTGCACCCTACCTAAGGTAAGCTGCATTGTTGTTTGATTGTTTTTCCTAAATCATTTTTTATTGATCTTTTCTAAAATTCGACGTAGATTTCTCTCTGTGAGAGAATCTCTACCTCATTGCGGGTTGAAAGACTAACCAAAATGAATTTTGCACTTCATTTTGAAAATCTCCTTTTTAACCATCCACGAGTATACATTACAGTGTAATTTTACACCGTGATAGATAAAACAAAATAATTATTAAAATATTTTTGATATTTTGGCCGAATGCCAAAGGATAATCGTAAACTGGTTACGATATCCAATTTTCGCTTTTAAAATATGGAAAAGATGCAACATATTTTTTGTAAAAAATACAATGGGAAAAACTTTGGAATCCGGCCGTATGCACGAAACACATTTTTTGTTTTTTTGTTTTCTTTGTTTTTTTCTTTTGAAATGCAATTTTTATGTGTTTTTTTTATGCAACTCACACACCCATTCTCTTTTTCATTATTTTTTTGGGTACATTTTACAATTACATAACATGTACAAGAAATAAAAATAAACACATAAACATCTAAAAAAATACAGAATAAACTCCTTGGAAACACTGTTGGCGGTGGAGGCTGCACAAGAACATTGGTGGTGCGTCGTCCCACGCGCCACCGTCACTGGCAGCGCGTGGTTCCACGCGCCGGCCCCGTAAAAAAAATGCAACAGGGGGTGTGGATCAGCCTCTTCCCTTCCTTTCTCTCGCCGGTAGTGGCGTTCATGGTGACCTATAAGCGCTATTTCACTGTGCAAATAATGATAAAAAAATAGAAAAACCGGCAAACCAACCGAACTGAGAACCGAACCGACCCAAAAATACACTATTACAATCCACGGTGTCTACACTCACAATCTACAGTGCAACACAGTGAATACTCCATGCCTATTATATATTAGGTAATATATTATCTCTCTCTCTCTCTCTCATATATATATATATATATAACTCTTGAAAATCAGTAATATTAACTTTAAAATTTATACTTAAAATTTTTGAAAAAAATAATTTTTTTATTTTTTACTTTAAATTAATTTTTTTGATGTTTTTAAATTATTTTCATATCTTGATGTCGAAATAATTTGTTTGAGTTGGAGCTAGTACTAGGAATATCGGTGTTGGTACCAATACTAGTACTGATATTCCTTTCAATAATAATGCTTTTGATGAATGTATTAAAAATAACGAGGAAAATGACTGTCATGATTCACGAGACTGATTTTAATTTATATAGCACATCAGTAAAATATTTATTTTAAATTTGTTAGTTTATGAAATTCTATGGACATAATTGTTTTGTAATGTATTTTTAAATTATTTTGAATCATGTATGAACCTTAACTAATGAAATTTTATGGCCATAATTATGTTGTATTGTATTCGGAAATATTTTACTTATGATTTTATGATTTTTCTACCTACACGATTTAAACTGTGATTTTACGATTTTTGTATGGAAAAATTCAGATACGATTTTACGATCTTACGATCTGATTTTACGATCCAAGTTTCCAAACCCCTTCCGTTTCGTGTCAAAATCACTATTTTGACAACCATGATATGGACATGCCGTTTACACTCCTCTCCTTCATCCTCCCAGTATGTTCCTCCAGCTGTTTACTTTGTCTATTAGAATCTTTAATGTTGTTTAGCCTCTGGAAGCCATTTCTGTAAATAAAATAGGCAAGAATCATCATAAGTGCCACTATCACTTAGCAACAAACCAGGAAGAGTGATAGAAGAAGTTGCATGCATATCCCATCCAGCTCTCTACGAACGAAAAGACATGTGCAATATGGGAACTTTGGGTGATAAACATAAAAATCAGTGAGCAGACAAAAAGAAAGAAGTATCACAACTACAGCTAGTGGATTTAAGGCCCAGGCACAAAATAGAAATGAGGAATGGGAAGCATCCAACAACATCTTGATCCTTTTTTGAAATAAGAACGAGCATGAATACGTTATTCACAGGGCCAAGCTGACACACTCGGCTTGTTTTGGGAGAACAAAATCCCCAGATATGACTGCTAGTAAAAAAACTGAAGAACAAAAACCAAAACCCATAATAATTTGAGAGAAAGAGAGAGCGTTTTTTAGCAAACCAGAAAAGCCCATGAACCACTCTAACTCGAGAAATGAAAGAAGAGAGCAAGTGAGAGAAATACCTAAAAAAATCCCAACTTGGTGACAATGACTTAGTGAGTGGAAGCAGTTCAGGTCCAGCTCTGGTGAACCTGCATGGAAGAATTTTGAAGCAACAGTAGGAGACAAGAGTTAGGTATACAGAACAGAACAACATGAGAAAGCCCGAAAAGTGTGAATATCTCAAATTAGACCTCAATGTATTGCCTAATAATGAATATGGTTCCAAGAAAATACCTTTTATCAATTAGGTCACGAATGTTTTAGAGATTTCTAACTTCGATCCTTTTATCAACATGAGAAAGCCCGAAAGCTGCACAGCATGGAATGCATGCTTGAAGGTTTCTTCTCTGGTCATGACTTCAATGGATGGAAGCTACCCATCAAGATTTCACATACTGAATTCCTATTTAACTGATTTCCTCCGCAATGTACCGTTATAATGTTGAGACTTTTTGGTTGAGAAGAAGTTCCTACATTCTGAAACAATCGTTGCCCTTGAACTCTCTTGCATGTGAGTTATAACTAGGTTCTTGATTTGATTCCTGGTTTGCCCTTGAAAACCTTGAAGTCTTTGAAAGTGCAATATATTTACCATGTCTGACTGTGTCATGACCTAGTTTTTTTACTCATGCAGATGAACATGTCAATTATCTAAAGTTAGCTGATTCTGCGTGTAAGTTTTAATTTATTTTTGATAACCCTTAAACTAAAATTATAATATTTTAAATACTTGAAAATTAAAATCTAAGAGTAAAAATCTAACAACTCTTCTTTTATTTTTAAAACTCTTGACAGTTATAATAGCTACAATTAATTGTTTAATTTCCCAACAACTATATTTTATTAGCTTTGTAACAGCCCATTTATTTTAAATTCTTTAATTTGTCTTTTGACTGTTGATATCGTGAGTAAAATTAGTGATATATGAATATTTATTGAACCTTTATTTGTAGTACAACATTATATAAAATAATCTCATTCGTAATATATTATTGTCTTTGTTAGGTACATGCAATCTTGTGCTGTTTAATTAATCGCTAACAGATCTTAAGAAGTATTGCAAGAATTAGAATTGATTTAAAATGTGGCCCTTTTTTAACTACCAAAATATGCAAATGACTCAATTCAAGAAAATTCATTAATTGATTATTTTTTTGTATCTTGCGACTCAAGATTGGCATTTCAAATCTTTATATATACAAATGGAAGAAGTTGCATCCAAGTTGTAAGAAGATATATAATACAAATGTAAGCATATGGCGCAGGATATTGTTGGCTATGGGATTGTTCTATTACGGTCTCAAATACACAACAGCTACATACGCTGTCAACTTCCTCAACTTGGTTCCAATAGTAACCTTCGTTTTCTCCGTCATCTTCAGGTACTTTAATATATTTTAATTCTAAATTTATTAACACGTATTCAAATGTATATATTTTGATAGCTTTATATGTAAAAAAACAACCAAGTGGTTAGACTTGAGAAATTAGGACTTAGTACTCGATGAAGATATTGAATGTCGTTCTGTCAAGGATGTTGTAAATCCTTGAAGAGTGAACACAATGTACGTATATCTCTGCACTTTCGCTGGGATATAAATTTGAGAATAAATCCTTTGATTACAAATTTGGAAACAACTCAATGGTTTTATTAAGGATTTTGTAATTAAATCCTTGAAGAGTGAGCACAGTGTATATCTTTGCCTTTTCAATGGGATCCA